>JAPMOR010081762.1:38321-52066 GCA_026543865.1 Argiope aurantia
TACTTTTGCGTGCTCATTTTTTTTTCACAGAATTTAGTGATTTAATCATGACCTACCTGATTAAAGGCAGGTAATCAGAGAATTTATTTTTATTCTAAACTAACATAATTTGAAAATGGTAAATAGAAGTGTGCTTCAGAAATAAACTGTATCCTTGGATAGAGATGGCTGTTGAAGCAGCCCTCCTAATTTATCAGCATGTATTAAAGATCAATGAGACTGATACCTTAAGTGAGAGCCACTTTAGCCAACAGAAAATGCCATACTCCCTTTTTTTTATCCGTGAATGGATTCAGCCCTATACGCTAGAGATCAGAATCCTTACTACTAATCTGTAACGCACCTCAAGTAAAGACCATTCTAGCCAATAGAAAATGTCACACTTCCTCTTTTTTTCGACACACGTTTCAGCTAAATATGTCAGAACTAATCTACATCGTCATGTTGTCATACATACATATAATTCAATAACATTAAAAATTCTTTTTTTGATTTAATCTAGAGTTTTAAAACGTGTTACCTTGAATTCATTTTTTCCAATCTCTAGCTTTGACGAAATTCTTCGTCAATATACTGGACGCCTCGGGTCGCTTTGAAATTACCGAAGGAAAGTCCATGGTTGCCAGTGGAATAGCATACGAATGCAAAAATATGACGTTCGAAGAGGATCCCCCTGTGTACACCAGCAGCGATATATCAATGTCCAGTAAAGACATCTACGAAGAACTCAAAAGAGCCGGCTATGAGTATGGGCCAAACTTCCAAGGCTTGGTCGAAACCAACATCGAAGGTAATGTATTATCAGTGCTCGTATATTTAACAAATAAGTTATTTTAATGACAATACTGACTTTAAAACAGTTTTACCTGATGGTTTATAAGATTTTTTGAAGATCGTAAATTTATAGAATGGATATGATTAAAGGGGCATTTTAGAAGGATATTTGTTTGAATGTATATGAAAATGATAAATTAAAAACATTTTCGTGATTAGTTCTCCTTCCTAACCCCAGATAGCAACACATTCCTATTCTCTTGAAAGTTATGCAGAAAAGATTTCTTGTTTGTTTAACAGTCGAGAAAAGGAGACGTTCCCGTGAAGTGTGAGTGATCATTAGCTCGCGAGGAAAGACAAGTTTATTTTAAAATTAGTAATTTATGAAGAAAATAATTTTTAATATCTTTAAGAAATATTCGTAATCGTGATGTGGAATTGCTTATCGGAAATTTATAAAAAATAATAAGTGACTCGATGTGAATAAATGGGTGATTAATCAAGAAAACAGTTCTCTGATTTTTCTTGTGTAGAATCTTCTATTTTTTACTCAACAGGAGAACAGTGCAGAAATACTTCGTTAGGAAAATGTCCCCTATATTCGACAAACACGTTGAGCTAAATAAATAAAATCCAGCTCATAAAGTATTAAACTCAATGTCTATATTCATTATATAAGGCTCAAATTGTCCGATTTACATTATACTTCACTAGCTTTCAAGCAATTCGAATGTAAACTAAAAAATCAAATCAAATTCTATAAAGTTGAGCTAAGTGCATTTCAAATCCAAGCTGTAGATTTTTCGTAACAATGTAGGGCAGAAATCATAATAAAAAGTGCTTGGTATTAGAATGTAATCCAATTACTCATCTCTTTAATACAGTGAATATTCTTAGAAGTAGGTATAATAGTTATAGAGTAGAAAGAACATTACAAGCCTATCATATGCAATAAAATCCTGTGATAACTCATAATACATTGCATCCAAGTATCTAGAAAGAGTCATACCAATGTCAGTATTGCCGGCCTCTGTATGGTCAATGGGCCAGTTCGTTTTACCCAGTTTCCATTCTTTTCCAATGCTGACATAACTCCCGCATTAACTTGGTAATGAACTATTAGGCTTATTTCTTTTCAAACTGATATTTTCTCAGACGGGTGTTTCTTGTATTTCTGGATATATTTACAAATCATGCATGACAACATCTTTGATTATTGTGTAGTTTTGAATAACTATTTTCATATATATTGAGGAAAATACTTTTACTATGTCACTTTAGATCTTAACAGCACTCCACAGATTAATTACAGCAACGTTAGAATCAACATCCAAGATCTACGTGTATCTGTGCTGCATTAAATTGATGCTATTTACAATTATTCAAAGGTCCACATCGGGCCTTGCATGCCAAGAGAATTTTTTGATTAACAAAACACAATAAAAATCACATTTATGCTATTGAAAACTTCAGTTGTATAAATAAAGTACAAAAGAATACTTTCAGAGTAGTTATCATTTTTAAAAATTCTCATTCAAAAGTATTTTAGGCTTAAGTTTTTAAAGAGACATTTAAGCCTTACTGTCCTTTAAAAACCGAAAAATACAACTTAAAATCCTTATTTAATGATAACAATATAAAATTAAACTGCTAAATTCGAAATTTTAGTTGCTATTTTATTTTTAAGTAATTTAATTCTGAAATGAGAGAAAGGGTATCTGGTTTCTGTGGTCCATAGCATCTAATTTCCACCATAAAAAAAATGGGGGGAATTCCGAGTATGTATGGGATGAGTTTCCAAATAACCATAAATACAGAGAAACTGAGGTTTTCTTCAATTAAAAAAAAGATTTTCAGGGATATATTTTTTAAGCTATTGTGTCTCAGATACTCGATGCGCATCTTCCCGGGTTAAAATTCTACATGAAACTAATTTATTATTCTCCTGCGCATGCGTATGCATTTACATGAATGATATTACAGGCAAGTCACATCTTGCGTGACAAACAGATACAAATACGATCTAATTGCAAGATTAAGCAATGCAATCCAATATTATTAGTTTCTTAATTAGAGATGTAAATCTGGTGGGGTTTATTTGTAACACACGAATAAAAGTTCCATTGTCCATCACTGTAACCAGAGAATAGATGTTAAAATATCTTTTCAATTTTTAATGTCTAACATCTGCTTATCGTGCTGATAAAGACCTTCTGTTCTAGGTACCGCTGGTTTAGTTCAGTGGCGAGGTAAATGGATTCCGTTTTTGGATTCGCTGCTTCTGTTCTTTGGTATCCTATCTAGTGATTTGGGCTTTTGCTTACCGACGGGAGCCCTGCACTTCAAAATTGATCCGACTGTATTCGCATCTAGCATCCGCCCTAAAGAGGATACTGAAAATGAAGAAGAGGAAAATGTAGTTCAGAGTAAGTATATGAATTACTTACTGTAATAATACGAATCTCTTTATTAATGATTTCCTTTGCATTATTAAAAGCTAAGGCTGAAGGATCGTGTTTAATATCTATTTAAGCATATAAATAAGTGAATTTACAATACCGTGAAATGTAAAAGGTAGATAAACCGGACATTTGCATTTTAATAGCGTTGTCGTGTGTAGTCTCTATTAGAAATGTTCACATGCGCATTAAAGAAAATATATGTAAGAGTTAAAATAGCACATTTTTCTGTCTGACAGTTTGTCTGAATCATAGACATGAAAGGATATCTAAAAGATTTAAAGATGAATAAGGAGAAAAAAAAATCTTTACAAAAATAAAGAGTAAAGAAATACAAACAGATTGCTATAAAAATGAAGTTGATACTAGTCATGGTATATTCATTTCACATACAAAAGTCTTTGGAAGAAAAACAATGCTCTTATGTAATAAAAGATAACTGGTAGTATAGAACATACACTGATTCCCTGTGAATTTTGGGGAAAAGAAGGGATGTCTTGATCAACAGGTTGGAGGAAAGCAGATGACTAGAGTAGACGGGTGAAGTAATCAATGTTCAGAATGCAAAGAATTTCGGCGTATCTATTATAATTTTTGAACTGGATACTTCATTGTTGCACTATGTTAAATGTACACATTTTAAAAATAATAATTTAAAATATTGAATAAATATAAAAAATTTATCATATAAATCAAAAGGTATAAACTAATCTATAGCAATTTAAGACTTCCTCTGTTGTGATGAAAATTTAAACAACCGTAGCGAACTGGGATGGATGTTCCAAGTAATGGAGGTTTCTGGACTTGAAACATAGGCATCCTCCAGGGAGTATTTTTAATGTAAACGAACCCGTTTGAGGTGTCGGCCAAGTGACGTCTGTGCCTTGAATGTTGAGTGAATTGTCTTCGAGGCAATCTATAACTTCACCCGCATGGGCTTAAATGAAGCTTTGTATGTCTTGATTAATTCCCACATTCTGAAATGCATATCATTTAGATTTGTATTCATTATAATCGCTATTTTTTATCATCTACAATGTTTTAAACAGAGATAGTTAAGATTTCTTCTTTTTATATTACGTATTTCTTATAATTCTTTATTGTGCGCTTTTCTTTTGCTTTTAAATACTTTCGACAGTACAACATTTTTAATTTTTAAATGCATTTTATCAGAGATTTTGTTATATTATATGACTTCATTAACTAGGCAGGGTTCTTAGGTAATCCAGTCATAATCAAATGTAACTTGTCCGAATTGTTATTTAAGTCTTTAATATTGAATTTTTGACAATTATCTGATAGTAATTCTAAGTATATTATTTTCATCTACTTTCAGATATTCCAGTGACATACAACAAACATACACGTACATGTCGATCAGTTGGAATAGAAATTTCAAACCTCGTCCTAGATCCCGCACCCCAACGCAGAAAAGAAGACAATCCAACCATTGAGGAGTATACTTTCGTCCCTTATATAAGCAACTATACCCCGAAGTACGATACCGCCAGTCAATTTTCTACATACTTCCAAGCATGCAACGAGTTGATAAGCAGAATTGGAAAATCTCTGAAGAAAGATGTCAAGCAGTTCCAGTTTTCAACTGACAGTAAAGAAGATTTCTGCTTGGAAGAATACATTGAGGATGTTACAGAAAACCAGCATTTATTGAAAAGTTTGAAGGCGGCAGTTACCAACGCAGGCGCTCTGAAAGAGAACAGGAAAGAATGGTTCGCCAACTACTGTCGCTCTGCTGGTAAAGACATGCTAAACAGCGCCATGGTAAATGAAGATTCCTTGCGAATAATGCTGGAGATCATTGTCGAGAATACATTCCGAAAGTTAAGCGTCGTAGAAATCAATCGCAACTTTCCTGTAGTTCTAGCATCTACAGCAGAAATCTTAAGTAAATATTCTCATCTCAAGTTCAAAAAGAGCACTTTGATTGCATCCAAAAGCATAGTGGTCGCTCAAGAGCTTCTAGACGAGTATGGCATCCAGCTGCAGCAAGAAGACGCCTTGGAAGGTCTTTCTAAGGATAAGGCACAAGATCTTGCTATCAGTTCCTTCGCATGTGGTCCACCATCAGAACTTAAGAACCTACTTCATACCTTAACATCGGTCACCAAAATGAATGGTTTTATTATGCTGTTCTTCAAAGAAAAACTCAACTGCGCTGAGCAATTTATATCTTCCGTCAGTGGTGAAGAGATACCGATACATTCTCAAGAGGTATTGGAAAAATTCTTACAAGAAGAGAATCTTGTGATTCTCAGCAAGATCTCTGATTCTTTCGGTGGTTCGGTGTATCTTCTTCGTTCACCATCGCTTGTAGCACCTCAAAAGGTTCTACAAGTCACAGAAGATAACTACGGTTGGGTGGAAAAAGTCAAAGAGGAACTGTTTAAAAATGAATCCGGCATGGTCTGGCTTGTGTCTGAAGATAGTCCAACGAATGGAATTATTGGGATGGTGAACTGTCTCAAGCAGGAGCCAGGTGGTGAAAGAATCAGGTATAAAAATTCGTCATTTAAATTTTAGTTTTCCTTTTAATGTATAGAATCCAAGGTGCTGTATGTAAATTTTGAGAAGCAAAAATCTTGCAATCGTCTCTACATGGCAAGCATATAGTTACAAATGTTCCATGCATTGTTAAATAGTTGATGATGTGTTTCAAAATTTCAATCAGATTTTCAAATTTCAAAATTTGAAAAATTAATCGAAATTTAACATCGTTTTTCTCAATAACTTCAAAACATATTTTCAAACACAATTTTTTTACAAAAAGAATAAGTTTTTTCTCCTGGTATATCAGCTTTATTTCAGCACTTTTTTTCTTCAATCTTAATATTTTTAAGTGCATTTTTCAATAATTCTTTTCATTGTTTTAATTCCAGGATTTATCATCACTCATTTCACAGCGATATTAAGTATAATTTTTCTGTGCACATTATTGCTCTATGCTATTCAGAGTAAATTTTTGAATTACATACAGACGGATCAAGCCTAGAATATTATCTGTATAGTTTTGACGCAAAGCAAATAATATTGCATGATGCGATGTTTAGAATTACGGCTAAAAATCTTTTATTTTTATCTACTTATATAGATATCTGCATTTCATTGAAAGTCTAAAAGTTTCTGTATAGTGCATAACATAAGATTATAGTACAGATTATATTTTTGAAAATTTCTTGATAGTAAATATACGGTATCCGAATTTCAAAGCAAGTTATTGGCATGATAAATCCGGTAAGAACAATGCCTAAACTAGTTTTTAAATTATGCAAATATTTATCTCAAATAAAAGTATGGATTACTAAAGATTTAATGATCAATGGATTTGTTAAACGCACTTTAGCTTCGGCTGAATCTCCGAATTTCAATTTTAGAAGAATAATATATTCAGATTGACTGACTTTCTTCAAATTATGCGATATAAAACTTATTCCAGACGTCCTGTAGAATAGACAATTCAATGCAGAGCAACCAAATTTTACACAAAATTACTTTTTGAGAGCATTCATTATGAAAGAGGTTTCAAAATTTAAAATTAGATCTTTTAATGAATCGAAAAGGGTATTGAAAAAATGATTTCAAATTTTAATTTTTGTTTCATCAAATTAAAGTTCTCAATTGAAATTCTCATGTTTTTTTCACAATAACTGCAAGCCATATCATTGCATAAAAAACATTTTTTTCACTTGATTGAAAATTTTTAAAAAATTTCCTCACCAATAATATCAATTTTATTTGAATATGTTTTTATTTTCTTTAATTTTAAAAATATTTCCAAAATTAATTATGATGAAACAAATTTTATCATTCATTCTATATTAAAATGCTCGATAGCGCTGTTTAATTGCGGAATCGTCTTGCAAAAGTACAGTTTTAATTTAAAAAATAACTTGCAAATTTATATTTCAAAAATTAGGTGATTTTCATGACTTCCTTTCATGCTTTTGTTCCACATTTAAAATAATTTTAAACTGAATAATTTTTGGTTTATTTTCGTATATTTTATGAATTTGTAAACTAGATTTACAAATGCCGGTGAAATAATATAAAAAAGTAATGATAAAATAAATAATTTTTCTAATAAGTTTTATTACTCTGCGGTATTTCAGATTAAATTAAAAGAAATGTTTATCATTATTTACAAATTCGATTTTTCAAGTCTCGTACAAGTGAAATAATTATATTACGCATAAAAAATTAAGTAAGGTGAAACCAATATCATTTATCCTTTCATTTAAAATATAATACGCATAATGAAATTCTATAACGGACAAATTTAAAACTTTGTACTCACTTTGTATTTCAAAACTAAAATCTCCTTTGCCAAATATCATTAATATTTATCGGTTAATTAAATACGAAAAAAATTTGAGAGGGAGGATTTTTTTTTCTCTTTTTCTGTGTATTTTGTTATATTAATTCTTTTTTCTTTCTCAAGGTGTGTATTTATCTGTCAGAAGAAGCAAGAGAATAATTTCCCTGCTTTCAGCTTGGAGAACCCCTTCTATAATCATCTGGTAACTAAAAATTTAGTGATGAACGTCTTTAAAAACGAAACATGGGGCTCCTTCAGACATGTACTCATTAAAGAAAGTAAATATTTTTTTTATAAATATTTCTTTTTTATTGAAACTTCTAATATTTTCTCTTTTATTGGCCTTCAAATGACAGCAGAGATTTGTTAAGAATTTTTTTTTGAATTTTAATGAAATTTAAAATTTTAAATGAATTGAAATTTTAAAGTTTTGTTTCTACTTCAAGGCACATTGAAGCCCAAAATGTAACTGCCTAAGGTTTTGACATAAGTGGTGACATTTTTCTTGGCAATGCAAGTTTATAATATTTCATGGATTAAATGACGGATAAATATTTACATATATACAATTCAACTCCAATTTAAATTTAAATTCATTTCTCGGAGTTACCACCGGAGCTCCCGGTATCAACTGCACACTTCCGCGCAACTGTTCCTTTCTCTTTATTTCAGCTCCTTTTTGCCACGAGGCCGGAACAGCTACGTGGAAGTTAACGGCATGATACCATTTTTACTCCTTTTAAAATTTAAAAAAAAATCTTTGCAGTTATAAAATTTTGCTTTCATATCCTCTAATTTTAATAAATTTTAAAAAAATATTTTAAATATATTTTCAACAATACTTCTCATTCTCTTAGTTACTGGATTTATCACAATTTACTTTGTGACAATATTAAATAATTTTTGTGTACGCATGCTATCGATGAGAAGATCGTTATATTTAAGAAGAAATTTTGAAAATGAGACGATTTAAACTTAAAACATTGTCATGCTCTAGACAAGAGATTTAAATCTATTTTAAATTTTAGTTTAAATTCTTTAGGAATGTTACAATAATATGTAATCAATTTTTTCTGACAATTTAAATTTCTTACACCTTTCTTTTTTACATCCTGATAACTGAAAGCGTTAATTTATAATACAAATTTAAATAATATTATATTCTGTTATTATGTTAGCCAAGAGTAAACAAGTTTTGAATTCCTGCTAATAAATTAAAGATTTCACTAAATGTGTCACTTCTATTCTTTCTTTATTCTAGCAAAAATTCCAAGACCTGCTGAATACAGCTACGTGAACTGCAGAAAGTACGGCGACTTGTCCACATTCGAATGGATTGAATCGAATGTTAAATACGCCAACCCAAAAAATAAAAAACTCATCCACATTTACAATTCTGCACTGAACTTTAGGGACGTTATGCTTGCCACTGGAAAACTGTCCATTGCAACAACTAGACGTAAGTGTTTGCAGGCGATATATCTTTGTTTGATATTTTCATAAAAAACATCTTCATTTTAAATCTTAATACTTGTCAGATGTCTTTAAAAATCTTAGGATACATACTTACAGAAATCTTGCCTTCATGTTTCTAAAATACCTTCGCATTTGCAAAATAAATTATTTCTGTTTGAGGAAAGCTTTTCATACATGTTTCATGACATAATATAACTAAACAGCCACAAAATTCGATACAGTAAAGAAATATACGAGAACACTGGAGACAAAATGTCAGCACCAATTTGTAAAAAAGAAAGTTTTAACATATTGATGGTTATCCTTCCATATGTTAAAATCTGCATCTTTTCTTTTATCACAAGAATTAACATATGGCCATGCCAAGAAAGTAATAATTAGATACCTTTTTTTTATTTGGTGGGTGAGTCGGGATCTGAAGATCCATAATAAATTACATTCTGTCAAATCTTCCATTGGATTGTGGTCCGCCCTTCCAGTACGAGAGTTCGACGTCAAATTGATTCTCTTCCATACCCTAGTAGAGCACAAATACTGTACAATATTGTATGATATTGACCAATATTCGTAATATTGATCAATAAAATTAGTAATATTGAATAATATCATATAATATCCCACAATATTGCGCATCAAGTTCTTCTACCTGGGTATAGGGAATACGCTTTTTACTCATAAGAATATCATTTTTGGAGAAAGTGCGTTTTAATATCCCACTTGTCATACTAATTTTACCGTTAAACACATTCTGATCGAATGTCCTACTTTTAATTCTCATCGTCTGAACTTTTTTAACTCCCCATCTATTAGTTTGCGGGACTTGATAAATGAAAAATACCATTCAAATATTTTCAACTTCTTAAAAAGCCATTCGATTTTTCACTTATAATTGATCCTCTTTCTGCATTTCAATCTGTTTCCATTTCATGTATTCTTGACAAATTATCACTATTTTCGTACTTGTTCCAGCACTTGGTTTTAGTATTATGTCATAGCTTTCGTTGATTATGTCATTAGCTTTTAACTTTTAATCATATACATAGAGCAGAAGCCAATGATGGTTCTTGAGCCAAAAAATTCAATAAAACCAAACTAAACTTTTCATATGGTCTCTATAATGGACAACAATTTTCACATGTTTTCATGTTATGTCTTTTAGATCTTGGACAAGGAAATGCTGTGCTCGGTCTGGAATTTTCTGGAAGAGAGGACGGTACCGGTAAAAGAATTTGTGGCTTTGCGGCTGCCAGGGGAATGGCTACGGCTATATTGGCCGAACCTGCGTACTTGTTGGACGTTCCTGATAACTGGACATTAGAAGAAGCAGCTACGGTGCCTGTCGTTTACGCCAC
Organism: Argiope aurantia; assembly: GCA_026543865.1. Lineage (NCBI taxonomy): Eukaryota > Metazoa > Arthropoda > Arachnida > Araneae > Araneidae > Argiope > Argiope aurantia. The sequence goes on from JAPMOR010081762.1 coordinate 48,716, forward strand.
CTGCTACTACGCCCTCATCGTTAGAGCAAAACTACTGCCCGGCGAAAGCATTCTGATCCATTCTGGAACGGGTGGCATAGGAATTGCGGCCTTGAACATAGCCCTCAGCTTGAATTGTGAAGTATTTACAACTGTCGGTAAGAACAACATTCAAGTAATTATATTATTTACCATACCTATATTCATTGATTCTTTAAGCAGTTTGTGAGTATGGAGCTCTTTGTATCTGTATTCACAATTATGGACACAAAGGATATTCCTTTGTATCCAAGATAATCATCACTTACACACACTTAACTGTCGCGAGAAATGTTCTCGTGTAGAATGAGATCGCTCCGTTCCGAGTTGGTCTCGATTAAGGTTATATAAATATCAAAAATTATGATAGAAAAATCTTTTAAAGAAACAATACTTCACTGATCAGTAACTCTCTTCATATTGATATGCAAAATATTAAATTTATGTATATAAACAAACAATTTTAATAATGATGGATTTATTTTACAAATTTTTTTGTTTAACTTTTGTAGAATAAGAGCACTAATTTTTTTTTCCTAAATTACTTTAAAATTTTTATTACGTTTTATAGCTTAAAAGAGGAAATTTATTTTTTCACGCAGGTAACGACGAAAAAAGGAAATTTCTGAAGAAAAAGTACCCTCAATTAAAAGACGAAAACATAGGAAATTCTCGCAACATTTCTTTCGAGAAAATGGTCAAGGAGCGAACCAATGGAAGAGGTAAATAGTTGCTTAGTAAATAGTCTAAGAAAATTCATTCAAGTCTACATCAGTCGTCAGAAACTAGATTGAAATATAAATGTTTTAATGCATTAACAACTATTAATCGATATATAATTATTATTATCAATGCATATTGTTCTACGAAAAAGAACGGCAACTTATAAATCTATTAATAACTTAAAAATAATTATTTTTTATTAAAATTTACAAAAACAGGAAAGATTAAAACAGGAACTTAAACGAATTGGCATTTGAACAACTCATATTTATAAACATCGTATGTTAATTATACAGAAAAATTTACTTGGGGTAATACTCAATTAAACAGTTCTAATTATGATTATGCTATATTTGTCTTCAAACTAAAACAATTTTTTCTTATATTTTCCAAGTTTTCATAAGACCCCTTAGGAGAATCTAGAGGAAAAGAGGATTAGCATTGGTAATCAACCGAATATTTTAATCAAATACAGGAATATTTAAATTAATCCTTATACATGGCATAATAATCACATGATCATGCCATTTATTATCTAAAATATTTATATGATTGCGCTTTGCTGTAACGTCCTGTTCTTTTCAAGGTACGCAATAGATTATAAGATTAATTTGTTAGTGGCGTATTTAAAGTTATCCTGAAAAAACAATATTTGATCTTTAAAAGATCCATCGTACTCTAGATTTATTTTAAGATATAAAGCTTTACAAAAGAAGAGTGAAAAGTCAAACAGAATGTCAAAATCACTTTGTACCGTTTTCCTTATCTCTAGGTGTTGATGTTGTTCTGAATTCCCTCGCGGATGACAAATTCAAAGCAAGTCTTCGATGCGTCGCCAAAAGTGGTAGATTTGTTGAAATCGGCAAATACGATTTAGCTCTGGACAGAGAAATCGGTAAGTAATTCTTTGTTCTTTCTCTGAACAGATAGACAAACAGACTTTTCAGAACAGTAGACAAACATTCATAGTAATTATTGTTAAATTCCACAAGTAAATTTAGGTACTACAGAGAAATTACAAAACAGTCAGTATATTTTAATTCACTATATTTTAACAATATATATATATATATATATATATATATTGTTACAAACCTGCAATTCTGCTTCTCAGCATAGTTGGTTCCATCATCAGAAAGACAGTTTTAAAGTCATCGGTATTGGGCGGAGTCCGGTTGTCGCATCGGAGGTCCCAGAGCTTGACGACCATTTGGCGACTTTGGCGCCAAAATAGATTATACCCGAAACATCGAGAATTTTCCCGATCCGTTCAGTAGGAACCGAGATACGCCTCGAACGTTCCTGATTGGTTGAGAGTCTTCTAGCCCGCCTCCTGAGACCTATAAAAGGAGCCAGTCTGTGCTGCTAGGGTCGTAGAAGTCAGAGTAGTCAGAAGTCGAGCGTCGCAGTCGGAATCGACGGGACGGAGTAGTAGTAGTTGACAAAGCAGAGTAGTTGGAATCGAAGGTGAAGAACTAATCTCCCAGGGATTAGCAGAGCAGCGACGGAGTCAAGCTGGTGCTGAACTAAGCTGTGCGCTACTGTCTGCAGTAGAGTTTTGTGTGCTGAAGATAATTGTCTGAAGATAATTGTCCGCGGCTGAAGATAATTGTCTTCTCTGTGCTGTATATAGTTGTCGTCTGTGTGCTGTCCTGTGTGTCTTCGTGTAAATAAACGTCGTTGTTTTATTTTCTACTGTCGTCTGCTGATCGAGCGTTCTCCACACCATATAACTTCCACTATCCAAACGAACCCCGGAAATTTTGTAACAATATATAAGTTCATTCAACGGAGCTGGCAATAAGTTTTGACTCAGAGGATTGCAATATAATACTAAAGGTAAAAGATCGCAGGCAATAAGATATGAGGACTTCTGGAGGCACCTAAAAATTGATAAATTATTAGCACCGCAGGGTCTTTTCCTTTATCTCGTGGTACGTTGGATCTCTCTTTTTCAGTTTTATTACCTAATGCGAGTATGACTATATTGTATCACTTGAGAAAAATAAAACATGAAAAATTAAATTAGTTTTGCTTCTTCTTCTCCGATCGACATTGAACAGTCAATTAAAATTTTCAAAATTAAGTCATTTCAAACAAAAATAATTATTATTCTATAATTATCTTGCATTTTTTGAAAAATATTTGAAAATAAATATGAAATTTAGATTCATAAACCTTGTTTTCTATGAATGAGTTTTTGAAAAATTGAGAACTTATACTTTCGTATCTTTAAATGAACCAAGTTAGGATTCAAAAGCCTTCTTTTTCTGAAAAGAAAATTAGTTATTAAAATTTTGTAATAACTAATCAAATAATGCAATAATTAATTTTGTAATAGCGTATAAAAATTTGAAATAATTAATAAAATTGAAGTCCTTTCCATACATAAAGTATGCAAGAACAATAAGTAAGAATTTATATAATATTGGTATCCCGACCAACTAAACATCACAAAAAACAAGAGTTATGTTTTGACGCATAGATAAAGATGCTGGGTTGCTTAGACCACGTGTGTATATCACAAGGAATTTCACAGAGTATTCATTTCTAGTAACAATTGTCAATTTCACCTATAATCATTTATCTCGTGTTCTTTCAATTAATTTT
>JAPMOR010081767.1:1252-33288 GCA_026543865.1 Argiope aurantia
GGCAAGCTCGCTTTTTTTTTTTAAGTGGCAAGCTCGCTTTTTTTTTTTAAGTGGCAAGCTCGCTTTTTTTTTAAGTGGCAAGCTCGCTTTTTTTTTTAAGTGGCAAGCTCGCTTTTTTTTCGCCTACACAACAATGCTTCCAAAAATATACAGAAATACTCAATCTACCAACACAAAAGATAAAAAAATTAATACGAGATACAAAACATACATTGGTGCAAATATTCCGATTATAATTTTCAGAATTTTAAACATTGTATTTTGATGTCTCAATCTTTTTTAGAAATTATACAGATATATTAATAAAATTTCAAGTGAGAAACCAAAACTGCAACAAATACAGCAAAAACAAAAATTTACAAAACATTTTATAATTGTCAAACAGTTTTCTTTCTGTACCAAATAATTTTAAAGAAACCTTTAAATTTATAGTATGTATTTAATGAACATTCAAAATGCATTTATATATAAAGTGTTTTTAATCAAAAATAAAATATTTTATAATAAAGTTTAATTTTTTTCAAATAAAAATAATTATGATTAAAGAAAAATTAATATTCTTAGCAAAAAATGTTTATTAATGGATTGGAAGTTTTAATGGATTTAATGAACCTTTACGAACTCATCATATGGCATACTTCTGAAATGCATTTGCTTTATTAATGCTCTTGAATCAGTTCGCAAAACTACATGAGCAACCTTGATATATATTTATGAAATAGTGCAATCTTATTAATCAGAATAGACAATATTTATAACTATAATACATTTATAGTATGTATAATCCGTCGCATATGCTGTAAACGTAAACACCGATATTTTAGAAATTCGATTATTTTTATATGCCACTAGTTGTTTTTAAAAATGGAAGAATGCTCCTTATAAGAAGTTTATTTCCACAGCAACATATATTAAATTACCAATTCATTAATATGGTATTTTTTAAACGTTTAATGATTACAGAGACTATTTTTTCAGTAGATTCCATATACGAACAGATAAGGGAGGGAGGGGGTCGATTAAAATAAAATTATTTTAATTTTAAAAGAAATTACCATTTTAAAATTCAATGCAATTTTACTACATTATATTTTGAAACACTTATTGTTATGCTAAAATTTGGAAAGATTTAATGGCAGTAAAATAAATTTTGTAAGGATATATTGTGTAAAACGTATTTAAATTTTATTTAGATACATTTTACTAAAATTTCATTTATTAGTTATTTTTTCTCTGAAAACAAAAATTAAAACTAATATTGCATTGGCGAGATTTTACAAAAGATACAGATTGTCAGTTCCGATTATTGCTATCGGATCCATTTCTAGGGAAAAATCATGGAATTAATTTTGCTAAAAACTCAGCTAAATTTAATTTTGACTACATATATAGATTATTATTTTTACTAAATAAACTGTTGCGCTATTCAGTAAATCATAGATCTGTAGAACATGAATATTAAAATTTCGTTCTAGTAGTAATGAAATTTACAAACGTGTAAAAAACTTCGAGGCTTTAATAATTTTTTTCCTTACCTTTATGCATGCAACTATAAAATATATTGCTAAATATTATAAAATTAATGTTCCTTCCTTTGCAAATATAAGTTCTCTTGAATGGAAAGTTATCCATGAATTACAAGTATCAAATTCAACAATGCAGATCTTAATACAAAAAATAATTTCAAATCAATTTTGATGTGTTAACTGAAATCGAATTTAATCATCTACTTCATCAAATCATGGATGGAAGGATTTTTTTTTCTTTTATTCGTTATCATCGAATTATCATCCGAAACGACCCCAAGATTTAGAAGAAAATTATAATACACGTTTTAAACAAGAATACATTTTAACGAACGTAAATTACATTCAATACAGAAATTGTATCTTCAAGGAAACCTGATTCAGACTTCTTTGTAAGTCTGATCACACCAGTCATAAAAGAATTATTCAGAAAAAAAGAGAAGAATGCATAGCTATTTGAAGATTTTGACTAAAAAGGGTAAAAACATCTTTTACAAATATTAAAAACCATATGGATGTATTGCGATAAACCAAAATTCGGACCTCTACATTTCAAAACTATCGATACTTTAATAAAATGGAACTGCCTGTCTTTCTTCCTATGGGGCTAATAGTGGAAAAGAACTTCACCAAAACGATTTAAATATATTGGAACTCGTCGAAAATTCAAAATCAGCATTATACAAATCGGATCCCTTCGCAAAATTCTAAATTCTTAAAAAAAAAAAAAAAAAAAAAACGAAAATTGAGAATTAGAAGTCATTTCTTTTAAAATATTAAAACACTGCTAAACTCTCATTAAAAAGTTAAAAATTGTGGCTTTTTAAATGATCAAAATTCAAAAGATTCGTTTTTGGTAAAACTGCAATTATAAAATTAATGTTACTTTTCAAAGGGGGGTTTTTAAAGAGGTATTAGGAAGATATCTTCTCTCCTACTTGCAGTGTAATAAAATTCTGTTTATATTTAAGTCAAATTAATGTTTATATTTAAGTTAGTTAAGTTATATTCAAATGAAATTTTTGAAACATCTACATAATACACATGTAACGTTTTCATGAAATCAAGAAATAAATGAAACAAAGCATGAAGTATTGTAATAATACTTTCAAATTGAACATTTATATTAACACATATGCTTAGTCAAAGACGAAACTCCATCAGGGAATAGAGCAGAATTAAGGAAATTAGTTAATCAAAGGAATTTGAAACATATTTCGAGCTACCTTTTCCTCACTAAACTAAAAGATGCTTTATGCATTTTCTTTGTTCATTTATAAATTTGTATCCTTTTTCTTAAAACTAATCTTTCCATTCTATTTCAACTTTAAATTTGCAATTTTGGACAGGATCTTTTATACAGTTCCCGGTTGAATTGAACAACGGAATTATCCAAAGGACTTCTCAGTAAGATAATCTCATACTTTAAGCAATTTTTTTGAGCAAATATTGTATTCTTTTAAAAGGCTAGTGTTGTATATCAGCAGCAACTCTCTGCTTTTAAAGCTTGATCATAAAATCCATTTAAAACTATAAATTCATACAGATTTCTTATCGAAGCATGAACAGCCATAATTTTTTTTTAAGAATCACTTTCATTAAAAGTGACACGATCCTTTCTTAATATATTTTTTATTTTTAATGTTATAAAAAATGGGACAATACTGTAATTTAAAAATGATATAAAATTTGTCTGAAAAGAAAATTCCTTTTGAACCTCACCTTTAATTGTCCCTAGATTTAAAAATATTTTTAAAATTCTTTATTTTTATAATAATATTTTCATGAATATTTTACTTTAAGTTTCATAATTTTACTTTAAATTTTATTTCGAGTTTTACAAGAATATGTAAATCTGTGTATGAATTTGGAGAATATTTAAATATAAATTTAATATTTTTTAAAATCTAATATACAATGAAACAGTATCATTTTGTAATATAACTCAATTTTTATCTTGAATATAAACTCTTAAGAAATTCAATGCTTATTTACAATGGGCAAGATTAGGAACGCTATTATGGCTTACAATACAATAAGGATGCATGGCGATTCGGAATTAATTTTTTATTATGTTGATTTGGGAAGACAAAATAAAACCATTATTTCGGACTTCTTTTAGGAATGCTTGCCCTTAAATCTTAGCTAAAGATTTAAGGGCAAGCTGAGTTTAAAGTAACTGATAGCGGCAGGTAATATTAGAGTTATTGGAAGTAAATTAAAACATAAAAAAATTGTTATGCAACATTCCGGTCTAATTAAAAAGAATCTCGTTGAATTTACTTTACTGACAGTTTTTCAGGAGGCAAAAATCCATGGAAACTTCACTTATTCGCATCTATGAAACTTTCTCCAGTTAAACTTAAACAACGAATCTGACTTTAGAAACTGACTACCGACATGCATTTGAACTCAATTGCCGACTCACTACTGACTATTGGCTTTTTGTAATTTCCGTGATTGGGCGCAGAAATTTCTGTAGCCACCGACTTAACTCGAGTTCTAATGGATCTATCGCCAAGATGTATTTTCTGAAATCTTCGGATTTTGTTGTTAGAATTACGAAATTCGCCTTAAATGATCATCAAGTTTGCTGCCCAAACTGGGCATCTTTAATTCGACATCCTTTCAGCATCCATTAGGTCTATTTGTAAAATCTTTCTTATCAGGGGACTTACTGCGCTGGGAAGCAATATGACAAATTCTAAACAATATAAACAGAAAACTATTTTTGAGCTCAAGACTTTTTTTTGCAGAGTAATTGACAACAAATAGAATAAGAATATACATATGTAATATTAAGCAATACTTCAATAAGAAGCATTACCAAAGAAGTCATGCAATTGTGATTAATATGCAAAATCATAACCTTCGATGATTCAATATACAGAAAAATTTGGGAGGGTTGATTTCTCTAATCTATATTGAAATCTTTAGGTACGCCAAAATACAAGGTGTTGGACAAAATGACATATGTAAAAAAGTTCAAATTGAAGAATAATTCAAAACCTTATAATTTGAAAACAGTGCATGAAAATTAAAGCAAGATCGAATATTCCACATTGATTGATTGATGGGACCTGTTAGAGAAAGCTACTTTATTCGCATTCGGCAAATAATTTAGAAATTCTTCAAACTTTGAAATTTGAGGAAACTGACTATCAAGATCATCCAAAAGGAAGTAATTTTTTATTGGTCTATATTTAAACATCACGAGGCATCTTTTCACACCGCCCCTGATAGCACAATATGGAAAGAACCTGAGAACTGTCACACACAGTAGGGATACATAAGAAAGAAAACTTCACTTTTTGAAGCTCTAGTTTTTATTTATTACGAATTGTAATATCAAAACCTACCACCAATTTTTGCTAACTACATGGGAAATAAAACACTGGATGATTTATCGCATCTAATATAAACTGAAATATCAAAACACAAGTTAAATGATCAGAAATATAAAAAAAGGCTTCTGAAATTCCCCAGTTAGTCTGCTGTGCACGTATTCCAACATGCCATGAAGTTGAAGGAATTTGGAATTCTTTGTACCTATTTTTAAGAAAAATATGTCGTACATAATTACTGCATTATCTCAGGAAATGTGTATTTTCTATAAATGTTTGTGAGTTCTTCAGTATCGGTACCATTTTAAATATCAAAACCAGTCACTGCCCGATCATTCATAAACTTGGAAACTACATTTGTAATACACGTTAAAAAAATACTGATTACTTATATAGTTAGGAAAACTTTCATCCTTCCTAACTGTTCTCTATAGTGTTGTTGCACACAGCTCAATATTTGATTATTAACTATAGTATTATTTATCAAACATTTTTGCGATCTATATCACATTCTGCTACATCCTTCTATAATATTCTCCTAACTATTAGGAGACTGTTGGACTGCAGGCGGGATGAGCAGCATTTAGTATTAAATACTAATCGAATTACAGAGAAAGGTAAAAACATTTAATCTCTTTATTTGCTTATAAAATGCCCGCTACTTCATGGGATTTTTGAAGATGGATTTCATAAAAGTTTCCTTTTTCTTATAAAAGAATAATCAAAAATGCTTTTCTGCAATGGAAATGTGAAAACCGGAAGGTCGAACATGAATTTCATCTTGTGCAAATTCTTTTTTTTTAAAAAGACGTTAGGCAAAACAAATATGGAATCTCCTATTTATAAGCTTAAATATTCAGATTGAATCAAAATTTATTTCATTTTCATTCACAAAATTTGTAACTAATTAATATCCCTATGTATCCCATGTAGCCCTTCCTCTAAAAAAAGGGCAAAGAAAATTTTTCTTTCGACTACTTTATATTTCTATTAGTTATGTCAGTCAATGGCAAGATTAAATTTTCACGAGTACATACGTTTTTTGCAAGTTAACACGAATGGAAACCAACAAAATATTCTTTTCAAAAGAACTACAACTTTCTTCATTAGCACAATTTACTGGAGCTTCAATATTAATGTGAAGAATTACGGGCGCTCAAGAACAAAACTTTTAAATTTGACCAAAAAATAGGGATATTAATCACTAAAGCAAGCAGTATAATATGAACTACAGTCATGATCAGAGTGTTGGTCATCCTCGATTCAAACGCATCTTTTAGAAGTCTGAAATATTATTAGAAATGAGGGGCCAAATTCCTTTTCCAAACAAATTTCAGTACATTTATTTGTTTGGAAATCACCCCCTAATGGGCCCAAACTTTATCGCTTCATTTAGACCCTGTTTATGATGTTGGAATTATTGTTAGCATTTTTAACAATACAAGTCTTTATTTTTCCCTCTCACTTTCGCTGTTAAACTTGCAATTTACGAAAGGCATTTCGGTTTACAGACACATTTTTGAAACAAAAAAGTTGTTCGTGAAATCATAAATTTTGCGAAACACAAATACCGCAAGTAAAAAAGTATGATCAGTTGAACAATAAAATAAATTTAAACAGCAATTGCTTAAGATATTAAAAATATGAATTATTATACAAGAGAAAATTATCACAAGAATATTTAATTTCGAAAACGCTGAAATCCGCAGAAATATGTCATGCTTGATTTTGAATTTGCTCTTTTAATACGCTTTTTCTATGCAAAAACGTTAAGGATATTTCAGTCTACAGTAATATTCAGCATTTCCAGACAATTCATTGAAGTTCTGAAAATTTTAAGACATCTAGATATTATCGTAGAATTTTAAAACTTGTTTACAATGTGTCAAAGATTTTCATAATTTCATAAAGCATCTATTTTAATTCTACATACTCTCAAACTTCTTCAATTTATCTTAGGAACAACAAATAGTTGCTGTTCAATTGACTCGCATCTATGTTAAATTTAAACTGGACAGATTCGATAAGTTATGCAAGAAAAAAACTTGTTCCGCACAAGGGCCAATTTCATCCCTGCTTAGAGAATCATTTGTTTTGCCTTAAGTAAGTCTATATTAGTTGGTACACAAGAAGTTTATACATCTAGAAAAAAATTAAAATAATTTGTTTATAACTTACTTTACTTACAAAACGGGAAAAACTGATTTAGAGATGAAAATTAATTCTAAATCATGAATACATCTTTAAGATTTCGCGTCGGAAAATTTAGACATATCCTATTAGCAGGGCAATGGAAAGGTATTATAACGCTTTCAGATATATAAATTAAATGGTACATAATTCTTGAAAGTAAACTATAAGAATAGTAATATCCACGAATACAATAAATATGTTGGTTCTCCTTTCTATTTAATTTTAACACAAGGCATGGTCATTAGTGAATTACTGTCGATTTAATGTTCACGAAAGTATCAAATGTCAAATATATCTTGAACTTGCGACTGAAAGTATGACTCTTTGACTTATGAATCATAGGCTCTTGAGAACCTACTTTATGCCAAAAATACACTTTAACAGTCAAATCAGGGCAGACAATGCTTTTATTAATTGACGACTACAACGACTACACCATTTCAATCAACTGCGTATAAATAAAATGCAAGTTTAACTCATTCACTGCCTCAAGATGAGTGGTATTTTATGGTGTTTACATTTTTGCTTTCCGCGGAATGACTGTACAGGTTTTGTAAGTCTATAAAAGTATAAAAGGGACACAAGATATTATAATGATAAAAATATATGCGGATTTTCCTAAAGTAAAAGACATTCCTACAGCGTTTGTAATGTATTGTCTCTTCAGTTTTTCAGAGAAATTTCATCTGTATTACTGCACTACTGATATGAAATGTTTTTAAGTGATAATCACAGCAAACTCAAAACAGAGTTTAAGATCTAAAGTAGACAGAAAAGTGATGTAACACACAAATCTCTAAGCTAACCACGCAATTCTCTCACAATTCTCTAAAATAGAAATTATTTACTATACAATTTATTTTGGCAGCTATGAGCGTGTAATAAGATGGGTAATCAACAGAGTTAACTGCTATAAATTTTTTATGAAAGCGTTTGTAACGCCATTAATTTTCAATCTATGGTTTTTCATTCATGTGATATTTCGTAATATTTATATAGCAAAATAAGACTGGCCGCTAATTTCAATACGATTATATTCTGCGGCATCGCACATATTTCGTTATCTTCGGCATTCAAATTGGGGAGAAAACACAAGTTTTTTTTCAATGAATAAACGTAAATTTTAATTTTTCAAATATAAGCTTTAAAATTTTATTTGCTTAATTACGTAAATGATTTCGTATATGGCGAGGATATCAAAAGGTAAACGAGTCTGAACTCTAGACAAGTTAAGCCATAAAATCATGGCTCCAATCTGCATGGTTAGATTCGCTGTTTAACCTTAAAATGAATTCTAAAACTTAAAACGGAGTGTTGATAATCATAAGAAAAGGGAATGCAATTTCTTTGGAAAAATATAGCGGGTCTTAAATCATACTACCCAGTTAGTTCTAAGTGATAACATTTTTTTGTATTAAAATTACGTTTAATACAATTTATATTCTTTTATATACTGCCATATACAGTTCTAAAATGAACTTGAGAATTTTGATGTTTCGTTCTCAAAAATATTTGTTCCAGATATTGTATTTATTAGATACCTTTTTCTAAATTGATATTTTTAGAAATGAGTTCATCTGGAATCCTAATCCATGTTTTAAAAACAAGTTATTTTTAAATAAACCATATTTAAAAAGATGAATAGATTAATATGTAACTTAACACAAAAAAGACTAGATGATTAACACTTTAAAGCATGATTTAATTCGACAAGCAATTGGATTTATCCACATCATATAAAATACTTTATATTTACCTCATAAAATGTTTTTATTTTGTTTAGAAATTCACTTGATTTTAGATACAAATCTGATTTAAGTAAAATTCTTGAATTGAAACTTGGAGGATGGATGTGTATTTTGTAAAACATTCCAACATCTTTCGCAGTGAATGAGTTAAAAATGCTTTAACGTTCTGATCGTAGACTGTAGTTCAACGTCTTCTTTTAAACTCCACCCCTTTGAGTTCATTCTCCATCTTTATGAAATACCGAATTTTCATCCCTTCCCATCCGATAAACCGTGTTTCAGGAACAGAAGTCTTAGCTTGACCAATGTTGCAGGATCGGCGCATTCCTTTCCGATGAATGTCGCGTCGATTGAATCCCCCCAACGAAACGAGAAGAGCGGCGGAGCGATACAGGGAGGATCGTGGCACTGATTAGAGGGAGAATTTCCTTATGCTTACTCATGTGCAGTAAGATGACTGCATTAAAATATTCACATCTGCATTATACAATTTTTAAATGAGATACCATAAAAAAATGCATTAACACTTAATTACAAATGCAAGTTGCCCTTTGCATTGCGATGGTCACCTAATATGATGCGATTTCTACAGCTCTAAAAGTAATTAGTTTTAAAAATAATTGTATTTTTAGTTTCCATTGTATTAAAACTGATTTATAATTACTCACTTATCTCTCTGATTATAATGTATGTATAGCTAGACCTTTTAAATTGGGATTTCCTAAAACATTTTCTGTGTGCAATCTGTTTTAACCTTTATTCTACTAATTCGCAAGTAGGTTTGTATGTGTGCTTCTATATACAACTTATTTTTATGCCGTTTTTGTATTTATTGGGTTGTGCTTTCTATTGTATTGACTCTTAAAATTTTTACACTGATACACATGTATTTTCCTGAATGATGATCGAAGATTTCACAGATCTTTCTGCTCCTGTAGGAAGTTCACCACAGTTATCTGTGTAAAATCTCTTGGATATATTAATATCAGATTATATTAATTTTAGCTTTTTATTATTAGAGAAAAGCGTAGTCTATTATTGATAGGATGGTTGATTAAACTCCTTTTTACAAAAATCATTTAAGTGATAAAAAAAGTTTATCGCATTAAATTCTTTACTAATAAATCAAGTTACACATTTAGCCCTTTTCTTACTAGTTTTATCGAAGTTGTTCCATCATATTTTATCCTTCTTGTAAATGGAATGGTGTAACAGTCATGTTAGTAAGTCATTTATTTCTGTCTCTTGACGTATATTTTTAATTATCCCTCCAGAATTTTATTCCCCTGACTCATTGAACAACGACATTTCGATCTATTAAATTTATTTATGCTGAATTTTAAAATAAACATGGGGAAAATTTAAAGAGATTTGTAAACATTAGATAAGGGAGAGAATACTTTCCGTCAGATTTCTCTTGTTTAAGGATATACAGAGTAAAAATTTAATTTCTTTGGCGACAGATGTCAGGGTGAGAGCACTATGGCATTCAACTTCACAGCAAACAAAGACATTTTAAATATATTTTTATTAATGCTATTGATTAGACAACTCATTTTGCTTCGGATAACTCTTGACGTTAGAAAAAGATTTTTTTTAATAAAGTGAGAATTCTATGAAGATATATAGATTTTATGAAAAATATTTAATATAAATAAAATTTTAAAAATTTTAAGATGTATTAGTAGTTTTTTGTTTTATAGATTGCTATTAAAAGATTTAATTATATAACAAAAACAATTTTAAACTAAATACAGGTATGGCATGAAAAAACCACAGTATAAGTCAAGAAATTCAAAAAGCCGATTTTGATATTTTTAATTTAAAATAAGGCATTAAATAAGTCCCGACTACTTACAATATATTGTTGAATAAGACTAATTAAATTTTAAAGAAAATCAGGAACTTTCAGCAATCGATTGCCTTATCTGTTCTTTAAATAATATTAAGTTAAATAATCCATTTTATTTAAATTTCAGTAATTTGGTTCTGCTGATGGTTTAATTCTGGATGATTAACTGTGCTTGCAAAAAGACCAAATAAATTGGAGAAATTGGTTAAGTTGTTAAGGCTGGGACTTTCAGATTTTATTTTACGATACTTCTCGAGACTGGAGAGCTACAGAAGATAAACAATCTCAAATTTTCATGTGGGAAAAAAAACCCCCTAAACTTACATACAAAAAAAAGGGGCGAAAATGGTACCATGATATTGGTTGAGGGACTGGTTCTTTGATATAGCCAATTATTAAATGGCCTTCTTTGCGTACGATTTCTTCACGTTTCAAGTTTAATTTCAAAACAGAAAAAATAATTTAAATGGCCGATTAAAATAAATCTATGCAGTGATTTGGTAAGAGATTAGATCCAAATGTAACTAACAGACAGTGGTTCGTTATAATAATTAAATATACTTTTTTAATACTAAACAATTATTACAATAAAATTGCACAATTCAAGATTTAAGTGAAATTTGTCTTTACATCATTTTTCTTCTAGGTAATACATCCCTGCTTTCATTTATCTTTCGTTCTATACCATATCAGTTTAAGGACGATATATTTTAAATGCACCAGGCCCACAAACAGAGCAAATCTTGGATAGAAAAGAGTTTCGAATCCACAGTTTCCCCAATCCTGACCGAAAATTAAATCATTGATGCTCAAGATGCAGCTAAATATATGCCTAATGCGTTCTAGTTTAGAAATATGTTTTAAACTAAAGGAATATTACCTTACAATCATTTTTGAAATTGATGACAGGATAAAATCAATCCATATTCTATTGAAAATAGCTGCGGGTTTTAGATTGACTATCGAAATGTTGCAATTTAACTTTTACTGACAACTTTTAAGGCAACTGACAATGATTATAAAACGAAGTTTAAAGAGCTTAAAATTTATATTTGATAATTTTGAAAATCAATAAAGAAAATAATAAAAGTTTTTAAATTCGGTCATTTAACTCATTTTTCATGTAGTTAACAATATAGAACATCTTCAAAGGAACTGGAAACGTTGAATCAAATTCTAGAGTGCCTTTCACTTTTAGAAGAAATTTGAAATTTTCCTGAATTGTGCCAAGATAGGGAAAAAATTATTTCAGAGAAATCCTGCACTAAGTATTAAAATAAGACTATTTGAGTTTTCATCATTTGATTTGACAAAATGATTTAAACAAAAGGTAAAATATACTTATTTCGTATTTTAATATTCTATTTCATCTTAATTATTTAAAATAACTAGTCATATCTTCATGAATTAAGCTAGATAAAGTCAGAAGAAAGCTCTTGAACTTTGGAAATTTAAGAGCAAAAATGCTATTTAAAATTTAGAATTAGAAATTTTGTGGATAAATACCCAACAATTTTAGAATATAGAGACTTCCTGTATTTTTCTACATAGAAAAAAAAAGATAATTCAATTCGATCGTTAGAATTAAAATAATCTAAGATCAATTATTGAAGTATAAACTTCAATTATTTGTTAAGAAATAAAAATTTATAGTTAGAAAAACTCTATTTTTGAAAACGATTTTAAAAATGAATGTTTAGTGTGCAGAAGTTCTAGATAAACTATGACAGTTCTGAATTCCATGTCTGAGACGATAATTGTATAAGGTTCACAAATTGCCTCGATATGCAATCAAAATTTATTACTATTATTTTTATATACTAGCAAATAATTCATTATTAAAAAAGGATTTTACTCTAATTATCTTTAGAATAATACTATTTTCAACTTTTATCATTCCCAGCTTATGATCACCTTATTATAAACAATGGAAATAAGTTGGAAAGAAACATTGTCAAAAAAAATTCTTTATATTTTTAAAGGAAGAACTAGTTTATTGTCGGTTTTTTTTATATCTACTTTGAAGTTTAATACCTTTAATCTGGGCACCCAATCTGAGTTCCAGATACGTTTGGAAAATATGACGCTATTTTAACGTTATTATATTGTCTTCTATTTAAATTCTATTTTTGGTAGTCGTATACTATTTTTGGAATCATGCCCTACTCATCACCGTCGAAAGTCTTTGCAGTGGAAGTTCCCGAATGACCGAAAGCGTTTAAATTCAGTGTTGCTAACAGAGGAAAATAATTCTTCCTTCAAAATGTGTAAACTATGACTCATTTTAGAAGCTGGATTATCAAATTTAAAAGTTCCTTCAACTGAAACGTGAATAAACTTCAAACTGGTCAATATTTTGAGGTAAGTTTTAAAATAAGGATTATATAGATTAAGATAATTAACTTTTCCCTTCAACACCATTTCTTAATATTATTTGTGGATTACTGGAAAGCAAATCAAATTGAATACAGAAAAGTTATACCGAATATCGAAAATGTATATATTAAATTAAAATGCGAATGAGAACGAGAGTAAATTTCCTTTTGATAAAATTAAGAACATTCATGCAAGTTAGATATTTCATTGATGGCGTAAGTGAAGGGCTCGAAAATTTTGCATTAAATACAAGACAATTCAGGTAATGAGCAATTATAAGGACTAAAAAGAATTTAAATTTTTTAATAAATTTAGTTTTAGAAAATGATGTATTTAGTTTTACTAAACGAGAAAATTTATAAAATTTGTGGCGCTTTATTATCACAGTGGCCATAGGAAAGCAAAGGGCATAAAATTGCATCATACACTCAAAGACACAAAAATACTCACTTGACACCACAAATGACATTTCATAGTTCCGGGAATTTTCACATTATAAGTACTTACCTTTCAACTTCTGAAATTTCTTTCTAAAAGTACATATTTATTTACAACAAACGCGAATAAAAAAGAAAAAAAAAATATTCCACTACAAGTTAAAATTACTTGGCAGTAAAAATCCTAAAAAAAACAACATTAAACTGTCACAGCAAAAACACCATTATGACATTATCGGTTTCTTTCATTAAATTCATTGAGAATTATTTGCTAAAAAAATACATTATTTTTTAAACTTTATTTTCAAAATCTAGTCTATTGCCTAACATACATTTTCGAACCAAATCAGTGAACAACAACAATACAACATACATTGTTTAGGAAAAGACAGTCTAATCTCTACACTTTACTTCGATATGCTTATTTTATTTGATAATGCAATTAATATAAATTTATTAAGTCAAAAACAGACCAGGAATCTTTTTTTCAGTGAAATGTCATACATAAATCTCATTAAAATAAATATTAAATCAACTTTTGGAAAAACGTAACTTGGTGGTGATCAATTTCTATTACTAATAAAATACGTGTGAGATGTTGGCATTTTACAAACCAGACTCTTTAATCTAGAATATCAAGTTTAACACATTTATACCTCGAAGAGGAAAAATACGTTTCGAAGGTACTTCTTAAAAACTTAATTAAAAAGTGAGGCTGAATTATGCTGTTTTTCAGAGCTAAGTTTCGAAAATATTGAGCAAAAATGTATTTTACACTGTTTCAAGATTCTAAAATTTGTCTTTAGTGATCCCAAATTAATAAGGCATGTAAATGTTTCTTTATTTTTGGCAAATTTTGAAGAAAATTTTCTGTCTAATTTCAAGCAGATTATATTATTACCTTGAAATTCAAATCGTTTTAATAGTTTCAAGGATATTTAATAGCATGATTTTCTTCAATTACTGAAAGCTAAAAAAGGATTTTATTTCACCTCTATGTAATTTATAAGACGAATAAAAAAGCGAAATTACAATTCCATGGAATTTAGAAGATAGCTGAACCGCTCATTTATGTTTTTAATAGCGCTGTCTGGGAACGGATCTTAATTAGGAATCCCACATTAAATAGGGCTTAATACTTTATAAAAAACTGCATGTTACCTGATAATTTGACGGAATCACAGATATGAAGTTATATCTAAATGAGTTAATTGAAGTTAAATATAAAACCAATTACTCGGTGCGAATCAACTGGCCGTTAATAGTGACTAATATAAAAAAAACTAACGTAAAGCTGTTTTTTACACTATTAACAGGATTAAATCATTCAATATTATTAGTATTATTCAATATTACATATATTTCAGTAATCCCGAAGCAGAAATTAATTTAAGAAAAATTAATTTCATACAATGCCATGTATGGTTTTCTTCATTCGGAAATTTTATTGGGTTGTTCGGAAAGTAATTTCGTTTTTCATTTCCATAAAAAAAAAGGAGTTTTCGTATAATAAACAAATATTTTATTAAATTATATATTGGCCGTTCTGGTCCAACACCTTTTGCCATCTTTCTGGTCGTAGCATAATTCCACGCTCATAAAATTTTTGGTCTTTGCTGCCAAAAAACGGATCGAGGTGGTTTTTGACCTCATTTGAGATGAGGGTTTTACCGCCTAAAAAATTTAGCGAACCAGTTCTGGCACTGGCGTACTGTCAACACACCTTCTCCATACACATCGGTCCATTTCTTTCTGGCTTGAACAGCATTTTTACCCTTTCTGTAGTAAAACAGTAAGATATGTCGAAAATGCTGCTTATCGCTCTCCATATTTAAAAGGGCACCAACCAAAACTTGTGTAGAATCAATTGGAATTTTTCACACACAAGCCTTGCTATATGAGCTCTCAAAGCATATAAAAATTATACGTCTTAAATGCGAGGTTGGGTGCAAAAAAATACAATTAAATCCTCTGTCGGGAAAAAAAAATTACTTTCCGAACAACCCAATAGTTAAATATTAGCTACTTTCTGCTTTGGACTTTGATGCTATCTGCCAGTAATTTAATGTTCACGAGCGATACATGCAGCTTAGCATTGTAATAATCGATTGCAGGAAACATTCGTCTTCGTAGCATCATTACTGTAATTTTCTTTATCTCAACTTTTTGTAATATTTGCTTCTTGTATATTACGAGAAATTGTCGATTCGTCAAAGCAATTCGATTTTTTAAAAATCTTCCTATAACTGGAAAAATTATGTTCTGTTTGAACTTGACAACTCAAAAGCCTTAATTAGATGAATGAAATTTGGTATGCGGTTACAACAATGCATTGGTAAATTAACAAAATCTTGACGCGATAAAACTAAGGCAAGTCTTTAAATTCGTATTTACTCCAATATAAGAAAAGTAATGAATTACGTGAATGAATTTTGTACATAGTTTAATTATTAGAAATGTAAAATTTTGAACCCAGTCTCTGAAAGAGATGGCAATCTAGACCCGAGTATTTGAATGCGTTTACTTTAAAACATAATGACCTAGATAAGGGGAATTTAGTATGTGGTAATATGACCAGAAATGTATATTATGTTAAATTCTGGACTTAATAATCGGCCTAAAGGAATGCGCCTAAAATGTATACGCGATTTTAATACTATATACACTAACGTAATATATTTCCTTACACGTAAAGTTGGGAAAATGATAAAAGTGTTAGGATTTTACAGAGACTTTCCAAACATTTTAACTTCTCTAATTAATCTCTCGATATGTTACGGGGATACTGACTCTTAAAATGAGAACCGAAAAAACTGATTTAGGCTTATCAATAGATATTTTACATACACACTTGCGTCCTGTTTTAATGTAGCACAATAGTTAATTTGAGAAGGATGTTATAATTTTGAACCCCCATCAGATAACGAGGACAACTTTGCAGAAACCCCCTCTCGACTTCTGCAGAGTAGCAACGATGAGTCCCGAAGAATTTAACGTGCACAAAACATGCCGACATGATGGCTCTTCGAAGAAACTGAGTCTCAAAACGAATTTTCCGATTATGAAACCATGACATTATTACTAGGGCACTTTTGCCCTCCGAAAGAGCATTGCTACATTATCTAAAAACACACAAGGGAACCCCCCTAACTATATATATCGGTTGTTAAGGTCGAACGCATTAAGAAAATTAGTGAAATAGCTCGTATTACGCTTTATATAGTAAATCAATTTAACATTTCGTTTAATACACAAATGAAGCAAAATTTAATTCTCGAAAAAAATTTGACCTTAACAAGGTTTAACATAAGAAACGACATTTAACATTTTTAAATTTCACCTTCCTATATAACAAATTAATTTTACACCTAGAATGTAGCAATTTTAGTAGATGCATATTCTTATTTCTAGTAGGTTCTAGTTTCACTTTAAAGAAATCTCTGAAACAGGGGCCACATTTCACTCCGGACAATGAAGGATTGCAGCGCAAAGGTGTTATTTGCGCTAATTCAAATAACTATTTTTAAAAAATTGGGCATTGAATTGTATGCTTCTAATCCTTCACAGAGCAATTAAAAATTAAATATTTATATAGATGAAAAATAAAACTAGAATAACACTTACATTGACGAATCGATGAAAAGATGGGGCGATGATGAACGAGCAAAAAATATGCCAGTCTGAAAATGCCATGCCTGAAAAAAGAATTTCATGAGTGAAGATGCAAATGCATTTAATTCCAGCTAAACATTTAAAAATGTTAACACTTGGATTCAAATAAAATAAAGCAATTAAGTTTAATACAGAATGATATCAGGTAAAAAATGGATAATGTATGAATTTGGACGGTCACGAACTATTTGTGTCCGTCAATTCTTCCGTAAATATAAATATTGGGTCAAAAATTCGTTTTTTTAAAATATCGTCTTAGAATACAGAGTGCTGCCATTTTTATTACTCATGGGTGATAGATGAAAAAAAAAATAATTGAAAATTTATTGAAATATAGGTTGAATAAAACTCGTTGTTGTAGGCAAAATTTCTGAAGTATCTTTTTTTAGACTTGAATTGTGTTTTCTAAGCATAATTTGCATGCAAATATGAAAAAGGATTCCAAACCATTTAATCAAAATAACTGATTAAATATTTACTGTCAAAAAACTGCTCAATATTTTTTTGTTAATGCCAAAGTTTTAGAAATTTAATTTTCAACATTACATTTTATATGCACCAGATCCAATACATATTGGAATCGAACCTGAATTTACGTTTCCTCTCCATTTATGAAGCCGTCTTCAATATAAATTAACAAGTTTCCCTTCATTACGGACTTCTGTCTACCTCTTCCAAAATCGATTTTGTCACCCAATAAACACATATTGGACTACTAATGGGTAACTTTGACAAAAGTTCATTACATATAAACTTTTACTCATTTTTCCTACATAACAATGCGGTAGAAAGAAATAACGATATCTTAATAAAATGCCTTGAACGTAACCGGGAATATAAAATAAATATTTCTAAGTTTGTTAAAAAAAAAGAAAAAAAGACCCGGCTAAGCGCCAAAAAGGATTTAATTTAGAAGTACATAAAATTGTTGGATTGATTAGTATATAGCAAAACATTTCAAGCTATTTTTGTTCATTAAATTAAGTCGCCAAAGATAAAAATTCGAAACCGATTTTCTTTATTATTGTTTCCAAATTTAAATCAGCTCAAGTTAACAATGTAACAGTGTAACTCTGCAACCATTTCCTCTCCATATGAAATCCCAGTTGCAGTGAAATCAAATACAGTGTAAAAGTCACGAATATAACAGCCAATTCTAAAATTAGGACTCAACACTCACAGTTCACCATTATTATCTTTGAAGTATAGTTAATCTGAACAGAATGCAATAAAGATTTCAAAATTAAAAAATTGATTTCCTCAGGTTTCAAACTTAATTTTATATTTATCAAGTTTAAGAGAAATAACAATAAGAATTTGGGAAGAGAGGGATCAAAAGATAAATTTTACACAGATTTGTAATTCCTAAACATTTAAACGGAAAATCTGTTAATAAAATTCAGACGCGGATATTTATACTTAAAAATTTTATTACAACTGAAAGTCTGCGTGAATTAAATTCGAATTTCAAATAGAAATATTGCGAGTTTGCAGTCGAATCGCAATTTGACATGGAAAAAAATTACATAATTGTAGTTCAATAAAACTACAATTCATAAAAGTTCAATAAAACCAATAAGTTAAAAAGGTAATGCGCTGACTATTTAAAATAGGAAATTAATCTGCGAGAGAAGGCTTAAATAGGAAAGCACAGATATTTGAAAGGATTATACTATGCAGTATCAATCATTACAGATAGTCTAATTATATCGAAAGGAATCAAAATGCATAATATTGAATTAATATTTTAAATTCTTTTTAATTTATGTGCACACTTCTATATGACGTCTCATTGATTCTTACAAAAATAAGAAGTAAAATAAAATGAAATTATACTTCTGCCGCAATTTAAAAGCATTACGAAAGCTATTTTAGAAAAGATCTCGAAGGTTTGAACCATGGTCAGATGTCGAGAATGACACAAGTTGTCATTCCTTATCTGGGCTTCTGCACCCCATCGGGTAGAAGATATTTGACTCCGAGGAACTAAAAGAGTGCAAGACTTGCTCAAATGAAAGCTATTCGGAAGTTTTGAATATGGAACCTCACATCCGTGCCACCGAAATCTCTCTTATACAACAGCCTGGCTTAATCCTTTTAGCACCGAACGACGATATATCGTATCTTTCGGAACATTTGTCAAAAATGCCAACGACGATATATCGTTACGTACACCAGGGTACTTTACCTAAAAATATTGAGATACGAGAGAATATTGAATAATGAGATCGGCATTAATTTATTCTTCATTGTTTAGTAATAGTTATTTTTTTGAATTTTTCAAACATTTGTTTTTTTATGAGCTTTTTCCCAAATCTTAAAAGATTCGTCAAATTGGGCAGCATTCCTAGCAAAGGTGAAATATTTTCTTTCAGTATCAAAAGGGTTAAATAACCATGAAGTTCCAAAATAAAGACCAAAAATTATGCGAAATAAATTTTGGTTATGAAATAAAATGGTGAAAGTTCCATATTTGTGCGAATTTTCAGCTGTTCTGCTTATCTTACTACTGATTCAGTCGATCGCCTGTTTCAGAGGGTTTAATATCTACGAGAAACTTCAATGTTTTGGCCATAATGACATTTCAGCAAAGTATTCATAAATATGAATTTTTGTTAAACACAACATTATTTTAAGAGATTTAATCCTATATTTGCTAGATCTTAGTTGTATTCCCGTCTATAGTTCTGGAATCGAAAATTATTAAACTAACCCAATAAATTGTCTGTCGAATTGAAACATGTTCATAAAATATATAAAGGAAAAAAGTAAAATAACCCGGCATCAGAATTTAACGAAAGAATTTTATAATTTTTTTTATATCCTTTTAGAAAACACCCATTTAATAATTGATTAACATGTTCGTTGCACATGAATAAACTGAGATTTGGATCACTATCGGATTGTTTCTTTATCTCGTTTATTGCCAAGCTGAAAATTGGAATTTCTTTTGATGAGAACTCGCATCACGCGATATCACGTGATCGGTAATTAACGTGCTAAGACATTCCATGATACAATACAATACGAAAGTAAATCTTGAAGCTTAAATGATAATATATTGCATGAGAGAGACGTAATATTTAAGTATATAAGAAACTGAAAGTAATTTAATTACTTTTTAAAGTTAAAACTTCATCCAGAAT
This sequence comes from Argiope aurantia, assembly GCA_026543865.1. Lineage (NCBI taxonomy): Eukaryota > Metazoa > Arthropoda > Arachnida > Araneae > Araneidae > Argiope > Argiope aurantia. The sequence continues at coordinate 21,547 of JAPMOR010081767.1, forward strand.
TACCTCAAAATGTTAAAAAAAATTCAAAAATTATTAAAAACAACTTTATTCTAAAAAAACATACACAATAGGAAAAGAAATTCGGATTTAACTACATTGGCAATGAAATATAGAAAAATACGCCAGGACAAAATATTTACATGAACAATATAAACGATTTGTATTTCAATCCAAGAAAAAAAAAAACATTGCAGCGAAATTCATACAGAAATATTTATTCTGCATTTTTTAAAAATTAGAGTAAGTTGTATAGCAATTTTTTTTTTCAGATGTTGCATTGATAATTTTTTTAGTGTTAAATTTTTAGAATTATCAAATGGGAAAAATACAAAATTTCGTGCGATTTGAATTAAGATTTGAAAATTCATTCAAAATAGACATTCACTTTCCTAGTTATATTTGAATTATATTTTCAGTTCAGAGGCCTGCCCTGTTGATAGTGAAACACGCCAATTAGTAGAGTTTAAAATTTTGTGAAAATAGTATTTTTAACACATTTTAATTAGTTTTCGACTTTTATCCAATAATCCTATCTTTAAATAGTTGCTATAGGTACTAGATCTTAACGAAATGGAATTAAGAATATTTGGTCATTTACGCTACCTTCGCAATTCTTTTAAGTACTTAATTTAGTCCGTTATATTATATTTCTTACATTAATTATAATTCAAACACAGTCATGATATAAAAAATGACTTTATTCAGATTTCAAACACAAAATTTAGCAACTTTTGGATGGAATATATTTTTAACTTTCTCATATACGAAGTATAAAAAGGGTAAGTACAATAATAGTTGGAAATTCGAACACTAGATTTTGCGGAATTTCAACGTTTCAGACCTTTTCGAATTTGGAAAATTCTGAAAAGTTCCGATTCTATCTGTTAGTCCTGGAATACAACTGGAAAAGGTTTTGTTTGAAGCATACGAATGAAATTTCTTATATAGTCGTTGTACCAAATTTGCAAATTTCTATAAAATTAAAAAAAATCCCATCAGTAAGCCTGTTCCTCTATCTTCGTGTAAATGAAAACAAAGACTAAAAAAATGCAAAACGTTTAATTGACAAATTTTGGTACACAAAATTAGAATTTTAAGAGCACATATTTGGCGAATAAATCTGATAATGGGATTTGTTCAAATCATGCGAATATTGCGCGTGCAGATAAAAGCAATTGCTCAATACCAAATTTCATTAATCTAAATCATTTCGTTATGTTTTTTAAAACTAAAATTCTAATATAATGACACATTCTGGTTTTAATCAAAGAATAAAAAGATACTTGAAATCTATATCCATTTTTCTTCTTTATAATTCGAGCACTCATGTGTGGAACTCTGAAAATAAAAATTTGAGCTTGTGTAATGTTCAAGGCCTTGCTCAAAATAATTTTTTTCCTGGAGAAAAGGGAATAAACTTATTAGGGAATATGTGAGAAAGTTTCGGGGAATCTACTCCCTTTGGTTAAAATATATCTGGGGGCACTTCAGTGTCCCCGCCAAGTCGAGCAAAAACAAGCGGCACGGCCGTACCATCCTTTCTCGAAGCAGTTCAGGCCATTTTCGACCCCCTATAACTTCGTTGTGGATAAAACTAGAAGCCTGAATTTTCAGTAACCAAGCAGTCATCATATAAACACGGTATATTTCAAATTTCATTAAATTTGAACCAGTAGTTTAAGAATTATAACTAGTCAAAGTTTGTGAATTTTGTCACCGACTGACTGACTGACTGACCGATCATCAAAACTCTAAGGCACTTCTAGCAGACATAGAAGCTTCAAATTTAGAATACAATTAGTGTTTAGTGTACAAATGAAGGAAAAACTAAAATATTCGTGTACTAATGGACGAATCGATAAATTTCTCGAAGTTTCGAGTATTATCTATTTTGTCGGCTAATTCGTCGCCAAGTCGCCAAGTTTGTCGCCAAGTTTGTCACCAAGCTATGGGATCATTGGCTAGGCATCCGACAACATCCAATACAGATTACTGTAAAACGGTCTTTCGTATGACGACACTATTTGCGCTGGGAAGCAAAATTACAGATTTGTAACAATATCTAATTTGAAATAATTCAATTTGAAGCTGTGGAAGCTGCAAACGCAATGGGTGACTTTCAGAGAATCAATCTGGTAGAAGAGCAAACTGATCTTCAAAGTATGATCGCAAAACTTAATGCCAATCGAAAAAGAATCTTCGATATGATCACAAATAAAATGGACACAATTGATAATAACGCTGACGTTTTACGCTGTTTTGCGAGTGGAACTGGTGGTACTGGCAAGAGCTTTTTAATAAAAACTGAAAGTTTGGGTTAAGACGTATTTAAACAAAAAAAAAAGTGGCAGTTAGTGCTCCAACAGGAATAGCTGCATTCAACGTGAATGGATTGACTATACATAGACTATTTGCAGCTACCTGTAGAACACAAGCAAACACCGAATTACAAGCCACTTTCTGATGAAGTGCTCCAAGTTCTGAGATCAGATTTGAAAGAAGTAGTGTTGTTTATCATAGACGAAGTGTCGATATCCAATGTTACTTTAACATATATTCATTTACGCTTATCTGAAATATTCGACACAAACGACGATCAGAATGGGTGGTTTGGAAAAAAACATCTGGTAGTCTTCGGAGATCTCTTACAAGTTGTTAGGTTCCCTCAGTGTACCGAATCTGTGAATTGAACCGTTCATATACGATGAACTTACAATTAACATGCTGCAGCTCAATGATTCTGACTTTGTTGAAATGCTAGACAGAATAAGATTAGTTGTGACTACACAAAAGGACAGCGACTTACTCTCGACTAGATTAATAACTCTCAAATCCAATTCAAACGAAAGCAGATTAATTGAAATAATTGAATACCTCTCGAAACTTCCCGATGATACCGTTTGCTCATTACCTACAAAAAACATGTATCAATTAAATACTACAATGGTTAAATCTCTTCCACATTCCGAAATAAAACTAACAGCTGTAGATAGCATAGTTTACGCCAGATACATAACAAAAAGAGCTCGTGAATGCATAAAAAAATATGAAGACGATGCTTCTATGACTGCAGGCCTGGAAGAGAACATAATTATAAAAATAGGAGCAAAAGTCATGTTAAGGCGAAATATTGACGTGAGTCTTGATTTAGTTAATTGTTCTATCGGCATCGATCAAAGAGTAAAGGTTTATCCGGAAAATACAAAAATAATTAAGAAAATATACATTACATTTAATAAAGAACATGTTTACGAGCTTATTCCAGTCAAAAATAAATTTGAAATTATTAATAGAGCTTATGTTTATCGCGAACAGTTTTCCCATATGTGAAGCCTATGCTATAACTATACACAAAAGTCATGACCTAGGTCTAAATAAAGCACTGATGGATATCGGTTCTGCAGTATTCACATTCGGTCAAGCTTACGTGGCACTTTCGAGAGTTACAAGTCTGGACAGCTTACATCGAATTAATGTCGACTTTCGAAGTATTAAAGCGTAGGAATCCTCAATTTGTGAATACAACAGACTAAGAAGCATTTACCGTCCAGACTTGTCAAAAATTGTAACATCAAAGCTTACGAGAAAAACCCATAGAGACAAGGAGTGGGCTTTGAGAAAAACTAGCTGAAGCTCAAGAAGTAGCACCGGAAAAGAAAAAGAGGACTACATACAAAAATAAGAAAAGGACTATCTACAAAAAGAAATGAGATGCCATCAAAAACATAACTTGTAAAAAAAAACCAAGTCTCGCACCTCAGTTCTATCGTAAAAAGTTGCGAGATCCATGTAATACTAAGTCAGTCAATTTATTCAGTCCCTACTTAAGTGTCCTTCTGTCTTGAGTTATTACGTAATTAGCTAACCTAACATCTTATAGTGGTCATATCAATATTAAAAATCTTTTATGGTTTAATTAAACAGATTGACTTGGCAATCTGACTAAACAATCTAATTTAATATGTGTTAATGTAATCTAATTTAATGTAAAGATACATTGTGATTTCATGCGATGGCCAAGTCAATCTATTTATTTAATCCATAAAAAATTTTTAATATTGATATGGTCACTATAAGATGTTGTTAGGTTAGCTAATTACGTAATAACTTAAGACAGAAGGACCTTTAAGTAGGGAATCATAAAATGGACCGACTTCGTATTACATGGATCTCGCAACTTTTTACCATAGAAGAACTGAGTTACGAGACTTGGTTTTTTTACAAGTTATGTTTTTGGTGACATTCAATATATCCAAACAAAAATCGGAAAAGTAACAGCTCGACGAGGCAAGCAGAAGTTCGAAGTACCATCGTTTGTGCATAACTTGCAGATCTTAAGACAAAGAAGTTATCAGACAGTAAAGGTAGGGAAGGAGGTTTGTTACTTAGTGGTGAATGAATGGTAAAGACCATACCACATATTTTATCACCGAATTGAAATAAATAGCGTTTAGTTTGAATGATGAAATTCTCATGCAAACTGTGTTCGCAAAATAAGGTTGAGATAATTCATTCATATATCACGCATCAGAGCTGCTCAACCATTTGATTATACAACGTTGATTAACCTTCCGAAATGAAAACACTCCAGCAAAAAAAGGAGGCCAGATAATAAATATAGACAATGAAATATTTGAATTAACGATAGAAAATTTTGAAGTGCTTAAAATTGAACAGATTAAGATGAATTTTAAAAAACATATTGAAAGATAATAAACACAACAAATGTAATAAAATGGTATATAACAAATATCAAATTCTGCGATAATATAAATGAAATTTATAAGAATTTCGATAGTGTGAAAGAAAAAATATGACGGCGCAGATAGTTATCGTTTGTTCATAGATATCTATAGTTTGAAAGTCACACCACAAATGTTATGAGAAAAAAATTTCCTTGTATGATTTCATCTGCCAGTAAAAGTAAACAAAATTTCAAAAACATTTCCAGTCAGCGGATTCAAGGGAAGTTTATGAATTCTATTAGGAACAACATGACGAAAATTAACAGATGTTCACTCCTTCTCAATAATGATTTGAACAGATAAGGAGGGTGGGCTTTATTTGCAACAATTTTTTTTTTGTATTCGAAACTGACAGCTGAAGTCGGATTAATATGCCAAGACATGTTATTTTATGATATTACAGTACCAAGCAGTTGCAGCGAAATTTAACAGGAAAGACTAAACAAATGAAACCCTATGTCAAAGTTTTATTCTAAACAAATGTACGATTAACGAAGTAAATGATTCGTCAATACTTCTAAGATATAATAGAGAAAGTTTATTTTATTAATTTTTCTCTCTTGAAAAGGCATTTATTGAATCAGGATTCCCAAGAAAAACGATTTGCTCTGAAATAAAATTTCTAGTCTGAAAACGAAATAAAATCGATTTATCTTTTGAAGCAGTCATTTAATAAAATCTTAACATCAATATATTTATTATATGAACAATTGCAAATGATCACATTTTACGTATAATGTAAAACAAAAACAAGAATTCTTTAGAAAATAATTTTTAAAAAAGTTTTAATAAGTTAATATTTACAATTTACTTATAAGTAAAATAACCGACAATTTTTATTCAAATTGAGAATTTAAAACAAGTTGTACAGTAACAAGCGAAATATTAAATTTTCACTCTTGAATTGAACCCTTTGCATTCGGATTTTGGTTTCAGTTATATTAACGTCCCATTTGAAGTAACACTTGGGCTACTTTGGGACGGACCTCGTACTTTTGAACCGCGGTCAGATGACGAGGACGACACCTGAGCTGACACCCCCTTCTCCACACCACACCACACCACACCACACCAGCGGGAGGACGTTTTGTCAGGACGGATTTAACGTGCAACAGACCCCCTTACACGACGGTTCTTCGGTGGAATCGGGACTCGAACCTGAAACCCTCCGGTTCCGAAGCCGAGACCTTACCACCAGGCCACCGCGGCCCCTTTGCATTCGGATATTGCCTCGCTTGTACCATTCGAGACGAGGTTTCATTTTCACGTTTTATTTCTCAATTTTGATTGTTAAAAACGTCCACAGAATGGTAAAAAGATGCAAATTAATTTCAGGAAAATTAAACTTGAAACAATTATATACATTTATTTTTCGGAACTATACACAAGACCTTATATTAGGTGAATAATTAAGCATTGGATTATTTCTCCGAGTGTAAAGGGTCAAAAAAAATAATTTGTATGGAGTTTAAAATAAACATTCGTAGATATTAATAATGATTAAATGTTTATTCCAGTGAACTATGTTCACCAATCGCATTCAATTGCAAGAAGGATATTGTTTTACTCTCCCCTGCAATCCATAAATGCGTTTTTAAATGGTGGAGTATTTGGATGTTCGGTCAACTAAAATGAGATTTAAAAAATAACTTTTACATATACTCTTGAAATTTATATGATTAAGAAAAAGTAAACGCAATATTAAATAAAAAGAATGACTCATTTACATTAAAAAGCATTTACATGCCAGACAATTAGAACAAGATTATTAAGTGTCCTAATGTCAATTTAAAGCCTACCTTACCTCAAGTCAATATTCATTTCCCAGATCTTTTGCAAATTTAATTATTTCAAGGTATTAAACTTGAAGTATTAGGTATATAAACGTCTTATTTGTAAGCAAAACAAGGGTATTTCAAGATAAATCTCGTATTTTTGAGCTTCGGTCAGATGACTAGAACGACATTTCAAAACCCCATTTCTCTCCAAACCTCTACACCACAGCAACGGCAATATTAAGTTCAATTTATTGGATTCGTGCATCTAATTTCTAAAAAATTTAAAGTTAAATAATATACGTTTTTTCACGGAATTCAATGTGTAGGGATAGAATAAAAAAATTATGGAAATAGGCGTTCCAAAATTTACACTGTAATCGAGAAAAAATATAAAGCTATTCCTTCAAATATACTCGAAATGGTACTTAAATAAGCCTAGATAACAGTACATAAATAAAAGAAAAGAACGAACGAAGAAACAATCGGAACATTCTCCATACAAAATTTCAAACAAACATCCTTTTCGCAACCTCATCAACTCGTAAAAGAATATATTCCACTCACTCTTCATCCCTTCTTCATAGCAAACCATTCTCCATAGAAAATTTCAAACAAGCATCCTTTCTTAACTTCATCAACTCGTATATATTTCACTCGCCCTTCATCCATTCTGCAGATTCGAAATACTGTCTTCCATCCCATTTACCCGAAATCCATTCTTGCACAATTGCCGACATAACAAATTATGAAGGGAACCAACCACTAGAACACTAAAAGAATCACGAGAACTGCGAAGAATTCCATTGCAGCTGTCTTTTAAAGTGAGAATGCAGACGATTTCGTAAATTAAGAATTCAGACGATTTATTAAAGCGCATACTGACAATAAAAAATTGCAAAAGAATAAATATTTTCTGTTCGTATTCACATTAAAAAAATAAAGAGAATAACTTTTAATTGTAAGCTTAACTTTATTTAATAAACTTTTAATTATAACAAAGAACAAAATTAAAGCCTTTAATCGATACTTTTTTAATATTTTTAATTTAACATTTTTCATAATATAGTTGTAGTTTATGCACAACTCAACCATTACAAAAAGTAGTAAAAGCAGCATTAGGGTTGCTAGAAGAGCGTTCCAATGGGTTGCCATAATGGCGACAAACTCGGAGGCACACTATTCTTCACTTTATCCTCGAAGGTACCTTTACTTCTGAATGACTCATTTCATTTCAAATGATTAAAGGACAAATTCATGATAGTTTAAATTCCTTCTCTTCTACGAAAAAAAAAATATTTAAAATTCTTTACTTTAGCGAGAGTAATCGTTTTCCGACCTTTCATCGAATTTGTATAGAATATAAGATTAAGCCTCTGTACTTCTTGTACCCTTCATTAAGCTTTTTAACACCATCAGGGGAAAAAAAATTATATTTCACACACATGTTTTGTTAGTCAGAAGAATTAAAACATTTTATGTTTAATGAAATCCATCGCATTAGCATTTAAAGAAGCGATATTTGAGATATTAATACTTTAAAGAATAAAAACGCATTTAGCTTTAAAATTAACACTTCCATATTTCTTCTTTTAGTCATTGCTTTATTCAATTTAATAATTAATTGCATTAAACTCTTTTCTCATTCAAGAGGATGTGCATAAAATCTTACCAAATAATAATACAAGTCTTTAATAGAATTTCTAAACAGATACGTGTATACTTCCAATTAGAAAAACGTTCTAGATGGCAAAGAAGACTATTTTAGGTTGTTTGAGTCAATAAATGCAATACTGAAGAAAAGTATAATTTTTTATGCGTCTGTTGGCCATATTTCTTAAAATAATTTTGACATTTTCAGCAAAAAATCTATTACTCTATGACTAAATTGTTTTGAAGCTTTGGATTTCGGTATTTTAAGCTAATAAATAGTACAAGAGTGCAGAGTGAAATAATTTTTCTCCGATCAATCGATTTTCCCCGACACTATCTTGAAATAGCTTAAATTAGCTCGATATAGCGATATAATCTAGAATATATTTTACTAAATATGTAAAAAAAAAACCAAAGAATTGTATAAAAAATTTAGAATTCAAAAATTTTACATAGAATGGATTCAACGAGCAAAATCCTCTTGTCCACATGGACTGCATTTTTATTATAAAATTATCTTCTGATTGACACATTTGAGAAATCAAGAACAAACCCCAATGTAAACTTTTGACATATTTTTTCAAAAAAGTCACAAACAACTCGTATTCTTACTATGCCAAAATTACTGCATTACAAGTAATTCATCACATAATTTTGTAAAATAAGTTGTGCAACAAATTGCACCCTCTTCTGTACAGTTTAAAAATATTGATACCAATATCCAAACATTTACAATTGGATCTTAAATTTTATAAGACTCCAAATAAGAAACAAAATACAGAAAATTAAATTCCCTGATAATAATATGACAGTAATTGAAAAATCAAATTCAAAAGTAATCAGATAATAGAAATGATAATTTACAGATAAAACACTGCAAACTATACAACACCGATTATTTTATATTTAATTTGAGCCAAATAAAGACTAAACTAAAGAATATGAAACAATCTCCTAATTAAGCTTCCAAAAGTGAGAAATTGCCAAATAATGTATCTTAACTAAACTCATTAGTTGATATTTGGCCAATTTTTTATTCTTTAGCGCAGTATGGCAGAGATTGGTTTAAAAAACGCCTTGTTCTTCAGTTTTGCCATGATAATTTTATGTATTTTAATGATTTGTAAATATTAAAAAACGCGAATTGAATTACTTTATGTTACAAAGTTAAAGAATTTTTTTTGTGAGCCCGTAGCGTGCAGTTTCTCTTAAAAATTACAGCAAAGCATCATTATAGCCCTGGTACATTTGTAACTATAGTAATAATAAAGCCCTTCATTAATACGATGCAGAGGACTCAAATACAATTACACTTCGTTTTCGTCGTGTAACCTAAAGACTTGTTGGCGACAATTTTGTTGAAAAAGATTCGAATTCCCAAGAATAAATATTATATTCATGCATTTGATACTAATACCGCACACCTCTTGGGAAAATTGTTTATTAATATAAACGATGAAGAACCTAAGGAAGTAATTTTTACCTTCCTATAAACACGCAATTATTCTATTAAAAAAAGCCATGGATTATATTGTTTGTCTCTAATGATATAACATTCAATAAACTTATATGGAGTCATAACTAAAAAGAAACAGCACATTATATGTCGAATAAAGGTTTTTAATTGAATACCGACACCTACGCATCCAAAACATTAATTAAGAATTACATCATTAATATTCAAGGTGTGCAATAAAATCAGGATTTCTCTTAACTTTTGTTTAAAATATTTAAAAATTTATTTAGTATATTAATAAGCGATATAAAAATGTTTTTTAAACTTTAAAATCATTTTCTTTATATTAATTTAAATTAGAAGCATTACATTGTAATAACCAAATTTGTTAGATATCTTAAAATTTCAATTATGTGTCTTTTTATTCATTTTAGCCCTTGAAAGACGCATAAATGAAGCTTTACTATATATAAATATAATAAAATTTTAATGTCATCTAATTAATAATTATACCCTTAAAAATAGTATCCAGTGAAAAAATCACTGCTTATCTCAAAATTACTTCTTAATAAATACATCAATCATTCATTTTCCGTTTCATCTTTAAGACATAAAAATCAAGCTTATTACTATAATTATCTCATAACCTAAACAAGAAGAATGTAATGCTTCTAATAACACAAAAATGCACAAACATGAACTTACCTAATCAAATAATGGAAGCTGATGTACGCAGTGGCTTTTGAAAGTTAAAGATGAATTTTTGATACTCCTTTCAATATTTACAAACATACGTCCATGACTAATTGTTAGAAAGTAATTGCAGTCATTTTCGAATAAATATATAACTTGTAATATCTTCCAATTTTTTCTTAAACCAATTGGAAGATCAATAATCTTGAAAAATGCAGAGAAAGGAATCCAAATTCCACTCGCAAAACAACAAAAAATGCCACTTCGAATACAAAGAAACATCACAATCTAATGCAAAAGCGAATTAAACATGCGGCCGTCCGTTCTGATTCACTGACGTAATCCAAATGAAAACAACGCGACTGCATTTGTCGACTGTAATTGAATGCGCGAGCATACGTGCTGTCAAATCACTCATTAACATAATATTTTCAAAAAATCAGCAAATAGCTGTTTAGAACCGTAAATCGTAGTAAATCGTTTTTACTTACAATCCAATCAGGCATGACTGATATTTAAAAGAAATGATTTCTAATTACTTTCATTTGTGCTTATTCATTTTCGTATATGTTTATTTATCAATTGAATGCGTCTTTTTTGTATATGGAAAATGAGGACGAAAATCGCATCAATTCAGGAACTTCGATTCTGAAAACATCGTTATTAGAATTTTATTTTGAATTACAAGAAAAGAATAGCATTTAAGGAGAAATTTATAATGGCAACGTTTAAAACTTACGTATTTAATGCAATACAATCATAATTAATCTCTACACTATTATAAATTCCTAATTCTGCTCAAATTTTTAAGATAGAAAAAAAATATGGAATTTTTGCTATTCAACGAAGTATTGGAGTTCGTTAACACGAAGTTTCAATATTTCGTTTTAAATTATGAGAGCAGGCCATTTGTTTCTCGATTATTATTAATATTTGATCACTGCATGCAATTTATTAAAATTTCCTGTGAATATCAAAATTATATTCGTTTATAACTTGATATACTAGTATCAAAATTATATTCATATATAATTTGATATTTAAATATAAAAATTATATTATCAAATTATATAATATTATTCTTAAAAATAACTACAAAAAATGTTAGAAAATTATTTGAACCCGAATTTAATGATCAGATTTTTGAGGGAGTTGTCAGTTATTTCATTCGAATGGCAGAACAAAAATCAAAAATCTTTTTTAATTTAATTCAAATATATTATTTCAAATTTTTATTTTGGTCAAGACTGCTGATATATATATATATATATGTCAGCATTATTTTATTTTAAGCAAAATGCAGGTGCTACCAGCAGTGAAGATACTTTGTAATTTTTAAAGTTCGATTTATTCTCTCCGGGAGGCAAGCATGATTATTTACAAGAAGGCGAGGACAAGTCAACGTCCGCCACAGCGCGTT
>JAPMOR010081767.1:33388-62502 GCA_026543865.1 Argiope aurantia
CAGTGAAGAGACTTTTTAATTTTTAAAGTTCTATTTATTCTCTCCGGGAGGCAAGCATGATTATTTACAAGAAGGCGCGAACATGGCACGTCCGCCACAGCGCGCTGCAAAAACAGAAGTGGAGAAGAAGCGAGAAATAAATTATCCTTTCTCTTATATAACCTATGATTTTGATAGGGAAAATATTTCTTCATAGTGCTAATATATTAATAAGATTCTGATAGGGATTTCTGACGCATGTCAATCACATGTAAGGGAAACACAGGGATCTTTTAAAAAGAATGTGCTTACTGGACAGTTTTTTACCCCTTCACGCCGAGCGTGGGAAAATTCGACTTTTAGCTGACTCTGCAATTCAACAAAGATTCTCTTGAATTAATTAAGTAGAGACAGTGGAATTGGATCACGAAATAAGAGAATATTTTAGAATAAAGTTACTATGGGCTAAATTAAGATAAAATCTAGAAAATTAATTAAATTGAAATTAGAGTTAAAATATCATTACATATATATATAAACGTATAAACATTTATATTTGAATTTAACATCTCGTGTTAAAGCCGTATGAGAATTACATGAGAACGATAAATTTGAACCGAACTCAGTTGACAAGGATGACATATTGGCAGGACCCCAATATATAAAATTCCAAAATTTAGCAGCGTTAGGGAAAAGACGTTGCGCTCTTTACTCTTTTTTGTGAGTTAATTTGGAGGTATCCGATTCCCATTAATATAGGCACCATGCCTCATTTTTGATTGATGGTAGATAGATTTTTTTTTTTTGGAATTTGTACCCGAATAAGAATTTTTCTATTTTAAAAATGAGACTTCTCCCTAGTATCCTAATATTGCTAGGATAAAAGGTATATAATACTTTGGAAAACATTGCATGTTGGAAATTTGAATATCGGGGTCCTGTCAATATGTCAGGCTTGCCAACTAAGTTAGGTTCAAATTTTCATTTGTCATTTCAAAAAAATTTTATACTATCGTGTTCACATACATATAATCAGACATAACGCTAAAAATGTGTTTTTCGAACTCTGGGATGTCAGAAACGAGAAGATTGGTCAAACTCACGATTTCGAATTTTTGGACGATTAGAATGCTTTATACAGGGTGGTTATAATTAAAGTTACCCTGTTTAGACCTACGTAGTGTACACTCTAGTGGAAACATGTCGAAGAAACTTCATATTTAGGTTGTATGAATCATGGGGAACAGAAATCTGCCATAAAAAAAATTAGTTCACATTTTGGCCGATAGATGGCGGTTTTCCTGTGCGATAAAGGCCGTTATGCAAATTTTGAGTCGTTTATAAAGCCAGTACTCACTGCCGCAGAATCATTCTTCGGAAGAAAGGAAGAGCTTTACTGATAAAGTTGTCAGTTGTACTGCGAGAATATCGGCGCTTGAAAGACTTACGGAAAGGGCCCATGTCCAGGCAGGCTTTGAAAAAAAAATGATTATTAAATTTGAAGAGTCTGGAGAGTTGGGTGTGGTACAAGGAAGAGGACGGAAACGGATTTCAAACGAAACTGCGGAAGAAGTTCTTGCCGTGGTCGAAAGAGCGCCCGATTCGCAATATTCTTCTCGAGCGGTGACACGTGATTCGTCCCTCCCTTGGTCTACAGTACGAAAGGTTCTTCGATCCATTGTAAAGTGGTATCCATACAAGATCCATCATGTTCAAACGCTGAAACCTTCAGACCCGGAGAAACGAGTTTAATTTGCTAGAATTTTTTAAACCAGAATAGCCGTTGACAAGTCAGGGCCTTGGAGCATTTTGTGGTCGGACGAGGCTCATTTTACTCTAGATGGAGCAGAACTATCGCATATGGGGTACTGCAAGTCCAAATGATGTGTATGAACGGTCTCTACATCCTGATTACATTATTGTATTTATTGTATTCGTGCCCACTGATTTCATTCTTGGTCCCCCCCCTTTTTGAGGAGAACATTCTTCATGGCCCTCAAAGGTGTTCCGTTGCAGGTGCCCGTTACCGTGACCTTCTTCAGCAGCAAGTCATTCCTGCGTTACAAGAACGAGAATGTTTAGGGACTACTGTCTTCATGCAAGATGGTGCACCATCTCACATTGCTCGATCAGCGAGGGCATTGCTTCGTGCCCACTTTGAAGATCAACGGGTAATTTCAAGAAGTTTTCCAACTGCCTGACCTCCACGCTCTCCGGACTCGAATCCCTGTGATTTATGGTAGTGGGGATTCCTGAAAGATCGTGTCTATGGAAGAAGCATACGGACTCTGCATGAATTGAAAGCAAGCATAACACGTCATGTTGCTGCAATTGATCGAGAAACCCTTCGTGCCACTATTGAACACGCCATAACACGCTTCGAACATATGCTTGACGTAAAGGGAATGCACATTGAAATATTGTAATTAAATAAAAATTTTAAGTTCTAAATTTTTTATGTTTTTCATGCACCGTTTTCTCACTTGGTGGTTAAAATTTGAACTAATTTTTTTATTGCAGACTTTTGTTCCCCATGATCCATACAACCTAAGCAACAAGTTTCTTTGAAATCCTTCCACTAGAGCAGACACTACATAGGTATAAACAGGGTAACTTTAATTATAACCACCCTGTACTTTACATTTTATGTACGAGAAAGTAAAAGCGGAATATCTTCGATGAATGAAATTGTATATATGACCTTGCTACTAAAATTGTCGTTCCATTTCAAATTTTGATTGCAAAAATCCATAGTCTTTTTCTTCATTATAATATGAAGTCTAAAATGCTCGTGTATAGGACTATGAAAATAAAACTCCGAGCACTCATTTGGCTCAATAATTGTTATGTGGAGAACTTTTTTTACTTTCTCATATACGTAGTATAGAGAAACATTCGAACTCGAGATTTTGAAGAATTCCCACGATTTAGAACTCCCTGAGTTCGAAAAACATATCTTTAGAAAATGTCCGTTCGTCTGTCTGCCTATGACAAGAAAACTCAAACACGTTTTGAGTTAGACGGTTGAAATTTAGTATACGGTCTTTACGCATAATTTGTAGATTTTTATCAAATTTTGAGTAAAATTTGTTCAGAGAATGTCCTTGTGTCCGAATATAAGTTAACACGATAGTTACGAAACACAGAGAGATATATAGATAAGATTCGGTACACAGATTTAACATGTATAGAGTAGACATCTGTCAAAGTTTGAGATAAAACGACCAAAGGGTTGATCATCTGTCGGTCAGAACATGCAAACGTGATAATTAAAAAACGCAATGGTTTAAATATATCAAGTTAGTTGTGGGATTTTGTGACTGCAACTGCAGTCTTGTGTCAAATCTTTGTTTCAATTAACTGAGAAAAACCTATCTAAAACACACATTCAGTTTTTCGGATAATTATTAACCGCATACCAGGAATTAAGAGATAAAAAACTCGCCAAGGATCGCATGATAGATTCAGTAAAACTGCTGAATTCACGCCAAATGTTAATATTTCATAGCTATTAAACGCCAATGTTATGCAAGACGTTCTCTGGCATTACAAGTTCCTCAGAGAGCGTGTGAGAAAGTTTTATTATCAGCGTGATTATTCTATTAGTTTCTTTCTCATGCTTGAACTCATCTCTATGCAATGGCCAAGCTGCTCATTTTATTCCATTTTTAAAAATATTTTTCAATTTAATTACTTTACTTTACTTTACAATTTAATAAATTTACTAACTTTACTTTACTTTACAAGTTTATAAATTTACTAATTTTACTTTTACTTTATAACTTTAATTTAACTTTAAAAAAAATTTTACTATGTTTTTCAATGAATATGTTTGCATTAGCCCTCTCCTATTTGCCGCAGGTTATTTTACAGTCACTGTAAACATTGGGTTGCAGTGATTTGATAGTAAGATTTCACGTTCAAGTTTTAAAATTTGAATACACTAAAGAACTGCTGTGTAAATAGGCCTAGTTCATGTTTCCTTCGAGTCAAATGTTCTCTCGTTGGGGTGTAGTGGGGGGATTTGTAGAGGGAGACGCTGATCACGGTTCAAAATCACGAGGCCGTTTCCGAAATTTGCTGACCTTTTGTTTTTATAATTAACCTTAATAGCATTAAACTGAAAACTTTTAGCATGTTTGCTTTCATACAATTTTGACTTTCTCCTATACGAAGCATAGAGAAAGTATTGCAATTGTCGAAAATTTCAAATTCGAAATTTCGACAAGTCTTCACGTTTCAGACCTGATTTCAAAAAAAAAAAAAAAAAAAAAAAAAAAGACATTGTGTCTATCTGTCTCTCTGTGAACACGATAACCCAAAATCGCTTTGAGCTTTGTGGTTGAAATTTGGTATATAAACTTACGATACCGCTTTTAGATTTCTATCAAATTTTGAATGAAATCTGATTAGAAAAAGTTTGTCTTGCTGTCCGAGTTCAAGCGAAATAGGCAACTAACTATAAGGTTTGACAATATGTCTGTCTGTAATTTCGTGCATGAAAAAGCGCTAACTCCTAAATGATATGGCTTAGCTCTCTGACTGCGTAATTCTTTAAAATCACTATTCAGGTGCGATGTTTGCAAATAAGTTCAAATATTTTTCATAGAAAGTAAACCGAAATTATATGTTACACTATAATAATATATTATAATAAAAATCTCTACTCGGAAAAATGAGCTCTCTAAACTGCAAAAAACGCGGGATGCAACAGAAAATGGACTGATTGCGGGATACGCAGCTGGAGGGTTAATGCAATTCGGTACATTACTTCGTGATAACAATTATAGTTCCATGAGAAATTCTGATTTTTTTTTCGGCCGGCAATTCAAAATACATATATTTGCACAATAAATTCAGTAAAAATGTTAGATTACTTAGCTATTATATTATAAGCCTATACTTCTCCAACTCTTTGTCCCCCTAATCATCAAGTTATCATTTTTGTGTCTTATGGCTATGAGGCCAACTCAGAGCCATTGTTAGGCCGCGGTGGCCTGGTGGTAAGGTCTCGGCTTCGGAACCGGAGGGTTTCAGGTTCGAGACCCGATTCCACTGAAGATCCGTCGTGTAAGGGGGTCTGTTGCACGTTAAATCCGTCCTGACCAAACGTCCTCCCGCTGGTGTGGTGTGGTGTGGAGAGGGGGGTGCCAGCTCAGGTGTCGTCCTCGTCATCTGACCGCGGTTCAAAATTACGAGGTCCGTCCCAAAATAGCCCTAGTGTTGCTTCAAACGGGACGTTAATATAACCAAACCAAAAACCAGAGCCATTGTTCATGGCGATATCATACACAATTTGACGAAACAGAAAAATGCAGTGCACAGATATGTGCGTAACATCCATCCTGTAATGCTTACGAGACGAGAGCACAGGTTAGACATTTTAGTTCGGATGAGATTTATTATAATGTAGTTTACCTTTAGAGGGCATATCCATTAAAATATTAAAACCCGCCAATTAAAAAAAAAACCCTCAATTTTTCAGCATAACTTATATTCAATTAGTTCGTCACCGACGCTGACCATCCAGACAGGATGTTTATTAAATTCTTAATCTTGCATCTATGAGAATAGAGTTCGATCCTGGTACGTTTTTTTAAAATTTTCTTCTAAAATTATTTCAAATTAAATGAATTATTTATAAATACTTTTAGTTAAAATACTTATTTTTTTATGTAAGATAAATCTTTATTTCTCTAATATTTGAATTATAATTAAAATTTATTTTTGGAAAAATATTTTTTTGTTAGTAGGTTAATATTTGTTATAATTCGGTTTTGATTATTAGTTTTAATTTGAGTGTTACAGTGAACATTATGTACAGAGAAGGATCCACTGCAAGAAAAAAAAGTTTAAGTGAGAGAGAACTGCACAGTGGATTGTGAAACAAAGCTAACAGAATAAAATTATGGCATAGAAAACTTCACATTTTATATACACTTCTTATGCTGAAAGGTTAATGAGCTGAAGTATTCTGATTCATAATATTCTCAAATCAATTGGAAACATTTTTTCAGAATTATTATTGTTTTGTATTTGGTAACACATTTTTTTTCTGTCATTGGTCACTATTTGTTTCAAACCAATTTTAGTATTTAATTTTGGACTTATGTGTTCATAAATGTTATGATTAAAGAAGGTCCCACTACAAGTAAAATTCATGTAGATGGTCACATTTTATATCGTAGTAAATTCTTAAACAAATGTTTTGTAATGCAAACATTTTCATAGCATAATCTGAATCCAGATTTAAAATAATATTTAAAGAGAATCGAATTGTTACAATGGGTATTATTTTGAAATAAAATTCAACTATTTATTTTCAACCATTTACTCCCTCACGGATATATTTCAGATCTTTGGAAAAGTTGAAAAATCCAGATATATTAATTTTATTATTTAATAAGTTTTCAATAGAGCTAAAGAAAATAAACTATGTATTCAGTTGAAAATGAATTTTCACTTATTTAAAAAAATATCATCTTGTGTATGAGCCGAGAGATATCAAGAATTGAGACTAGTGCTGTACCATACCAACAGATGGCAGCACGTAGTGATCTCCGCTGCCACTGGAACAATCACCCACACATAAATTGGCGCACAAGATAAAATAAATCGAATTCATCGTAAAACTTATATTTTGAAAAAAAAAATAATTAATGAATTCAAAAAAAATAAATAAACTCGTTTTGCAGCGGCTGCTTGTGTATATATATATATATATATAATTGTGTTAACAAATGTAAATGTATAAATATATTCGGGAAATGCAATCTGGTATGTTAATTAAGATAAAATATTAATTTGAAATTCAGTTTTGTTCATTGTTTTTGAAAATAAACCATTTAAAACTGAAGAATAAAAATGTTAAGGTAGAATTATTTGTCAGTTTGCGAATTCCGACAGATTAAAAAAAAGCCAGTTATAAGCATTCTCACTACAATAATTTTTCAACAAATTCAAATTATTAAATTAAGAAAATATTTTTCTAAATTTGTTCTTATTAAATTTTCCGGTTGAACATTTTACAGTTCATTTTATAAGCATTTTAATGAGAATAGCTTTTTAGTTTAATTTTTTTTCTTAGATCAATAGTTTTTTTTATTTAAATGAGAGAAATCTACACATAGAGAATCTTCATTCCTTATATGGTAAAATACTCTTTTGAAAAATTAGAGACCTGTTTTGGATAGCTAACTTAATAATTTAAATCAATAAAACTGCTGTTCTGTATTTTTTCCAAAAGTAAGATTATTTCAAGAAACATCCTCATTCCATAAGTCAAGAGACATCGTACTGCGTGCAGTGGTATCTCAGCAGTTCGTGAGTTATCACTTTTATAATCCTGACACAAAGAAACATCAATATTGTAATTTTGTTTGAACTTGTCAAATCTGTCTCAGGCAGGCTGCGTGCGATGTAGTATGTTAATCATGAAGTTATAATGAGTCATGCATGAGTTTATGAAGTATGTTCCATGTTTCAAGAGCAGAACATGTATTTAAACAACTCTGTAAGACGACGAAACGTTCAGCGGGAATCGCAAAAGTTTCTTGATACGCTTCTAGTTGTTGATTTTTAGGATAGATTCCAGAAATGATAAAAAAAATTAACAATACTTTATTGCGACTCAAGAATGTTAATAGTCGGTGATAGTGTGCCTACATCGATAAATAAAGCAATTTATTGACAACAGGTCTAATCTCCGAGGTTTTTTTTTTTGTACATGTTCAGATAAATATTCACGATTTAAAATTAATACCTGAAATAAATTGGGTTGCCCTGAAAATTATTTGATTTTGATTGATGATAAATTTGAAATCATGATGTTAGTAATTAGTTTTTTCATCATTATTTATAATGAGGACGAATATTTAGGTTTATCTATACTTATAATAAAGCTCAATGTGTGTGTGTGTGTGTGTGTGTGTGTGTTGGCGCTCTACAGACCAGACCATTCAACCTACAGCTACCAAATTTGGCACGTGTATACCTTGGAGGCCGGGAATGTGCACCTGGGGGTTATTTTTCGAATTTGTAACTAGAAATTTATTTATTTAAAAATTAAGCGAAATTTTGACGTTTTTCTGCTATAACTGCCGAAAATATTACATCACAAAAAAGATTTTTACATGAAGTTAAAGATAAAAAATTTATCTTTTAAATGATACTACTGTTTTAATCTTAAAATTAAATTTCTATTTTTAATGAATTTTTAAATAAATATTTTAACTATGTTTTTCAATAATTTTTTTCGTCAAAAATAAAAATGAGGATTAAGCACGTTTCGCATTCATGAGAAAAAAATAGCTTTTTTCAAAGTGTTGCCATCACATTGATTAAAGCTCTAACTGAAAATAAATTAAATCTTTTTGGAAATGAAATCTGCAAAAATATAATTTTCTGCACGTGTCTGTAGGAAATGAAAAAAATATGAAATATCATTTTTTCTAAAAAATAAATTCAAGAAAAATTATTTTATGATCTTCTACATTCTCTATACAGGGTGTTTATTCAGTCCCGGATCCATTTTGATATTTAATGACTCATAAAATAATGAAGATGTAAACAAACTTATGGCATTTATTGATGGAATAACTCATATATTTTCCTTCTCAGGTTTGAATATTTTTACTTTTGTAAATATCGTCTGCGCGTGTTTTTAATTTCAGATAATTTCATTTTCCAGTCTAAATATCTGTACTTTTCTAAATATCGTCTGCTTATTAATTGCATTTTTCTCTCTTTTGTTTTTGGCAAGTATTGAAATGTTATGTTTACTTTTGATGTGTAGTAGTAGTAGTACTATGTAGTACTTTTGTATGTGATGTTTTATTCGAGCGGATATTAAGGAGAATGCATACACCACAAGAGAAAGCACAGATTTTATGGTGGTCATAGAGTTAATTTCCAATCAACTAAATCACTGACTTTTAAGAGTTAATTTCAAATCACTTAAACTGACTGATTTATGAAGATTTGAATATCACTATTCAATAAAAAAAGGATAATTTTAGATTTTTCATCGATCGTTTCAAAGAAAATAGGCCAATAAGCGCGCAGGTTTCTCAAGATTAATTGGCCTAAGATTATGAAAATGGTGAGTTTTTCTAAATTTTTAACATTTAAAACTTCATAAATAAGTCTTAGTTGATCGTGGAAAATAGAAACATTCATTCATTTATTTAAAATTTGGTGTGTCCAGAATATTTATCAGAATATGATACCTTACTGCATTAAATTTAGACTTCATAATTTTTGAAATATATTTATAAGCAGGAACAAAATATTATTATTGATTTCATTTCGATCTTTTTGAAAGCAAAACTAAAAACTGAATTTTATACTGAATCTCAGAAATTTTTGTTGAATTATTGTTTGAGATATTACATAAACTATGAAAAATATTTTGTAGTTAACATAAGACTTAAATACCGAGCGATTCTGTTTGCAATACTCATATTCAATAATAATAATAATTAATAAATAACAATAAAGATGATAAATAAAATAAAACGCTTGGTTTTATTAAAAAATATCTTAATATTAATTGCAATTTCGTCATTTACATTTTTAATTAAAGTTGAAGTTTTACCGGAAATGGCAACAAATTAGCAAAATATATATAGTAAATTGAACGAAACGATCTAAACAATATAAGTTTGGTATGACTATCAAAATTTGAAAATTAAAAATGTTTTGTTTGAGAATCCTTTAAGAGACCAGTTACTTAAAATATTTAATTGAAAATTTTAGCGAGCGGTAATACTGGCGAACCGGCTGGTCGCCAAAGGCGGCTAGTTATTATAATAAGAAATAATTTATGTCTTATAAATTATGAAATTATTTTTTTAAATATAGTATACCAAAATTGTAAGAACAATGCATTTTAAAATCATGATAATCTATACTAACTATTTTAATTATTGATTAATTTGAATAAAGTTATTCTTCATTCAATAGAGATTTTTCAAACATTTAATAATGCTCAAAGTATAATTTTATTCCATCAAACTTTTCCCTGCTTCTATTGCATCTTTTTTTTGTTAACTATTCAAAAGAAATAGTGAAGATTTTATTATATTAAATTTAACAGAGGCTTTTAATGAAAGTATGTTAACATATTTCATTCATTCATATCCTTTACAAACATTCAATATTTAGAAAAAGGAAAATTTGGCTTTGAACTTGTTTTTTCATATTATATTTTTGAAGATAATTTTTATGGCACATATTCATATCCAAAAAGTAAATCTTGAATTCAAGGAAGTGATCCGGCTTTGCTTCTAGAAGTTAAACTTGAATATGTCGATGCTTATTTTTGGTGCACATTGCACTGTTTGTTTGATAAGATCTGAAGCTTTTTCGGCAAGCATGATTTCTGGGATGTTGGAATTTGCCGATGGTATAATTGGCATTGTCGAGCCATCCACGATCCTCAATCCTTTCAGACCTTTCACCCTACAAAAGAAAAGAAAAAAAAAAGAATATTTTAAAGATTTTTCAGAATAGTATAACTTTGAGAAACATGTTTTGTCTACTTATATCTCTCAACTATGGTTGTCGCTCAAGTGATCTCGATGTTCGCGATTATGATAATAGATTTGAAACAACATTTCTTCTAATATCAGCGACATATGTGGACATGGCACGCTTTAAATTTAACAGATGTCTTCTACAAGTATTAATGCCTAGATGTGGCATGAAAGTTTGGAGAAGGAATACTTGTTGAGGTTTCTTCATCATTATTGCCCATGTTCCAGTATATTGTTATGGAACTCAGGATTCTTTCGATTTGTTAGCCGATAAAGAAACAGTCCTTTAGTAATGAACGACGACTTTTATTAAACACGGAGAAACGAATACACAGACAAGAAATACACAGCCGAGACCTACACTCGCAACACACAGCAGCACACTTATAGCAAACAGTAGCACACAAGTAGTAATCGGTAGTAATAAAAACCACAGTACACAAAGCAGCCAGACAGAATTCAGCAGGAGGAGGGAATCTACATAATTTCACTCTACAGTCTCTCCAAACACCTGTAATTCTCCACTGTATCCTCGCTTTAGCTGTATTCAATTGCCGAATTACAACTACACGACTGGATACTGCTCACACGACTTGATGCTGTTTCTACAATAAACACCAGGAACTTGGCCCAGAGCTCAATTCAGCAATCGCTTGAGCTCTACACAACGCTTGCTCTTCGTCGTACTGATCCAACTATTCGCCGTTGACTCTTTCCATGATTCAATACACGACTGAGAGCTTCGGCTTCAGATTGCCGGTCTATTATAGTTCTCGAAGATGGACAGAGAAGGTTCTGGAACAATCAGGCATATCTCGGTTCCTATTGGCTCTATCACTAAAATTCTGGAAAATTCCTGTATTATTTATTTTCTCTCCAAAGTCGCCAGATTCGTCTCCAAATTTGTCGCCAACCCTGAGATCACTGTTTCGGCATCAACATCCAACAGAGCTAATTGTAAAACGGTCTTTCCATTGATTGAACTAACCATGGTGGGAAGCAACATCACAGATTTGTAACAATATGAATTTTTGATGAGTGATAGTATGAGCACCAGTGTATGAAAGTTACTGCAATGCCTAAAATTATAAGGATTTTGATTTGGAGACTCTTTTAAGGATTTTTTACAGGCTGAGATTCTAAAGAGGGATTTTTATGTCAATTTTTAGATGCAAGTATTGGCCCTCTTTTAAAATATTTTTTTCTGAGCCATCACCTTGAGGTGATCCTGAAAGAGTTAAGTGATATGGATATACGTTAATCTAAATCTCTCTTTTGATGCGGCCGAAGCATATATAAGTTGTGTGAAAAAAAAATACCATTCTATATAAAAATTCAAAATTTCAATAAGATGCAATACAATTGTCACTTAGTGGCGTGTTTTCTTTATAATAGCAATATGCCTGATATAAACAAAAAAAAAAAAAACATATTTAGGTTAAATTACTTGGTTTATAGAAATTATTGCCCGTAGAAGGCAGTTCTTTTTTTCAAAATGACTTGATTATTTCCCCCAATGTATTGGATATTCCCCAATACATTGGGGAAAATAATCAAGTATATACTTGTATATACTTGATTATACTATAAGTTACTTGTATATCGGGATTTCCCAGTATTTTATTTGAATATCACGTATTCCCCAATAACGATGGCAACAAGATAAATAAAATGCAAGGACTATGAAGGCCTTTAGTAATTTCTGCTTGGTGAGAACAATGTGATGTAAGATTCATAAAACTTTTCCTATTTTTTTCTAAAATTATTGTTGACATCAACGTTGGTTGACTGAATACTCTTTTTTGGAAAACATTATGTCCAATTTTATACCATTACACCATCAATATTTGAATTTACTTCTTTGGCAATTTTTAAATTTTTAATAATAATATTTCTTCAGTGAAAAATTGTTAATTTCTTTATTTAATAAAAATGGAGTCTTATTCACTTTACTATGATTTTTTCGCATAACTTATAAGGCAAACCATTTGTATTGCATTCGACGTGTATACACGTCATAGTTTGGTTCTGATTATTCACAGTATAAGGTTAACTGGTTAACCACATATGGGTCTGGGATCCTAAAAATTTTAATTATTGTCGTTTTTTTAGTTGTAAAAAATGAATAGAGAGTTGTCATCAATATTTGTGACCAAAAGTGACCATTTCCATTTTCTTTTCATTAAAGAGTATTTTTTACAAGGTTTCACAGTCCATTTAATATTATCTACTTCTTAGTCAGACGAAAACGTTCAAAAACTGGCATTGCCCAAGCTTAGAATGTGCCTGAAAATCAAGGTGTGTTGCAGAATAGGCCATCTCCATTTAAGGATGCGGGTTCAAATCCAGTCATCGCCAACTTCACCAGGTAGCGCTACAGTAACTTCGTGAAGCCTCGCCAAACGCGGTCTTTCAGTTGGCAATGTGAATGCTGTGAGCGATGTTATTTTACACTCCGAAATTTTCATTTTAGATAAGATGGAGAAAAAGGTGGGAGAAGTTTTTTTTAATCAGATACAGAGTCTTAAAAGAGATTCATCTGGACAGAAGCGAAAGATGGCAAATCAACAACTAACTGTAAGTCGTATTCATAATTATTTATTATGTTTAATATTGTATGTAGAAGACAATTATATGTTTGGATGAAGGAAAAGAGTATGGAGGGATACATTAATGTATCCGTACTGAAAACAGCATTGGGATTCGTGTAGTAATATTGTAGAAAAAACTGTACTATGAGTAATTTATAATTCGGCGTGCATTATGTGTAAAATATAGTTATTGTATTACGTACAAAATTCTTTTTACATGACATAGAATTATAATAAAAGATAAAACTATTTAAGCAATAGGCTGAAACAATAATAATGATTTATATCTAACAACGTGAAATTATTGAAAAATAATCAATGTTCAAACAAGTCATAGAACTATATATGATATATATAATTAATAAAATTTGTTATAGACATAACATAATATATATTTCATCCTATAATTTATTTCATATTTAAGGAATAAATAACAGCAATATTTTCTGCGACAAATCTTTTATTCATTTCTTCTCCTTCATTGATATTAAACATTGTCTCTCTAGAACCATAATTTTTTATGCTTTTCCCCACTTATTTATATATATTTTTAGCACTATTTACGGCATACGTACTGCTCAACTAGAAAGTCCAAAAAAATCAAATATCGGGGGGGGGGGGGAGTACACACTCATAAAACACAAATAAATGTTTTATACTCAATAAGCTAGGAATGATAAATATTTCGTGAAATTTTTCCTACCTCAACAAAGGATCCACAACCGTCGTGGGGTCGCTAGGATCTCCCATCTTAGCGGTACCAACGGCATGTGAAATGGGAAGAATGGCGCCTCTTGCAATACATTCGTAATATTTGTCGCCTTTATCAACGAGGTTTGCGCAACCAGGATTGGGCTTATCGAAAGCCTTCGCGCCAATTTTTCTTAAAGGCTCGGTTAGAAGTATCTGTTGACAAGTTTTCAGACCTGTGAGAATGAAACAAAAATGACAAAATATAGAAGACAAATATTCTAGAAATATATAGCGATAAAAATATAAATTATTGAACAAATATGAAGGGAAAGATTGAACTTGATTGTAACAAATTGAAAAATTCGTGTATTAACATATATTATAATACAAAGATAATAGCAGAAAGAAAAATTTTTGTGACTGAATTATTCAAATGAAAGCAACGTCACAGTGTACAATTAATGTGCAGCAGGCTTTTATGCCAGTATTTTTTTTAATATGCTACCATATAAAATTTTAATAAATTTATTACTTTCTCGTTAAACTTGGAAATATGCAAAAAGAAAGTGCAACCGTCAAAAAATTCGAATTGGAGATTTTGAGAAATCCCTATGTTTCAAATCTTCCCTGGTCGAAAAAGTATTTTTGAAATTGTCTGTGTTTTTATAAACATGATAATTCAAAAAAGCTTTGATTTAGATGAACGGAATTTGATAAGTAATATAATTTTTACACTCACAAAGGAAGTTTGTCTGGTTGTTTGAATACATATGAATACACTATAAAAAAACCGAAAGAGAAAGAGATGAATAAAATAGATTTTCCAGTATCTAATGTGTTGATCTGCTTCAAATTTGGAACAAAATCTATCAAAGGCTTGATCATCTGTCGGTCTGTAATTTCGCATGCAGATAAACGGGATAGCTGACTCTCCGACCCGCCACGGAAGCACACGGATTTAAACCACAAGGCTGAATGACCGGACCGCCGCAACAGCAACACTGGCGGGAACTGTGATTGAATTCTTAAGGGCCATCAGCGGTCACGGTACAACCCTCCCCGAAGGAAGTACGTCCCATCATCCATGGGAGGAGTAAGATCCCCCACCTATTTGTGTATCCACTAGGGTGGCGAGATCCAACCACCATGCTGGAAGCATCTCATCCTCATTCCGAGGTGCCTTATGTAACTTAAATTTGGTAAATAATTAGGTAACTAAACAACTTAGGTAAAT
Organism: Argiope aurantia; assembly: GCA_026543865.1. Classification (NCBI taxonomy): domain Eukaryota; kingdom Metazoa; phylum Arthropoda; class Arachnida; order Araneae; family Araneidae; genus Argiope; species Argiope aurantia. The sequence goes on from JAPMOR010081767.1 coordinate 48,421, forward strand.
AAAATTTGACACACGTTTTTAAAATATACAGATCCTTATTAAAGTTATCTTAGAAAATAGAGGATGGTTTATTATTTTACTAGACAGTATATGAGAAAATTTCCCGAAGATCACTCCCACTGGATCAATGTGCCTCCTTTCAGTAAGGGAAAGGGATTCTTATTTCAAAGCAACATTTTCTATCATTGAGTATAGTGAGTCCATCAAAACAATCAGATAACGATGACGAATATTATATTTCTGAGCTAAAATGAAACAAAATATAATCGACTTTATTCTCTAGATTCCATAAGCAAACTCTGTGTGGTGTGTATCAGGTAAATTTGCTGGCCGAATTCACGAGATAATTCAATTCTTGATCTTCTGCCATTTGTTAATAAATGATTGCTGAAGTTTCCTAACTAACATTTTTCACATCTGTATCTTCCAGAAAAAAAATCATATATATATGAAAATGAGATTAAGTGTTTTAACTTATCACCTAATAAATGAATATCCCATCAATACAATGACTTACCATTCACAATAGCTTGAACATCTCTATGATCCGCCAGATAGTTAGGATCAATCAGTGGTTGAGCATAAGGATCGGTAGACTGCAATCGGACAGTGCCTTTGCTTTTAGGTTGCGTTGGCATGGCACCACACAGAAAGATGGGCGTATTTTTGTAATCTCCAAATACTTCTTCAAAAACCTGAAATAAAAAAGTTCCTCTAAAATCCTAAATCTTTCTTAAATATGCAACGATGAGACTGTTCTTTTTCATTTCTAAGCAGAAAATAATAACATACAACGAGAAATTTGAATAAATGAATCTTTTTAGGTTAATCTTATAGTCATAACAATGGTTAAATTTTAATGGCATTTCGTTCAGAAAATAAGGATAGAAATTAGGGGAGCAAAGAACATTAAAAGTTTCCAAAAACAAAGAAAAGGTGTATACAAGTTAAAAGTTCCTATCTTAAATGTAATTGAATCTTCGTTGCATATTATTGAAGTCATACACCTTTCTCATTTTATGGAAAATTGTAAGTTATTTAAGAGTATAAATGAAGTTATTAGGGAAATCATATCTTGGATATATGACAAAAAAAATCAGAAAATCTCAATCTCTAACCGAAGCCAACCAAGAGAGCACCAGTCGAAATCAACAAACGATAAGCAAACAGCAAAATGTTGTTAAACAACCACAGTATAAAAAATTTATTAATTAACTGCAATAGAAAAACACCGCATAGAGTACGTCTAGAGAGCTAGTTCTATGATCAACACTCAAAAGAGAGAATTTTCGCTTGTGTGAGTGCCTTCACCTATACAGTCACTGTGTGAGATTATGAAATTTTTGAGAAAGGCTTGCGGATCTCGATTAATTAGACCATAATTCTTATCTTTACTGAACAATTAATTTTTGATGAAAAATTTATCAAATTCGTCATTGAGGTCGGGATCATTATTCTTACATGCATTCAACATCCATTAAAATTATTTGTAAATCTTTCTTCTTTACTGTGAGACTAACTGCGATGCAGTGAAACATTATTTAAGAATTGTAACAGTATCAATTTTTATAAACAACTGAATGTCAATTAAACTAAGCCTATAAGGCAAATTCAACCACGATTTTCCTTTAAAAAAAGTTTTTTTTTTATAAATGTGATTGTTCCTGTTTGCACAAATTTCAGCAGGAAGATTCCAGTTCCCTCTAGAACAAATACAAAGGGAGGCGGAAATTGCCCAAATGAATCTATGGTAACAATTTCGAAGACATTTCTGACTGATGTGAATATAAAATAGACTCTCAAGTGTTGTCATAATCATGAAATTTAATCAAAAATATATGAAAAAATATGAGTTCAAGAGACCAATGGAGAGTTAACATCTGAAATCATGGCTATCATAAGATTATGTTTCTGTTAGCTTTTTACCCAACTGTTTAGTGTAATCGTGGTTCTACCGTGATTTGGTAGGGGTATCATACTTTTCTGACGAATTTATCACAACCCTAGAAAACTGGATGACTGAAAATGATTATGTGGACATTTTGACCAACATATTCATTTTATGGCGCAAACGTTGCTTTTTCTAAAAGGACAGTTTTGCAAGGGTAGGACTATATAATTCATGCATAAAGACCTGCCAAGCCATTGTTGAAAAACTTGACGAAGACACACTTTTCATATAGTGATTTCAGTCCCCAGATAACATAATTTAGCACTTGCGTGGCCAAATAGAAGAAACTTTGGAAATTTTAAAACTTTGATTTATTTCACCATGGGAGGCATAATTTATGTACAAGGAAGAAGTGATGATCAAAAGACGCCTTTCCACATCCAGGTACAAATGGGAAAAATTGTTCCCTTCACTGGTTTTACAATGAGATTCTGATAGGAATTTCCTTGAAAAATGCAGATTTAGGATAAGGAAATTTAGGCATCTTTAAAAGGAATGTTTTAACCATTAAGGAATTTTATTCCTTCACTCGGAGCATCAAAAATTGATGAATTCATCGGTTTTCTAGAGCGAGTGTTAAAAGTAATTAAATAAAAAGTGGAACTGGATATCAGAAAATAAGAGAGCATTTTATAATGAAGTAATATGAGTTAAATTAAGATAAAAATTTGGAAATTAAATAGGATTTAAATTTGTTTAAAAGATATCATTGTATGTATATATATATACGATAAAGATGTCCTACATTTTATAAATAAAACTTTCTGAATTCATTAATGGTGTCGATATTTTATCCTCTACCTGTAGGCAATAATTCATGTTTTAATACTTTAAAATTGTACATTATTTTTAGAATTATTTGTTTACAGTTATTAAAACTGTATATTATTTTTACAATCAAAGATTTTAATATATATTTTTAGAATAAAGATTTTGTAGTCTTACAAAAACAGATATTTTTTAATGCTTACGCCTGGTTTGAAATTTGTTTGATTCCTGGGAACAATTAAAGGGAATTCCAGAAAGTACATCTCATATTTAGGGAAGTCGTACGGGTTTGTTTTATTCAGATTTTTCAGGAAAGATAACACAGAAATAATTTCTGATGATGCCAAAATTCCTGAAAAAAATAATATATTAATTACATTATATCAAAAAATCTAAGCACTAAAGAAGCAGAATAAAAAAAATAACTGATTAAGAAATTTACCTTTTCTACGATAAATATACTTTTCAATGTTACTATCGTCTGCAAGTCTCTGTTCCACAGTTTGAAGGTTGGGATTATTTATTTGATAATTTAGTGGAGCAATAGCAAACGATTGTAAATTGTTCCCAACAGGCAAATCAGCTACCACTGGAATCTGGAAATAAGAATCGAGTAATAAAGCCAATTATTAATTGGCATGATATGATTGACATAATATATATAAGCCTCACCAACAGAAGCATTCGATTGAAATGAAACTTCATAATTTCAGCTATATTTTAAAGAAAGGCGCAACTATTGCCTTATCATACCAGTTCATAAAATCTAACAAGTTGAATTCAAAATATATATCTGTTTCCTTCAGTGATCCGCTATTTTATGAAAAGTCATTAATGAGCATCAGATAGTAATATACATTTTTCTCTTTAAATATTTTACACGTTAATTGTCACTTGCAATTATCACCAATCAATTTAATTATCAAGTTGATTGTCACTAATCACTTTAATTGTCTCTAATATCTTTAACCTTTGGGTTACGGAAACCAAAATCAGAAAAATTTCTCCAACTGCGAGCCCTCAATGGGAAAAAATCAAAATTGCTTTCCCCTTTTTTTAACCGCGTTTGTTGAAAATGCCCCCTTTGATTTCGACCATCCGTAGCGTTCGTTAGTGGGTTATCTTCTGTTGCAGTAGACAGGTGGTTCTTTAGCGATTTTGTCTTTATCAGGACCCTAGATATGGCTTTGTATCTCAGTTTTATTTCCTTTTCTCTCTAACTTTGTAAAAGACACAATCAAATTAAATATTACGATGCTGAATAAATTAAATGAAATTTTCTGTTGTATAATTATTTGATTAATAAGCAAAGCTTTATCAATTTTATATTAACTTATTTATAAATATAATACGAATAGAAACTTTCACTGCGGTTATTTTGATTTCTAGAAAAATAATTGAATTTTTTTTAGATTTCAAAATTATTGCGGAAATTATGACTTTAGTTTCCTTAAAGCTTGAACATTGCAGTGTGAACTTCATTTTATTTTTATATTTATAGTAAATCATTTTTTTATAAACAAGGTATAAATTATGTATAATATTTTAAGATTAATTGATTGTATTTTCTATTTAAAAGTTTTCACTTCTTTCTTTGCGTATTACACTGTTCTGCTATTCCATAGACTAAAAGCATTATTGAACATTTTAATATTAATATACCATGCATAACATCGATTTTACTTATTACTTAACGCAGTTCGAAACTTCTGTAATATAAATAAATAGCAGCATTTCTCACTACGTTTCTAGAGCTTAGTATAACCGCTAAAAATTTAACTTTTTGATGAGAATTTCGATTTATAGCATGTATCGTTGTTTCGAAAAATATATTTAGAGTTTAACATAATCGGGAATTGAATTTAAAAACATATTTTATATCCAAACATTTTCTAAGATGCAAATAATTATCAAATTTAAAAAATATAATTTGATAAAATAAAATTGAATATGGTTTATTTAGAATTTGATATGCAGCTGTTTATAATCCCCTATAAGTTAATTCATGCCTATGATAAAATCGAAAATTTGTCTATGAATTATTACATGCCAATGTAATATAATTGTGATTTTATTATGTTGAAAAATAAATTGCTTTATTTCTAAAAGGTTTTCAGTTATTTTTCTGAAAACGTTATAAATCTTGAACCTGCATGAATTCTCTATATAGGACGGCATTTTATGACATCACAAAATTATGGAATAGATAAAAAAGAGCAATACGATAATTCATGAATAAAATTAAGGGTACTCTTTCCCTAAATCTTAAGACTGTTTCTTGTGGGCTAAAAGTCGCCAAGTCCTGGTTCTGGAAACTCACAGTGCCAACTCTAATTTTTAACTTCTGCTGGAGGAAATCTTCTGAGAATGGGGTACGACACAACTGAGAGAGGATTTTACAGGAGAAATTAGAGTATTGCTGGAAATTTTACTCCGGGGAGGGGGAGAAATCCTAACTCTGCAGCAGTTTTACCGGCCTGTAAGTAAATGTAAAATAACTTCTGGTACATCAGTTACCGCCCATAAGCTAAGGATTAATTGCACTAATCACTTTAATCATTCTATCAATTAAATTTTTCTTTATTTTGATTTCCGCTACATTTTACTGATTCTGTTTTAATTTTCTAAATTTTCTATCATATCTTAAATAAAATTTAACATTGTGATATACATAAAAGTCATACTCTATAGCTTGATTTGTTTATCATGAACATGATCTATCATAATGAATTTTAGTCCCATCTCATCATAGTGCCATTACAAACGCATTTGATCTGGCAATCCATCTTTTAATAGCATATTATATTTGTTTGCACTTGGGCTGCACTTTTTATTTCATATGGACACTGTGAGAAAAAAAGAGCAGAAACTTTCTTCCTTAATTTTCAATCTTTGAATAAATTAAACAACTAAATATTTCCAAAAATGAAAATTGGTTTGAATTCCCTTACAAAAAGGAAATTTGTCGCTGAAAATTGCACAAAAAAATATTTTTTAAAAGGTATGAAAATTCAGAAAGAAGTTTCTAATAATTACATTTGGTATGAAGATAAAATTTTTAAATGGAAAAATAATGAAGAATTACTTTTGTGGAATAATATTTTTGGAAAATGTCACGGAAAGGAAAAAGAATTTCAGTTAAGTTAACTGATTAATTAAAATTTTCAAAAATGCTCTGAGATGCTCGTACCTGTCCTCCAAATTTTATTCGTACAAAACTTATAGCCCTTCGAGTACTGACAGACAGACACTCAAACACTGACACACATTCTCATTTATTATTCGTAAATTTGTTCGATTGAATTATGCGTCGATGTTAAGCTAAGCAGTGTATTACGTTTTGCCTTCGAATTATTTTATAATTCTTATACTTATTAGTTCCAAGCTATTCATTAATTCTTTTAAAGATTAACTTCTTTCCTCTCAATAGCAATTACAAGTTGATATATTAAAACCCGTCTGGAAGTAAAACTCAATTGAAAGCTATAAAATGTGTAAAATATATTTGTAAAAGAATTCTATAGAATTTTTAGCTCGAATTAAAATTAACAAAATCACGGTCATTCACAAAAAGACAGTTGCCAATTTACTCTTTGTTATTGAAAAACAAAAGATAATAACATAAGAAATATGAATAAAAAGTGCTGAAAAATTAATTGATATCAAGGTTATTCTTTTCAGCTAGTGATAAGCTATTGGGTAGTGGTGAACTAGTGATAAACTAATCTAAACATAAATAAAGCTCAATGTGTGTGTGTGTTGGCGCTCTACAAGCCAGGTCATTTTACCTACAGCTACCAAATTTGGTACATGTATTCTTTAGAAGTCGGAAATGTGTAATTGCGGTCCCTTTTTTTTGAATTTTTAATTAGAATTTTAATTATTAATTAAAAACTAACTTTCCCGCCAAAAAAATCTTCCATTTTCCCAAAAATAAAAAGATTTTAAAATTTTAGAAAAGCTATCATAAAATAATAAAACAAACTGATTTAATGAACAATCATTGACCGAAATAACATAGAATCCTGTTAGATGTACAGGAATATGCTAATATTTTGAAAATTTAATGAAGCTAATTTAGCCTTCATGCAGAAAATAATAGCTAAAATTAATCATTTAACATTCCCGGTGGTGCTGAATATGTTTGATAAAAGGTTAAAATATTTAAATCTACTTTAGGTGGAAGAATTGAAAAAAAAAAATAGTTTGTTAATTCAATTAAGTTTTTACTTACATTGAGATCTTGCAGATGTTTTTTGGGTCCTATACCGGAAAGCATGAGTAGTTGAGGAGTCTTAGCGGTTCCTGCTGAAATGATTACCTCCCGTGTTGCTTTCACAGTATGTTCAGAGCCACCGTAATCGAATACCACTCCAGTGGCTTGCTTTCCTTCGATCTTGATCTATTTATTGAAGAAAGAATTTTAATATCTAAGATTTCAAAAAATATCATAGTTGAAATCTACTTTAATGTGCCGTTTGGCATCGCCAAGGATGCCAGTAATACCAAATTGTCAAAATAACAGATATACAACTAAAAAAAATTAAACAAATTAACAAAGGATTAGCTAGAAAAAGTAATGCGTTTGTCTGTTAGGGTTACCATACTGCTGATAAAATAAAGGGAAAATCAAAGCAGATTCATATCAGAATCTTTTCCGTTTCTTAAATTTATTATTTTGATTTGATTTTTTTGGTACTATGGGGTAGATTTGACCATACTATAACAAATATCTTTGCAAATAGAATATATATTTATCATACTTTGATCATAACAATAATTTTTCAATTTATATTTCCTATAATAAAAAAGTAACCTAAATATAAGTTATTATACAAATCGAAACGATGAGAAGTGATGACTCGCAAGCAACAACAGACTTTAATATAATCAATCACATTCAATAAACAGAACTGAGAGAGCATTTAGATTAAAAGGTTATATTTCTGTTGATTTCCCTAAAAGCGATAATCGTCATAAACCAACAATTATCAAATGCCTTTACAAAATCATTTGTAGATTTCTATCAAATTTTGAACGAAATCGATTTATAGAAAATCCTTCCGTCGGTATGTCAAAATGCAAGTAGAATACAATTATACAATTATAAAATATAAAGAATTAGATGGATAAAATTTCATACGACTTGATTGTCTGTTTGTCTATACAGTTGCAAGCATATAAAGGCTATATTTTAAACGTAATGATTTAAATGATTAAAATTTGATATGTAATCTTGTTACTAAATTTGTATTTTTGTATCGAATTTTGGTTTTAAGATGATAAAAAGACATCCAAAATACATGCTCTATCATTCTTATTAAATTACTAAAATTAGTGCTGGAGTAGTTCATGTTTCCATACTCGGCTCTGTTTACTTTAATGTCTACATAAACGAAGATAGGACATAACTACATAAACTAAAAAATTATATCTACATAAATTAAGAATATTGGATTAAAAAAAACCGTGTATTTTCTGAGGACACAGCTCTGATTTAAACTGCTAAAGACCTTAAGTTCATCACTGAGAAGCTCTCCATACATCTTAAGTTAATCGAGAAATGGCTAATTCAATGGAAGATCCAGATCACCATTAATTAATTCCAAGCTCCAGAAACCCCCTACTCCCACCGAAACAATTTAAAAAATATTCATTGGAATAATCAGACATTGTCTACTAAGACCCTCCCTGAGGCAAACCGAACCGCAGCAACAACACTGGCAGCAACTAAGGTTGAATCCTAAGGACCATCACCGGACACGGTACAACCCTTCCCGTGGGAAGCAACCATCCCGATTAGCCCAACATCAGTTGGGCTAATTGTCCCACACCACTTCTGTACTCAGCCGGGCAGCGAGAACAAACAACCATGCCGGAAACTTCTCATCTTCATATCTGAGGTGCCTCCCCTCCCCAGTAGGAGCTTCTTGGAATAAAGAAACTGTCCATTTTGGCGTAGCACTAGATAAGCATTTAACATTAGGAAACACATTTAAAAAATTTGAAATAATTATAAAGGTGCAAAAAGAAACTTTGTTCAGTGCTCAAATGCAAGTCTAAACCTTCTCGAAAAAATAAATTCCTGATCTATAAAATCTGGTACGACCTCATTTCCTATATATCACCAATCTGGGTGATTTCTGCAAAAACCCATATCTCTGTACCTGCAAGATGACTAAATGCGATAGTTTGGCAAATCAACAACCTGTCGTGCCTTGCTCAAAATAACTCCATTCGTGAAGACCTCAACCAAGTTAGGATAAATGAATCTCATAAAAAAATTATTTTTGGATAAACTGATATAAGCGGTAATACCGGAATAAAAGACATTGAACCATATGATTCATAGTTCTTGTAGAACTCTAAAGAGTTCCATCGTCTCTTTTGTGATTGAAACTTAGCTGTACCACACCAATTTGAGACTAGACCGAATTTTTCTGAAAATTTCCTAATGTAGACTTACTTTTCTGCCTTTTTTTCTCTCTAGATAATCACTGAAGTAAATCATATTACAGCACAACCAAAATGACTAAAATCATCTTTAAGTACAACTATTTACTAAGGGATTATTGCCATGCTGCTAACGTACCGTTGGGTCCGGAGGTCAAGAACTTCGTGTTTTAATACTCCATCATCCAGAAATCGACAAATTCACTAAATTGCGAGGCACAAAAATCTCATGTGTGGGAGTCAGAAAATAAAAAATGAGTGTTAGTTGAGTTCACAGCCTTGTTTAGGGTCAACAATTTTTATGGAGGGTGGCAATGATAACACCTTCATTTGAGAATAGGCGGTGAGTACTTTTAAGTTTCTCATGTGACTGTGACTTCAAGTGAAAGAATTCAGTTGCTCCTGAATGATAATTCGTGAATACTTAAGTTTTTCATATTACCTTTTTGACGTAAGCAGATGTCACAATATCAAGATTTGGGCGGTATTCTGCTGGGACAAGATATGCTTTAGGGGGACTGCATCGTTGGGAATTTCTGATAGTTGCTTGAAAATCATAAAAACCTGAAAAGAAAAAAGTGCAATGCGCAACAGCTTTCTTTTTTGCATAAGAAGCAGTGTTTTTTTATTACAAATCAGATGACAAATATTATGAAAATAATTAAATTTCCTGAGAATTCCCTATAGTTTTTTGAAAATCATAAGAAACTGAAAGAGTATAAGAGGCAATGTACAACAGCTTTAACTTTCATGCAAAGGAGCGTTTTTTTATTACAAATCGGATGGCAACATAGTGAAAATAAATTAAATACGCTGGGAATTCCAGATTGTTCCTTGAAAATTATGAAAACCTGATAGAGGAAAAGACGCAATCCGCAACAGCTTTCATTTTCATACGAAGCAACATTTATTTTAAATTACAAACCGGATGACAAATAACATGAAAATAAAATCAAGTTTCTGTGAATTTACGATAGTTCCTTGAAAATTATTAAAACTTGAAAGAGGAAAATGTCCAATGCGCAACAACTTTCATTTTAATGCAAAACAGCTATTTTTATAACAAATCGGATGGCAACATCGTGAAAAAAAATTAAATTAGTTCCATAAATTTGAGATCTAGAAATTCCATAAAAATATAAATTTAGAAGATTACAAGGGAACTTTTTCTATCAACAGATTCTTTCATTAATAATTCATTTTGATTCCTTGAATTCAAACATCTAATGGTATTTATGTTGAAACGCATCGAACATATTTGACATTGAAAGCAGGTCCACAAAAATATTTTTAAGTTACTAAATGGAATTAAGTAAGTTTTCTCCTGCCATTTTTTCCCCACTTTATTTCTTTATGGTAACTCTTTATGGAGATAATTGTTAATTTTAGAATGTCCTTTCAAAATTCATAAATAAAAATAATTAACAAAAAATTCTATCTATCGAAATCTTCCAATCCTCTTTTTAAAACTTGTGGCAGTTGCATTATTCTATCTTCTCTTTTGGATAATAGATGGCGATGCCTGATTAGATACGCATCTCATAGTGCATTGCGATTGTAAATAACGGGAAGTGATGATGTCAGTTAAGCTTCGCGCATGAATGTTTTTTGTCCTGTTTTTCAGTATTTGTGTTTATTTTGTGTGAAATGTCATCATTAAAAATGTAATCATCTTGTTTCGATTGCACGAATAATAATGATCTTTCTTCCACCACAAATTTTGTTTTTGTAAAATTTTATATCCCTGGACACCTTGTTCTTTTCATATTTGTTCCAGTTTGAAATTCCAGGTTTTATATTTATAATAAAAATATAAAAAAATAAAGGAATTAATCGTCCTTTTTAAACTGATATGACAAATTTCAAAGACTATATTATTCCATGTAATTAGCCAATTAATTAAATTTATAACATTTGATAAATGCTGAATACTTAATTCATTTGGATTATAACAATGAACAAAAAAATCTAATATTCTCTAATTAATGAGATAATTTTTTTCAATATTTGAAAATCGAGAGACCTTACCGTCAAATTTGAAGAGTTTCAATGCATTTTGATACTAAATTATTTACCTGACAGTTTCGGTGTATTGGGATCTACAACTTTGTAACCAAACATTTTGGCTGACTCAAAAATTGGTTTTTTGATTATCGACTCGTATCTTGGCTTGGCTATAGTTACTGGACCACCAATGGAATGATAACCTAAAACGAAAAGAAAGTTGATGTCAAGTCAAGCTGTTTTAATATAAATGTTTTAAGCATGGCAAATATATCTTTAATCTAGAATGATTAAGATAATACATTTGAAACATTTATGTAAGAAATTAGAAACAATTTGGAGAGAACTTTAAAAGGATACAAAAATTATCTTGCTTTTAAGTGTGTTCAATTAATATATAGAAATACTATATAGAGTATGCTATATTACTATATCTTGAATGAATATAGAAATGCTATATTACTATGTCCTGAAATTTTTATGAAGTCTTGTGTATTTGTTTGAGTTATGGGTATGTACTTTTTGCTTTGTTTTTAAGTAGATCCTTCGAGAAATCGATAACATACAAACACACACACACAAACAAACGGACAAACATAGGCACGAACACACACCCACACCCACGTATATACGAACGCACATACATACTTACGCTTGAACACACACACACACACACACACACACACACACACACACACACACACACACACACAAACACAAACACATACACACACAGAAACACATACACACACACACGTCAATGTGAATAATCGAACTAAGACAATTTCAGCTTAATACGATGAATGGTTGATTTTGGCATTCAGTATGCACAGATATCAACTATTAAAAAATATTTGTGTTGCTGCTTTAAGAAAAGAACATTTTTTATATCATACTTCATTTTAATATTATTTTTTTGATTTATATCAAACTAGCCGCCTTTGGCGATCAGCCGGTTCCCCAATCTTAATGCACGTTAAAATTTTAATAACTAAATATTTTATAGAACTCCCATTTTAATTGCTTCTTCATTAAAATATTTTAAAACTTCAAATTTTAATAGTCATATAATTCACTCACAATATTATAAAGACCTTCAGCCATAACGTAATATGTATCTCTCTAATTTTCTATTAGCTCCCTAGAATTTATGCTTTAAATTAAAGTGGAAATGATTAAACTACAATAAATATTTTTTTTTTTTTTTTTTTTTTTTTTTTTTTTTTTTTTTTTTTTTTACTGAAACGAAGCATTTTTTTTAAATATGAGTACTGAAAACAGAGTCGCTGAGTATTTAAACAATATGGGCACTAAAGAATATTTTTTTTTAAATTTATATAATATCTCAAGAAATTTTCAACAAAATTTTCTCATATTCATCATGAACAGATCGATTCATTAACAATGTTTAGTTTTAAATGCATCAAACACTGAAAAAATAAACAGAATAGTCTGAAATAATCTGTCGAAAACATATTAAGCCTTCAAAACCAAGTCCGTATCCGTCGTCAACAATCAGAACACAATGCGCATGCGCCTTTATTTTGTTTTACTTTAATTCAAAAGTACTTCAGAATGAATCGGAAAGATCGATTAATTAAGAATGTTTAACTTTTAATGCATCAAACATTAAGAAAATAAACATAATCTTTTGAAATAATCAGCCGAAAAGTTCTGAAGCCTATCCTTTTTAGCGTGGGAAAAAAACTGAAGCCTTACTCATTTGGCGGTGGGGAAATGAAAAGATTTTTTCGGTGGGAAAGTTAGTTTTTAATTAATAATTAAAATTCTAATAAAAAATTCAAAAAAAGGGACCCCAGGTGCACATTCCCGACCTCCAAGGTGTGCATGTGCCGAATTTGGTAGCTGTAGGTCGAACGGTTTGACCTGTAGAGCGCCACACCCACACCCACACACACACACATTGAGCTTTATATAAGTATAGATAGAAAGATTTAATAATAGCACTTATAAATAAACTGCTAACTCTAAAACGAACTACGCATTTATAATAAGAAAAGAAAATAATACTAATGATTGAATTAATAAAAAAATATATGATTATTGTTATACAATCTTATTTGCTGCTTAGGACTTTTATAAATTTTTGTTTCCTAATTTATGAAAGTTGTATCCTCCTATTCCAACCACAATTTCCCACAGATATCTGCACGAACACTGGCAACATCAGGTACCTATATTCGACCGGCAGTGCCAATTATAGCGTCAGGAAAAATACCATTTTATATGCCATTGTGGTACTTTGATCCATCGAACATGCGATGATCTTTGCTTGATGCAGTATAGCTAAACATGATTCTCGTGCCATAATAATCCAAATTCTTATTAACTCTCTAACCAAACTCCTTTAATAATTAACACCCTGTTTTTAACAATACCAAAAAAAATCATAAGATATCAATGATTTCAATTTAATATTAAAAGTTTTTTTTAAAATTAAAACGGAGGTAAAAGTTATGGAACTCGGATCATATTTAAATCACTAAAATTTTATACAGTATTATCATTGTGAAATGTGTAAAACTGGTGGAATAATCTGTTTATTAAACAAAAAAGAATACAATAAAAATTTAACACCTTCAATGCCAGTTTTTTTTTTCTAAAATTAATATAATTCAGGGCTTAAATGGGCCAAATAAAGTATAAATAGCTATATTCTGTTAAAATATATATATAAAAAAATTAACTATAGGTGCAATTTTGGAGGTGGGTCATATGTGTTTCTGTGGTCTTTTTAAATGGGACATATGTGTCCCATTGGGGTTGGGGTGACCGTATAAAATACAGGGGATACGGAAAAAAATTGCACGAACATATGAATGCAATTACAGAAAACCATTAGGATATGCACTTTGATAAATTTCCCACTTACTTATCCCTTTTGG
>JAPMOR010081767.1:62512-73647 GCA_026543865.1 Argiope aurantia
TTGAAGTATTTTATGTACAGCATCATAGGTCAAAGTTTGTTAATCAGGATAATTTTTACATTGATTTCCTTATTACTTTAAAATAATGGTAAAATATTATTGTTAAAAGTACTACTATTAAAAATTATTTTTGATGTAAAATTGTTGAAAAACGTCAAAATGTACCATTCGCCAAGTATTCTGGGTCTCTGTTGTTTTCGAGCTTCATGAAATAGGGAAATACTTCTCTACCACTCCACCCTTTACAGCCTTGTTCCGCCCATTTGTCGTAGATCTCCATGGCACCCCGAGAGTAGATCAAGTCATTGTAGATGCTGATGCCTCCCAGGACTTTGCCGGCTGGCCAAAATATTTGCTGGTAGAAGTTAATGAAATTATATACTAAGGCTTTCTACTAAACAGAGTTCAAATATCAAAAATCAATTTAAAAGCACTTTTATAACATGTTTAGGAGAGTTAATCCTAGTTTCTTAGAAAAAAAATTCTTTGGAAAGATCAATCAATATAATCTGCCTAATTTCTCTTGATTAAGGTGAAGAATCTGAAATTTTCAGCTATTGTAAGTTTGAAATGTATTCTTCTTAGAACACCAGTCACTATTAAATTAATTATTACTATTAAATTAGTTTGATTAAAAACTGTTATATTAGTGATTTGTTATGCAAAGGATTAAATAATTGAATCTACCTTATGAACCCTATTTTTATCAAGATTTCGATTTTCATGTGTTGATTAAATTGGAAATGAATGAAATTGTTCCATTCTCTATTTCGATTTATACAACATTTACACCTTACAGTTATTAGATTACAAAGTTTAAAAATTTTGATATTTTCTGCAGAAGTAGAATATTATGTTACCGATTTGTCAGCAAAAGTTTCATTTGAATAAAATACATGAAACTGCCACTTTTAGTTCAAGTTTGTAGGTATTCAAAACTTCCCGTCGCGGGGAAGACTAAATCATGATAAGGCCCTCTTTCATAAATCTCCTCTGAAGACATTATTATTTGTAAAAGCAAAAATTGTACAGCAATCAACTTATTTTTCTATTTTGTCTTATGGGACTTTTTCTTGGAATGAAGAATTTGCGTACGAGTCAAAATGCCTCTTTATTTAAAAGACAAAGATCTTCAAGTTCTGAAGAAGTGGAAAAGCGGAGGCTCAGAAAGAGGCGCAGAAGACGGTTCATAATCTGAATTTATGCTTTTATTTTCACGATAGCAAAAATGCGTAGTTGCACAATGTAGGGCATGCTTTGCTGTATCACGCATCTCAGCGAAATCCTGGGCCAGTAGGCGATGCTTGTCAGACAGATAAGAGTGATGTGTGAGAATCGCTGCAATATGACCCGAAATGCGCATACGTGTGTTTCGCATGATACAGCTCTTGTGGACGTCAAAACTAATTTAATTACTTTTATTTTATTGTATACATTTAGTATACAATATACAAAAGTGAATAGTGAAATTACAAGCATTTGAAAGTGAATAAGTTCGACGTCATCAGAAGGAATGCAGTAACGTAATATATAAAAGTAAATAGTATATTGTAAATAAACAATTTATAAGAACAAACAGTAACTGACAGTTATTTCTTTCTTTATGTTGTTTACTGAGTTGTTATTCCACCAATTACTGATGCTATTATATGGATGATTAACCAGTGCCTGATTAAACACGACCAATGGTAAAATTATGAAAACACAACCCAAGCTTGAACAGTATATAGGGTATGCCAAAAAAATAGGACAAGCGTTTTCCCCTTAACTATTAAAAACAGACATATACTTTCAGCCGCAAAATTTCATCAAATAAGGCATCAAAATTTAAGAAAATATTTTGACATCTATTGCAATAAATAAAATAAAGTTATAAAAATTAAATTTTTATATGACCCCTATAGCAAAAAAAGTATCAATAAATGTATTATATTCATATAGTCACAAACAAAATTTCATGCTTTTATCTGTAAAATTTGCGTTGATATTATAAGGCAAATTAATGAACCATTTTATCATATTTTTGACCGGTGTTTGAGCCGGATATTTCGCTCTAATTTTCAAGGATAGTATACATATCATGAAAGATTATTAGAAGGACATAATCAGGGAATAATTATGCATTTATTAGCTTACGTTAAATTAAGAAAAGACCAGTAATACATTAATTGAAGTGCTTAAAACACCTGCGACACCTAAACAAAGCTACATTCTTTAAACAAAATTTGAACATATATGACCAAATTCATGATTTGCGATTTAAAGATTTTAAAATTAAACAGCAAAGATGTATAAAATGTATATTACCGAAGCCATTACATCTTTTATTTCAGACATAATACCAATCAATATTAAATGGATACAATAGATCATCATTCAAAATGGAACCAAGCAAAGAATTTCTGAAAACGGATTTTTACCATTCCAAAAAATATTGTTTTGAAGATTAATGTTCCTATCTCAATTAAAGCAGCATTCGTCTATTCAAACTGCATTACTTAGAAAAGAAGTATTTGATTTCACTTAAGGCAGCACGCCTAACTGAAAAATTCTAGACATCGGTTATGTAGTTACCCATGTAACTATTGTAACAGCTCATAGATTACACAAATATTTTATGAATGTCAGTTTTTACATAGAAATATTCACTACCCTGCTGGCTTTGACATGTTGAGCTCTGTATTTTTATTGTTCGTACACTAGACTGAAGGTAACTGGAAATAAAAACCAAAATTCGTATTTCTGTCTCCTTTTTTAACATCGTTTGTCTCAGGGAAATTAATGATCCTGTAATTTGTAATCACTTAACCATATATTAAATACCTCCTAGTCGGATATCGGGAATTCAAAAGAACTAAGTTTGTGTCCTTCTACAAGTACAACTAGGCTGGCATTACTATTACAAAGCCTTATTTGGATATGCTAATGATTATATAGCATAAATCGTCAGCAAATTCAAACGTTTTTTTGCAGTTGAATATGTCATTCTTCTAGACAGGTCGCGAGTGTGTGCAAAGTATAATGCTTTCTTGCTCGGTATTTTACTTGTCTAAGAAATATTAAATATTTATTTTTTCCCAAGTTTCTTTTCCTTTATTAATAAAATCGAAGATGCAACTGTCGATTAATCAAAGTGAAAACATTTTGCGTGATTAGTGAAGTCATGATAAATGAATGATATATTACAAGACAAATTCAACAGTTTTGTTGTATTTAATAAATTTGGATTTCTGAAATAAATGTTTTCAGCCAAATTTGTGGTTAATCCTTCTAAGTTTAAAAGTAAACATATCTCTAAAATTTTGTATATTATATGTATTTATATATAAAAATTTGTATTTTGTATTTGTATATTATATATAAAATAGGTGATATAAATTCGGAATAATATAAGAATAATATTTTCTAGTTCGGTATTTTACTGTTCTGTGATATATTAAATGTTCAATTTCTAAACATTATGCTTTTTATAATTTTCAAATCAAAAATTTCAAGAAGCATATGACACCATGTTTTAATGTTTCTGAGATTCTTAGTACTTTTCTTCATCCATTATAATTGAGAAAACCATTCGCTTAGTATAAAATCAATTTGAATAATTGTAGTAAAATAGTACGAACCTTGTTTTTATGGCATTTTCAGTAAATGGTGAAAATTTTCAAATGCTTGTTATTTGTATTTCTTAAGTTGCAACATTTTATAGGTTTCTGTGAATTATTTTCTCTATAAAGTACATTGATAAGTTTAAAAAAATATTAAAAAGTTTTTTAATATTTTAAAAACAAAATTTTATAAAATTTCAATCATAATGTTGTAAAAATAAAAACATTTCGAAGACATTGCAACTATAATCTCCCATTTCCTTTACTACACCACAAAAGAGTTGGTGATTTACACATTTGAGGTCAAATCTTGAATGTAACGAGGTCAAATCTTAATATTTTCCTTTCGTTGAAATCTAATTTCATTTGTTCCTCTAAATCGCCAAGGATGCCAGCACTGCAAAATCTCTACAGTACGAAATACATAACTCAACTAGACAAAACATTAGCAAAAAATCTGCAATAGTGTTTCTAGAAAAACCACTCTATTAACTTATTTAGTTTAGCATAGTGGTGACAAATTAAAAAAACACATTAAAATAGATTTCAAGCCCTTCCATTTAGGGCTTTGACGTCAGACCTCAGAAGATCTGAAGCAATAGAAGAAGAAATTAGAAATTAGACATTAGAAGTCAGAAAATAAACAGAAATGCCATATCAGAAAAGTTTTTAAATTATTCGAACCCCTAGTTCGACACATCGTAGCATGATGATAATTTTGGCATGTGTCTTAGTCAATCCTGATTACATCAGTCTTTATATGTTATACTCAACGATTTTTATATCATCCAAATTTCAGAAAAGATGCAATCTAAAAAATTTTGTATTAAAATATTGTTTTAATTTTCGAAATTTTTTAAAACATTAGATAGAAATATTTTGGAAAATTTTTATATTTATCCCCGTTTAATCTTACGAGAACTATTAAAATATTCATAGTGATTCATTTCAATCTTGTTATTTTGTAGAACACTGTTGTGTAAAGGTAAGGATTGTCGCCAAATTGTGTTTCAAGTTAATTTGTGATGTGTTTTGGATGGAACAAATGTCCTTGTTCTTCCTAATGAAGTCAATAGTTCTTGTTGAGGTGTACGATATGTTTGTTGATGTAGCGATGTTTTAAGCCGAGTTTTGGCGTCTTTTGTATCAGTAGCGCCATCTACGGCCAAGAGTAAGTCTTATCTACTCATGCGTCACAGCCCTTTTCACGGGCGGACTTCAATTACTCATTCATGCACAGATCGTAATTTTGACCTGAATCATAGAACGATAACCTCTGATCCAGCACCCTCAGTGGTATTGTCACCACTTAAGACTTTGTGGCTATGAGAGATTTATATGTGCCCCAGTCACAGTGTATACGGAGAGTCTTCGGCTGACGGGTTTAGAACTCGCAACCCAAGGGATGCGAATCCAATGCCCTTTGTCCCGGTCCTTATTAGTTTTGCCTTTATCCATTGGACCAATAATGAGTTGAGATATTTAATTTTTTTTAGTTAAAAATTAGTTGTTTACCTTTATTTTGTAACTTTTACAAAAAAATTAAAGCGATAATTTTGTGTCATAGTTTGTCTTTTAAAATTAAAACCTATTGAGTCAAAATTTGCATGTGTTAAAATGATATTAAATTTGTAATATCAAGATGAGATTGAAAATTACCCTGTTGTTGAGGGCATTGCCTGTGTGCTTCTGCGGTGTCGTTTTGTATCGCCAGTCTATATCGCTATTGTAGAAAAATCGAGACACGCCTGGTATATCGGTCACTAGGGGAGGGGTCTGCCCAGCCTCCAGCAGCAACACACTGACGCATGGCAACTCAGAGAGACGTCCGGCGACCACAGATCCCTCGGATCCTCCACCCACTATGTAAAAACAAAAAGAAGAAATTATTAATTTTAATTTAGAATTTGTTTGAAATACCAATCATTTGAAAGTACAACTTACCCATTAAATATTATTAAGATCAGCATTTTCTTATTAATTGAATTGATTAACCGTAAATAAGGATGAATTCTTGGAGACGTCTGTTCTTCTTTTCAAAGGATGTATTTAATCCTGATCATTATAGATAAAAATGATCATGTGCAAATGCTTATCTGTTCGATGAATTTTTAGATAATGGTATTCGAGATATGAATTGGCCAGTTAGATTTCAGCATTTTAAACCCATACGGCCTGTTCAGGATTCACTTGGTATGACAACTACAATTCGCTTTCCATAATCATTCATGTATTGATTGAAAATTCCCAATATGAATGCTGCAACGGGAACCTTCATGTTGGAAATTATTTAGTCTTACATATAAATTTGCATTTTTAAATTTGTATAACTGTAAGAAGAGATCGTATACATTATTAACCATTTTTGTTCCATTTTGTAACATCTGCCTTCCACGTTTCTAATTGGCGATCATAATTATTTTCTCATATGAAATGACATTACTTATAACATCAAACCAGTCTGTTTTAATGCAGACAAATTTCATTAAAATCTGTTCAGTATTTCAAGAGATAATAGACCAAAAAATAAAAAATTATATTAATTTTGGAAATATTTTTCAATATAAGGATTTTGTAGGTACAGAACTTCTAAAAATATCACTCGTAATTGTATTTAGATTTGTTTTTAAATGCCAACGAATAATAGAAAATAATATTTTTAATTTTTAATTAGAGCATATTTTTTTAATAAATGAATACGAAAATAATTTCTTTTATACGAAAATAATTTCTTTCATATTTTTACTTTTGATTTCACGATTATTTAAATATTCAGTTGCAATTTATAAATTTAATTAAGAAGGAGAAAAATAAATGAAAAAATGCTTTAAAGCGAAATTTTAGCTTAAATTTATTATAAAATAGGAATCCATCATCATATTTGGCTAGACCAGTACCTTCCTCTGAATTCTGTTCCACCGCATTCTAATTTTGACACTTGTTCTTCTCAATTCAATTTCTTTCTTGGATAGCCAGGAAGTCTGTCTCCACTGACTTCATCCATCTTATTTTGGGTCTCTACCCCTTTTCCTAATTGTTACAGGTTTATATAAAAGAATTTTTTTTTAATACGGAATAATCATTCATTCTAAATATATGAGCCGCCCATTTCATCCGATTTATTTTTATGAACTTTATAATATCTGGCTTTCTATAGATTTTATATAGCTCAAAGTTATATCTTCTTCTCCAAACATTGTTGATTTCTATTCCAGCAAAAATGGCTCGCAAAATTTTTCTTTCGAAAATGGCTATTTTATTTTCTCCAGGTCTCTGAACCATAGGTAAGTATTAGTCTAATTAAGGTTTTATATAGTAAAAAATTTGTTTTTCTTGATAGTAGTGATTTAAAAAATCGTTTTAGTCCGCAAAAGGCTTTATTTGCGTTCATTAGACGACGTTGAATCTTCTTGACTATGTTATTGTCATCAGTAACTATGGAACCAAGATAAGTAAAACTTTGGACAACCTGGAATTTGTGAGAACCAATTTCTAGACGGGATCCATCGGAGGTTCCATCACTTAATACAGGCATATATTTGGTCTTTTCTCTGTTTTTGATAACTCCCATGCTATTAGCATGGGACTAAGAAAGCATGGACGTGCTCTATAGCATGGGACAGCATGTTCAAAGAAAGAAAAGCATCTTTTAACGCGGAAACAGTTCTTGAAATGACGTCAATATCGTCCGCATAGGCCAAAATCAGTGTTGATTTTGAGAATATATTGCCTCTTATGTTAATTCCTGAATCTCTTATAACTTTCTCTAAAGCAACAGCTTAAAAAGAAGACAGGATAAAGAATCACCCTGCCTGACTCCATTATTGACATTAATTTCTTCTGATGAAACTATGATTATTATTTTACTTGAAACTATAAATTTAATTAATTTAGGCGGTATTTGAAATTCAGCCATAGCTTCATACCAGCGATTTCTATTAATACTATCTAAAGCTTCTTTAAAGTCTATAAAATGGGAATTACAAAGTTAAAATTTTCTTATTAAAAACGTGAATTAGTAAAAAATTAATAATTAATTTACTTACTAAGTTTATGTAAAATTGATTTTAAAAAGGCAAAATTTCAGTCTCCACAAATTTTATGCAATGTAGAATTCTATATAACCAAACTTCAAATGTTATAAAGAATGAGTTACCATTATTAAAGCAAGTAGTGTTAAGAGGGAGAGATAATCATATGATAGCTAGCCTTGTGAGCTTATAATTCTAAAAATTTCATCAGTAAATTTAACATCAGTCCAAACAAATCCAAACTTACCTACAATGTAATCGTACTCCTTTTTGAATGAGGTTGATATCTTGGGTGCTATTTTCTGGCTTGCCAGTGAAAGAAGGAGCATGGGAAAGAGCGAAGAGTTGGCGAACGGAAGAGGGTACATCCGTTCATGTGTTATGTTGATGCTGTTCAAATCCATATTATCTGCATAAACAAAATGATTAAAATTCGTGTTATTTGTTATTCACACTCATCTCCTCAAATCAATTTAAGTTTTAATAGAAACATAAATTAATAAAAATTAAATGAAAAATGGAGATATACAGTAAAGAGCATTATTATCTGAACTTTAAAAAAAAGCGGAAGTGGTTTTCTCACCGAAATTTCTCACATACTCTCTTATAATTGTGATTTTTCAATATTATTAGCGTGCCCTTGGCGATCCATAGTTACGAAATAGTCTATAAAAGTGCGATAATTGGCTATTTTTTGTGGCTATTAATCTCTGTAATGTGGTCAACACAGAAATGCTAGACCACCTAATATGCATTTCCGATTGACTTTTTCTAATTTTTAAGAATCAAAAGTTGACAAAAAACTATAATTGTGGTCATAGAATAACATATTAAATTTTATTTAAGTCATTGCATTTTTGAGTTTTTGCGTTTACATGTTTGTGAAAGTACAAACTGACAAATGGTCAAAACCTTGACGGATATGATTCCAAATTCAATACATATCTATACCTTATATACTAAATATGAGTATAAAATTTCCTCCATCAATAGTAGTGGCCAAAATTGTGGTAACTTTTTCGAAAAAGTGTATTTTGGTGATTTAACAGCTCATAACACCAATGATATTTGCAATAATATTGGTTAACTTAGCATTTATTTTTTAAAGTTAGTGGGAAATAACCAAAAGAGAGAAGAACATTTTACTTCAATTGTAAAGAGATAGCTTGTCTTCATTTGAATGCAATGAATTAATATGATTGTTTAGAAGAGCCAATAATTTTATACCTTGTTATTAAAAACATTCAGCAAATCATTTCATGCATTGGAGATGAAAGAATTGTCTTTCCATGTTTGACACTTACTAACATTGTAAGGGTCGTATAAATATTTGAGTTCTATAACTTTTTAATATCAAATTTCACAGAATCCGAATTATTTCCATCCTATTGACCATTTTATTTAAAGAAATTTTGTTACTGAAAGTTCATGCCCAGCTGCAATATTTAGTGAATTAAACAACTGTTTCACTTTTTTTAGGACACGGTATATGGGCAAGTGAACTCAAACAAAATTATGCATTAAAAAAAAACTTAATTCTTTCATTTGTATTGTGTTCAAATGCTTGTCTCCAATCATTCCTTATTAGGATGTTACAGCTCCCTGTAACGAGTGCATTTGTTTGGAAATTAAAAATCATTTTTGTTCTACAGAATTTAAGAAAAAGGAGCTGTAATTATAAAACTGTCAACTACATTGAATAAAAATATTTTATGGGTTTTTCACTATACCGTTTGATCACTTGCTCTTTGATGTTCAAATCTTAAAAAAAAAGGTTTTTTTGATTGATTGTTTAGCAGATTTTAGCTTTATCATTGATTCATATGTTCATTGATAATATCTCAATTTAAATATTGAATTCGTCTATTTGCGCACATTATTGATAATTGAATTAAAAAAGAAATTTTTTAAATGTGAAAATTAAAGAAAATATGATATTGCAATTAAACTGGCATTGGATTTAGGTTCCATTTATTTAGCTTCACATACTTCTCGCTTTTAAAAATAGAATTTTCTATTCTAATTTTTTCATTTGTTTCATGATGTATCAGAGATTAGAAAATTTCCATACTTTTGTATTTTCTATAAAAATGCATCATTTTTAATCTTCTCAGAATTTAATTATGAGTTAACAAATAATCAAATCAAATTGATTTTATTTTCGTACAAGCCGTAACACCCCAGAGTAATATTAAGGAATAAATGAATTCAGAATTATAAATAAAAGTTAATGGATGTGAAATATATTCTGCCATTTAGTATACAAATAATATAGTGTTTTTAAACTGTTTTTAACAATTTATTTTTATAAACTTGTCATGAAAAAATTCTAATTCGTTATTTTTCACAAAAATTCATTAATAATCATAAAACTGTACGTTAAACATTAAGAATGAGTAGCATAGTTTTTATATAGTATATCTTCTATAAAAAACTATACGGTCTTTCATTGTTGTATACTTTCACAAAGCGAAAGATTGTCTATTAAAAATCACCGCAGAATTTCGGTTGTGATGGTACAGATTAAATGACACTGCCATCACAGAATTTTTTCGACCTTCACTATTGCACCTGTTGAATTCACTACAATATATTGAAAGATATAGCTCAATTCGAAACAATTTCGAGACACTTAAATCTAAAAATATATTTATAAGCGGATTAGAAACTGGCAGGTGATTTCTGCTTTGATTTCCCTAGAATTGTGAGAGCTCATAGCTACTGCGTTGTTAGAAATCAAAACGCAATGAAAATAATTTTTAAAATTACTTGATTATTTATAAAATTTTGCTAATTTCCATGCTAAAGAATAATAAAATGTTTTCGAATATAACATTTTAATATATACTTGACATATATATAGTACTTGATATATAATATATACTTGATGCAAGCTAACAATTTTATATAAATGAAGAACATTTGATTCCGGAAGAACTATTGTCTTGGCTATTTATGGTAGAAACTTTTGTATCTTTGTATTATGTCGTCAAGTACTTTTTATTGAAAACAATAAAATATTTTAAGGTTGGCATATGCTTAAAAAGTCGATATTTGAGCGGAAATATCGAACTATTTCACATATTTAATTGAATTTTTTTAAAATTCTAAATTTTAGCAAATTTTTCTCTCAAAAAGATTTATAAATTAAAATTCGACGTAGCTTTTAGATTTAAATCTGTGATTATAGAATATGCAATAGGCTCCCTTGAAAAAGACTTTACAGTTTCTTTAATGTTCCATAATGTGAATAAAAATTATTTTAATTATCAAGCGAGTTAAATCATTTAAAGATTGGATAGACATACAGCTAATTTTCTTAATAATTGATCTAGGAAATGCATGTTTTTAATTATCTACAATATTTGCCACAAATCACTTGATAAACTTCTAAACTGAAAGATTTTAAGATTTTAGCTTTGTAACAATTTTTAGTGTCCTCTATATAAAAAGAATACTTTTCTTCCAATTCGCAATACTTTTGGCTTATATATATATATAT
>JAPMOR010081767.1:73747-86767 GCA_026543865.1 Argiope aurantia
ATGAGTTTGAGCAAATAATTTTATAGGTTTCTCAGCTATATGGTTTTTGCTTTATGTGTTTATTTAGAACAGAAAAAAATCATGAAAAACGTAATCATGTAAGCTGTAAAACACACAGCTGTAACCTGGTATGTTTTTATTTAATAATAGTGTTTTCAAACATACAAGAATATGACAATTTTCGGAGAACATTATTCCGATCATAGTTATATACCTTAAGCTACGTCCAATTCCTTTGGTATTTTCGACCTTTTGAAATTTTAATTATAACTTTAATTAATTAATAATTAATATACTCGTATATTTTGAGGGGTTTTTTTTTGTAATAACTTCTGAGAATATGATTGCACAAAAATAAATTTTACACTATCTTAAAATTAAATAATATTATCTGTAATTATATCAATTTAATAATGAAGCAAAAATTTTCTGATTTTTGGAATTTTTTTAAAAATATGTCCTGATTATTTTTCAACATTAGATGACATTGTTGACTTGAAATTCAAACCATTTTCTTTATTTTATTAAAAATTGAATGTGTGATTTTCTTCCATTGTTGAAAGCTTAGGAAGAAGAATTCTGTTTGATATTTGTGTACGAAAAAAAGATTTACAAGACTTTATTTTTTTTAAAGACGAAAGAAAAAGCGATCTTGAAGAACCATTAAATATAAACAAAAAAATTAACGGAACATTTGCATTTTTATTAGAGCTATGATGTCATGGGGCTGGCCTTCATTAAGAAAGTTCACGTCAACAATGAAGAGAACTTCAGTAAAACTATTTAAATATTATGGATTTAATGTCTGACAATTCGATGGATCCATGCACATGAAATTACATCTAACTTATTTAAATGAAATAAAATATAATCAAAATTCCTGACTAACTAGCTGATCGACAAAGGCATGTAGTCAAAAATATTATGCATATCAATAATTTTAGATTTTTAACTTTTATTCTCATAGCTTATACATTTAGAACTATCACATTTGCGTGCACAAACATGATTTTCAGATACCATATTTTGAACTGAAGGAAATCTAAATTTTGATATTCAACAATAAAAAAATGATAATGTTTTGACTATAATGCATATATATTTATGATATGCCGCATTCGGGAATATCAGAAATATTTTCTGTGCAAGAATATCTGAAATGTTTTAAAAGATAAAAAAAATGCATTGTTCAAATTATATTTTTACCGTTGATTCCCCTGGTGTTTAACTTTAGAATGCCTTTTTATGAATAAGTAAAAATTACGCACAACAGCTATAGTGAGTTCTAAATATTTGCGATTTGATGCGTAAGAAGATTAGAGGAGTTGATTTCATAGTCCAATCGACCACTAATTTGAGAAGAAGAAAAAATGCATAATAGCAATTTATTAGTTTAGTTTGTTCAGATAGCTATTCAAAGCAGGCTTCTATGTTTAAATCTGATTATTTTAATGAGTAAGATATAGAAGATGAAATACCGGTTTTTCGCGTTTAATTTTAATAATCTGATTGCTATTAATATGAGTAGAAAAACATTCGGTTAAAAAGGTGCGGGTTTTAAAAAGGTTTATAAATTGAGCTGAAGGGATGTTATGATGCTATAATGATATCAGACACAAATTTTTATAAGTATAAAATTAAAACAATATTTTAAATTTATTTTAATACCAGCAAATGTTTAAAATTCTTATATACATGCTGAATAGAATGAAATATTTGGCAAAAATTTCAGTTCGATATGTGCATTATCTTTTTAAATTCGATTTCGTCGTAAAAAAAAGAAAGCTTGGAATTATGTCCAAAATTCGCAGGCAGAAAAAAAATTTCTATTTAAAAAATTTTACTTTATAACATCAAATGATATCCTAATAAACGATTTTCAATTACTGCTGCGAAAATTAAGTCTGAAATTAATATTTTGTATCATTTATTAAGCCTGGGTGAATTTTTCGATGATAGTAGCGCTGGCAGCTTAAGAATTTTTGAAAATCAATCGCCACAAGGTACAATTTTTCTTTATCACTTTCTTAAATTTAAATGCTGTATTAAATTGATTCTTTAAATCCAATTGTGTCCAGATCTAACTGCATCTTAGTTTGTTATAGAGTTAGTTTATAAATTAGTTTCAAGACCACATGCTCAATTTCCATTAATTATATGGTTCTTATTATTTATGTGTTATCTTTTTACATATTTGATAACGATATTCCGAATCGTGATGGGGTTTAGTGCAGAATTTTAGACAGATCAATAGTTTCGATGGTCATATGAACAAGGGTTGAAAATTTAATAGAGGTAACAATATAATTATTTCTGATACAACACATGTACTAGTTTGCGATGTGTATAATCCTTTGATATGGTCACAAGCACTATGACGATATCAAAGATCTACCCAGATTGGAGCCCATCTGTGAAACATTTGCTACAGAACAGTTCCAGATATTCTTAAATCAATAGATCATTCCAACTAAAGCAACAATAGAAATAGTGCCAATTCGGGTATTTCATTAATTTTACATTGCAGGAACTAAGGGTGATACCTGAGTTGAATCAGATATAATTATATTTTTGTCACTATTATGTTACATGTTACCAAATACTAAAGTTATATTTTCTAATATTTTGCATGGGGAAATCTGAGATTATGAAAGTATATAAACTAAACATTCAGTAACATATCTGAAATCTGCTATAGTCTGCTGTTTCAGTCACTTGATCTCATTCACTTCTCTCTCTAAATCTTTTATCTTGAACAAAGCAAGCAAGAAATTTTTCATACATTTTTGGGAAATGTCTACATAATATGGTGCCTTTTGTGTTAAACTTGTAGTATATTAAATTAATTGAGTAATAACCATGTATTTTTATATTAAAAAGAATTGAGTAATAACCATGTATTTTTGAATTTGACTGATTAGTCCAAAACTTTGCATAGATCTGTAATTTTGCTGTAAAAATCACATAACAAACTTCATTTATTCTGCCTTGTTCTTCTAAATCATTGTGTTAGTTTACAAAAGTTATAAGTACTTGCAATACCTACACCTGATATAATATAAAGTTGGGGTTTCCAAATTGTTGTCCTGGGGATAATATGCATTTAAAATCATTACAACATGATTTTGAATGTATGTACGTCTTTTCACAATTTGCAAAAATTAATGTGGACTTAAAACTTCATAAATCCACACATTAGAAATTTTTTTTTTGAAAATAATATTTAATAAAAACTGTTTTTTTTATTCACAAAAATCCCTTTTTGTTCATAAGACCTCTATCGGGAAGAATGTGTGCTATTCGTCTCCAAAAATATGCAATATGCTGAGGGCGCAGTGGATCACTATAAGCTCCGTTTGTAAAAGGCAGGTTATTTTTAAAAGCTTGAGAAATCTTGGTGCAATATAAAATGGTACAAGGAAAGATGCATATCGATATAGATTGTCTTTTGTTGGATTTAAGCACAATAGACATAGACATAAAAAGTTTATGTAAAGTTTGCATTAAAATTCAATTATCTAGTTTGTTACATGTATAATTAATGTATAATAATGTATGTATAATTAATAATAGGCAAACTTTTGATTTGTTTTGAGGTTTGTTCCAAAATATAATGTCATAAACACATTGAAATTTTCCCCTCCTTACTTATTCGAAACACAAACTAAGAATAAAAGACACACCTACAGGATTCTAAAAATAATTATTTAGAACTCTGCAAAGTTCAAAATTTAGATTAATCAAAATTTAGAGAATTTATAATCATTGGAATAATTTCTTTGTATATTAAAAATAGAAAGCACCAGAAAACATTCAGTTTAATGAAATTCGCTTTTGGCTTTGCCGTTGGTTGTAACATAATATGAAATCATTCCAAAAGTTTATTCCTATTAATTTTCAAATTATCACGATTTTCTCTGTATTTCGCGTTTTGAAGCACATCGAATTCATGCTATATAAAAATGGTTTAAATTTAATTTTTAATGGAAATTTTTATATATTTAAAGACAGAGAGGTATTTGTGCATCATAGCAAGTATAAAAATATTTAATCGCTGCTGATCCTGAAATTTTATTCATCGATGAAATAACCAGTTAAATTTATATATTCACTTATTCCATTTTTAACTTTAAAAAAATCATAAAGAGCTCAGAATTTATTGATATCAATTTAAATTGCACAACCATAGAATATCAATTTTATAAGGCATTCTAACTTCTAGTCAGAAACATGTTTATATTTTTACATAAAATTTGTGTGAGAACATTAAAATACAACCAACTATACTTATAATTAAGTGTAAAATTTGAAACAGACTAAAACACAAAATCTTAAAAGCATTTTCAACTTCAAATTTTATTTTATTTTGAAAAATTATATTGGAATCTCGAAAGTGTAAAATAAATAAGAGAAGATAAAAATGAAAATGGGAGAATTGAATAAAAGAATTTTTAATTTATGTAACGAATTAAATTTTTAAATAATTATTCAATAATTTCTAATGAAATGCTTTCAATCAAGATTACTTTCTTAATAATATTTTCCCATAGAAGTAACAATATCTAAGAGAAAATATTTAAAAATCTATTTCAGTTCAAATCTATTCCTGGAACTGACAACAATTACTATTTCACTTCACTAGCTTCAAACTAAAAGAAAAGTTATTGAATAAAGTTCATCAATTCTATTTCAACGGACAGCAAGAAATTATTCTCAAAGTAAACAAACAAGGGAGTTAAGATTTTTTTTATACTTATTATGAAAAACAATGAATATAAATTTTAGATCATATAAATTTTAAACAAAAAAAAAATATTGATACATTTTTATCACTTCTATTTCAGATAGGTGACTACGTCGAAAAAATAAATTTTTATTGAAAATATTGAATATTTCTTATTCAACAGTGAGCTGTTTTCTTTATAAGACATTTAAATTTCGATTCTTTGTTCTTTGGGGAAAATAACGTTTATTTTTTTTTTAATATTTTAAGGTTATTTACGAATTTCAAAGGAATTTTCTGAAATTCTAAATTTTGATAAAGTTTTCTTGCGAAAAACTTCAAAAATTAAAAACTAATGCTTAGTTTGGTAAAATATATTTTATAGTTTCGAACTACAGAATTGACAATTTGTTCATTTAAAAAGATTTTGTAGCTACTATTAATGCTTAATAAGGCAAAATATTTAAATTTTCATGTCATTTATCAATCCCAGTATTTAAAAATCGGATAAAAATACAGCTAATTTTTTTACTTCATGTGCTAGCTAATGTATTTTTTAGGCTGTCTTCAATATTTTCAAGAAATCATTAAATGACTTCTAAACTGAGAGTTTTTTACTTTATACTTCTTTTGGGGCATTCTACGCCCTCACCCCCACCCCCCAAATATTTTCTCCAATTTTTCAAAATACATTTGGTTTTATAGTTATTTTAATTCGCAGATATTTTTTCAGTCGGTTTTTTTTTTTTGAAAAATTTAAAAACGGAATTTTTAAAAAATTATCCCAATTTTAGCTGCATAACTTAGCAGATTTGTCATAAATCAAAGTTCAAAATAATAATAAAACGATATTCTTAACACAATAATAAAATTATTATTCGCATTTTTAATACGAATTTCAGTGAATGCAAAAACAACATATACAAATAAAATTTTCAGAAATATATTTTACCTTTTTGTTTGGCTTTCCAAAACAAGAAAACCCAAGAGAAATCACTTGAGATTTTTCAGTTTCTGTGAAAATATTTGCGAAATAAAACTGGCACTACTGAGATAGAACTGTGGAAGTTACCTGCGCATTTGATTTTCCTTTTAATAATCTTCCCATACATGAAAAAATTTACCGTTAAATTCAGCTGCCTTAAACAATCCATAAATTTACCTTGAGGAAAAAGAAAAGCTGTGATAACATTTTGAAACCTCCATGGAATAATATCGCTAGTGGGAAAGGTATATAAAACAGACAGTTCGCTTTGTTTTAGGTCTTAAACAAATTGGAAGCAAATGATTATAAGCTTAATGTTAATAAAAGTTTTACATAAATCATGTAATACAGTTCATGCGATTCTTTTTTTCTAATTATTAATGTAGCATCATAAATTTTTTATCATAAATGTTTGCCGTATTTAAATTAACAATAAATTCTAGAAAGCATGCCCATTTAATAATTTTTAATATATTTCTAGCAAAATAGCAAAGCATTGACTGTAACACCATGAATGTCAGAAAAATAAAAATTATAATAACCTAATAATATTATTAGGAGCTTACATGTATTTTGATTAATTTTCGCTTTAAAAAGGCATTTATTGAGAAAAATTGGTACAATATATATAAATAAAAATAATATTTTACATCACTTTCTACAACTTTTTCTCATTTTCTTCCAATAAGTCTTGCAATTAATTGTCTTCGAATTTTTTTTTGGTCCCTTTCAGCCCGTTCTTTGTCATTGACCTCGAAATTACCATTCTTAAATCGTTTAAACCAAAACCGACAATTGAGTATAACGGAGGAGCATTACCATAACTTTCTAAAAGTGTCTGATGGGCTTCGACAGCAGATTTCTTCAAATCAAAAAGAGAAAAAAAGCAATTTGGAGTGTTCCATGATTGGGAGTCCATATACAATAAATAATTCAATAATACTAAATGGAAAACTTTCGAAATGATAACAATAGAGTAATAGTAAATTGGTAAAATCCAAAACCATTGCCGTTTATATAGATACTTCGCATGTTTATCAATAGATGGCGCTGATTAAAATACATGCAAGCCCCTAATAAATTATAAAATCGAAATTTAAAAATAATATTCATTTTGTGCCCTTACTTTTCTTCATTTGAGCCTCATGAACTACAGATGACAAAAATCAAAACAAATAATCAAAGATAAAAACGAGTTGAAGAAAAGAGTGAGAGGAAGAAAGTGTCCTAGAAAAGAAAATATTCTGCAATCGATGATTTTAAAATTTAAATTGCAAATCAGCAAGGAAATAAATCTTCCGTTGGAACCAATGGTCCTGAGAGAAAAATAAAAGTCTGCACTCACTAAAAAATCTGTAAAGAAATAAAATTTCCCTCTAGCAGATCCTCCGCGAATTTGAGAAAAAAAATATTTGAATTCATTAAAAAAGCAAATAATTAAATAGAAATTATGAATAAAGGTATTTGGATACTTTTTGTTTTAAATTAGAGATAAATGCTTCAAGCGTTACCTCAAAAATTTCGACAAAGATAAATGTGGTAGAACATCAGACGCTAGTATTTTAGCTTCGATTCTTAAAAATTTTCGGGGAAATTGGTTAATTTTTTTTTAAATTTCAGAAAATTTAATAAAATATGTCAAATATGCGAAAAAAATTTCTTTCGAACGACAAAAGTTTTTTTTTTTCTTTCAACAATGCATATGTTTCCCAATGATTACTTTAAATATGTTACGGGCAAATAAGTGTGAAAAATCCAAACTAACATTAAAAAAATTAAATAAAACCTTTTTCCACTGACAGTTAAAATTCAGGCTTTAAATAATATGTACTTAATCCTATTATATATATCTGTGTGCAAAATTTCATGGCTTAAAGGCGATCGAGTTGCATAGACAAGCAAACACACGCACGCAAACAAATTTCACTTTCACAATTCAACAAAATACATCACAGGTGAGAAAAAAATTTCGTTAGCACAGCAAATGCTTTATTTCCCTTAGATGAGGCACATCATTTTCCTATAATCAGAAATTATACTCCTTCTTGCGTACAGCCGACCATCCCGCCACCACTGAACGTAGCAGTATTGACAGGATTTGTTGTGGCTGACTACAATCAGAAATTATACTACGAGGATATACATGCGAAACCCAAGTACTTCGACATGTGATTTTTATCGCTACTCAAATGAGAAATATCACGGGGAAGGTTCCATCATGCACAGTAGAGCTTAGAGCAAACTAAAAACCTAAAAGTAAACTAGGAACAGTGAATATATGAATAGTACTGAAAACTCCTTCAAAGACAAATAAAAAATTACATTTTAATGTTTCTAATTGAAAAATTCGTGCTTTGAATGCGTTTTGCTAAAGGTTGTCTTTTATGGGTTAAAATTTATGGATACAAATGCGACGGAGTTGCCTTAAAACAGCAGACGTATACATACACAAATTCCATCTGAATATATAGATTCTGAATACACTGAAGAAATACTAGCTCTTCATTATGATATTTAGAAGCTTAAACATGAAAGGGGAGTTAAAGAATTTGTTTTTCGGTTTGGAGGTCCTCAGTTCGTATCTCGAACAATTTATTTCATACACTTTTTCTATTTTTTTTATTTTGTATATAACTACCCAAACTCTTTCTAAAATTATTCTCAATCATTCCACTTGATAAACATTATTTAGTAAGATTTCATCCCACAATATTTATAAAAAGTATTTAATTTCTAGATGTTAAATTCTCTCACATGCACAGAAATCTATACTATTCAAGGTATTGTGCTTTTAGACCTGAATCTTATTTTAAAATAGTCTGCAAGTTTAATTATATTTAGCTGCTAATTTAAGAGCGGAGAGCGAAAAAAGTGCGGTCTGGTGGCTCGAACGGCCTTGTGTTTTTCTGTTTTGAGGTCCTCAGTTCGTATCTCGAACCGACGAATATTTTTTAAAATTCATTTTGTATATAATTATCCAAATTCTTTCTAAAATTATTCTCAATTTTTCCACTTGATACACATTATTTAATAAAATTTCACCCCAAAATATTTATAAAAAGTATTTGATTTCTGGATCTCAATTTCTCGCACATGGGTAGAATTTCTCCTTTTCATAGCATTGTGCTTTTAGAACTGAATTCGATTTTAAAATAGTCAGCATGTTTAATCATATTTAGAAGCTTATTAATGAAAGCAGATTGATGGTCTGGTTGTTGCTACTGCTTGATGTTTTTTGTTTTGAGGTCCCCAGCTCATATCTCGAACCAAAGAATAATTTTATATAGATTTTTTCTTTTTTAAAAATATTTTCTTATATAAATCGGTAGGCAAATTCTAAAGTTATTCTGGAAGATTCCACTAGTTATGCATAAAATGAATAAGATTTTTCTGCAATATATCTATAAAATTAAGATGTGTTTTCAGAACTCATCATATCATGTAGAAATCTCTCTATTCATAACATTGTGATTTTAGACCAGAATCTCATCATATTTTATATTCTAACGTAGATATATATTGCGAATTATTCCCCAAGTATACTTCATTGAGTAAAATTTTATCTCTAAGCATCCTTAAAATTAATACAATTTTTATATCTCAAGATCTCGCACATGCGCAGATATCTCTCATTTTCATAACATTGTAATTTTAGACGAGAAATAATCGTTTTTCATATTATGAATGATTAAAGAAATAATATTTCCTTACATTATCAAACCCAGAATGAAAAGCACTTTGAATTATCACAAACAAAAATGCACAACCAATTTATTAAATAGGCGAATTAATCAATTTCTTTTTTTTACACAATCATTTCATCATGACTCTGAATGTTCAAAAACTGCAACATGGATTGAGTTTTCAGACTCCGGTTTTGGACAGTCTATCGTCTGCTTGAGAATGTCCGAAGCCTTTTCAGCAACCATGATAGTTGGGGTGTTCATGTTGGCAGAAGGAATGATGGGCATCACTGAGGCGTCCACGACTCTGAGGCCTTCCACACCTTTCACCCTGTAAGGAAACAGAACATATCTTTTATGTTTAGAAATTGTTAAGCACATTTCGAAATTCGTCTTGATTTTTAATACAAAAATCCTTAAGCTAGTATTTAAATGTAACTACGTAAAGTCAGGATTAAATTTGAGAATAAAAAAAATAAGAATTGCATTTAAAAAAATAATAAAATAACGCGAGTTTAAAATATGTAGCTAACGAAATCCTTATTTAGGATAAAGTGGTGAATAGGAGTATAGGATCCTTTGCTTTTCAAAACATGATTATAAAACCAGTCATTTATGACCTTTGGAAGCCTTGTAAACTTTTTAATTCTATGCCGAAAGGAAACGTGGAAGTGGAAACTGATCAGAATTCGTGTTTATTGCAAGGGAAGGTAGGTTATTCATTCCTTTCCGATATCTATAAATCTGTGCCATATAGATAAGTCTCTGCCCAGAAATATTGCGGGTATTGGTTCATTGAGAGGAGAAAGACTGGAATGTCATTTTACAGGCATTTTTTGAAAAAAGACGGAAAGAGACGATTACTAGATATGCTACATCGGGTTATTATTCCTCATAGTCTCTTCAAAAGTGGATAATGTTTGATAAGAGCTGAATATAATATGTTTATTTATAAGTGATGGTAATCGAGTAATTGAATGGTGTTGAGATTTGAAGATAATAATTTAGCAAAATTTGATGCCTGAATCTTACAAATATTCGCCAGCTAAGCGCGAAAAGAAATTTTATTAAAAAAATTAGTATCTGATGTTATTTCCATATATAGAAATATCAAGTATTCATCGGTACGAAAGATTATATTTGCCAGTGAAAAAAAAAATTCTGTCAGTTTGAAAATTTCTGATTTGACAATTTGACAGTATAATTTTGGGGAATAATTCGTGCCTCCAAAGTAGAAATGATGATAACAGCGAAGAAATGCTAATTGTCAAGAAGAAGATGTTAAATCAATATTAAGCCACCGCGATATATACAGAAATGGTTTTAGATTAGTTCCTACCGACGACGAAATATATTTCCTATGGGAGAAGTTGTACTGTGTCTGGCGATAGCCAGTAGGATTCAATCTTGGCAACTTGGATATTTTTGCAACTTTACAATAAATTTCGTTAGAAAGGTTCGTTATAGGTTCTTAAAAAAATTCAAGAATTTTGACTCTACTTCTACTAGGAACCGAGGTCCAAGGATTCTTCTGGAAAATTGAAAGTGTCATCGCATGCTGTCGGGAGATTATAAGATGCCAAGTACTCGCATGAGGAAGAACTTTCTCTTTGTGATGTTATTTGCATTGCGAGCTGTTGTACTGTGCTGTTGTTTCAGTAGAAATTTTGCTGCCTGCATGGGTATTGATTATTATTACAAGAGCTATCTTTTCTGCATATTTTTGCTATTTCGTGTTTTTATAAAATACAACGTCATTTAGTTTGTGAGTCTTCTTCGAACGTATATCCATCGGACGATTTCCATAATGATATGCAAAAACGACTAATTTGAATATTTTTCCTTTGCAAGCATTATGCCACATGCATATATTGCTATTTCCATGTTTCACACACGGTTTTTCTCTCAGACCATTATCGTTTTTTAAATCTCAATTTTTTAAACAATAGAAGTATGATTGTCTGAGCATTTTTTATTCTCTGAATGAGGAATCGAGCCACGTTGAGTTTATGAAAGGTTTACATAAGGAACATCTTATGTAAAATATCTAAATTAGGAAATTAATTTAAATAGTGAACCTACTTTAACTGAGGATCCACAACAGTTGTGGGATCGCTCGGATTTCCCATTTTAGCTGTCCCAACTGGATGACTCATAGTGACGACCAGGCCTCTTGCCAAACATTCCAAGAAACGGTCTACATCCCCAATCGCGTCTTCACATCCTGGAATGGGTGTTGACAAAGGCTTCGTTCCTAACTTTCTCATGGGTTCACTAGTGGACAACATGTGGCAAACTTTTAAACCTATTATAAAGAAAACAAACCTAATATAATTGAAATAATTGTATAAAAGTGAGAATTATATTCTTGAAAATAACTCTGCAATTTTTTAAAAGAATTTTCTGTGAAAAAAAATTTGGGTATGTAAAGAAGAAAATAGCGTATGTGCAGCTGTTTCTTTAAAACTTTTTTAATGAATTTACATATCTCACGCTCTTGAAAATGGAATTTTGTAATGAACAATTTTAGTAGCAAGATCATATGCCAAATTCTATTTATATGAAACATAGCGTGTTTGAGTTATCACATTTCCATTTATGCGAATGCAAACACTAACTGACGGTCAATCTGTTGATGGATTTGTTTCTAAATTTGATAAGGGTCTGCGTTCTAAATCATCATGCTAGAATTTTATTTTGCTCCTTATGTTTTGTAACTATTGTTCTCACTTGCACTCGGACAGCCAGACACACTAATTTCATGTGAATGGATTTCAATTCTAAATGTGATAAGAACCTACACATTTGGTTTTAAGACCCCATTTCAAATTCCATCCATCTAATTCAATTTTTCTTTTGTTGCTGTTGTCGTGTTCGTAAATAGATAAACACAAATCCAAAAATTTATTTTACTTACTCAGGGAGATTTGAAGTTCGGAGATTCATCATTAGTTCAAATATTTTGATAATAATACTTCAAATAGAAAAAAAAATTCATTGGGTTTAGATGAAACATTGGTAAAGCCTTGGATATACCATAAGAATTCTTTCCTTCTACAATTGAATTCAAATATGTATTCTACTAAGTTATTAGAATTTCATTTTTTATTCAGCGGTAATAAGTCATAGCTGAATTATTAAGCAAATAATTTTTCTTATGTGATCCATATACATGATGATGCTACTGAAAGAAGTATTGGATAATCAACCGATATTCATCAATGACTTTTGTTAATAATATTCATCAATTCATCAATGAAGATCCTTCTAATTTCTCTACCCCTTAATTCAGTTTTCACTTTTCGTTTGGAGCTAATATAATATTCTCTTAATTTTGAATCGTGGCCGGATGAAGATGACACTTACATTCCAAGCTTCTGCACCATGTCAGTGGGTGGTCATATTATCCTTAACATCAGTTGTAACATGTTCATAGGCACGACCGATATAAGCTGTAATCGGTTTTCTAAATCGGAACTCTCAGGCGCCATACCGAGGTCTTGTCACTAAGCTACCAGGACCTCTATTTCCATCATAAGGATCTTTCTTTATAAAAGATTTATTTCTATCTCCAGTAATGTAAAAATGAGTCACTGAATTTATACTTTTAAACTATCTTCAATGTCTTT
>JAPMOR010081767.1:86777-110446 GCA_026543865.1 Argiope aurantia
TACCTTTTATGGTTTCTTGTATGTCTTTGGGATCCTCGAAATAATTGGGATCAATGAGTGGGGAGTCATAGGGATTGCTGGACCGAAGTCGGATCGTTCCTCTACTCTTCGGCTGCAAGGTTTGTGCCCCACAGATGAGGAGAGGTTTGTTGTCATAGGGTTTGAACACTTGATCGTAGACCTAAAATAGAAATAGATATTGATTGTGAACATTTTTAAACCATGAAGCTTTATTAGTATTCCTAGTTTCTTTTATTAACTGAATTAGCAAAAATTACCTGTTTGAATGGTCTCAGATTTATTTTGCGTAAAGCGGTAGTCATGACTTTTTAAGGGCTTTATCCATATGGGAGAACTGACACAATACGGACACAATTTTTTATTGTATGTTGTAGGGGATCATTTGCTTACAATTAAATAAATAACATCATTTATCTCATATTCTCTATAAAATTCAGAATAAAGCATCGTCAGCACAGTGAAGTATATTATCAGCACTCAAATATTAAAGTTGATTGTTCATCATATTCATTATGGCATTTTCAATAGCAGTTAGATTTTGGTAGTTAGTAATAAAACTAATATTTTCTTTAGTTGTGTATTGACTGGTATATGTTGTTCTGAGGTAAGCACAACATTTACTAGAATTCAAAACTCTATTCGAAACACATCTAGAAACTTATTCGATCACACTGGTTACATTGAATGTTAGCACGGTATTAGAATGTCTGATATACTCCAATCAGATTATCTTTATTCTTTTGGAAATTTGTTGTTAAAACAGGGCAGATTTTAATTTTGGTGGTTAAGCCTTAGTTGATTGGTATTTCACTAAAAATGTTCTTTGTTGTTATAAAAACATTAATACCTGGACAAGAGATCTAAAAAAGAAGTATGCATTCAAGATCACAATTTTATAATTGCCATCAAGAATCATAAAATAAACATCTATGTTCCCAGAAAAAAAAGTTATGTTATTTTTCAATAAGGTTGCAATATATAAAATTAAGTTATAATATAAAGAATAAGGTTACAATATATAAAATGAAACAGTAATATAAAGATTAAGGCT
Source organism: Argiope aurantia (assembly GCA_026543865.1). Classification (NCBI taxonomy): domain Eukaryota; kingdom Metazoa; phylum Arthropoda; class Arachnida; order Araneae; family Araneidae; genus Argiope; species Argiope aurantia. Next base: position 87,850 of record JAPMOR010081767.1, read on the forward strand.
GCAATATATTTCATACATGAAACAATCCAAATTCCTGGCCTAGAAATGTAAGCTTTAACATACTTTATGTCACTTTGTTACTAAAAGTCAAGCACTCACTTGCGAGCTAATAGCAGCCATAAAATTTCGTTTATGTCTTTAATTGACGCATATAAATTAATAGCAATCCTAAAATTTGCTTTATATCTTTAATTAATGCATATCAACTGCGTGCATGCGAGTAATCGTGAAAAACATCGCCAAAGATCGCGTGTAACAGGTTCTTTCATAATTAAAATTTGACTATGTTTGCCAATAGTAAATGCTTCATACTAACATTTGCAAATACAAGGGGTTCAGACTAATATCCGCATATGGCATTCGAATGAAACTGAAGTTCGTTCATTGGCTTGTTGTTAATACTAAAGTTCGCCAATATCAAATAGTTAATACTTCAATACCTTTTAATTAATGAATGAACATAACTCTCAAGTAACATAAGTCTTAAAATAGAGTTTCGAATATGTTCATTGTTGTTATATCCACCATATCAAGTCATCAAGTAATACCTGTTGACAAACTGAAAGTATATTCCTTCTATCCGTAGAAAAGAAAATTTCGAACCTCTCCACTGTTTCCACCTTTGATTTCATAAAGATCGAATCTATGAAGATACAAGTAGGTGGGAAATAATGCAAGCATAGGTTACATAGCAATCCAAGCTATAGGCTGAAATTCCCTTTTCAGTCCTTAACTTCCAAAAATCTGCATCTTATTGAAAAGTTGTCAATGCAACAGTTGTTAAATGCGATGCGAGAGTGATTTGAAGAATCTGAACCATTCTTCTGCTATCAATCTTGCATGAGTTAAGGTAAATGAAAATTCCAAGTTCTTACTATTCTTCTGATTTGAACAGGTATATAATATGAATCATAGCAATAGTTAGTATTCTTATAAGGTGTTTACCTAATTATATAAAGCCTTAACTTTTGACTTCCATATCGTAATATTATAGGAATGGTGATAAAACAGGATTACCGGTTACAGGATCATTAAGTATTGCAAATTCGTCCTTCGATTAGAAAATAAAACTATTTGGCTACTTTCAGGATAGAATGTACTGGTTCTTATATGAATGTACTAATATATCATTTGTCCCGGCTTCAAAACAGAATTTAAAGTATATTAGTGAGCAGTACACATAATTAACGAGAAAAATACTGAAATTTCGAAGGATATATTAGTAGAAGTAGTAAAATACATATTTTTATAAACGTTTGTGAAATATTATATGATTTATTAATACGTTCTCTTACTTCTGGTCTCAGTCCGACCTGTGTTTTCGTAAGTTTTGTGGTAATTTCTAGGAAATAGATCTGACTAGAAGGGAAATCCTCTTCAGCATTGTTAGATTCTCCGTCTAGGAAACCAAGCAATGAGATAAACTGCGTAGAGGACAGAGGACCTGTAATGAAATCGAGATTGTTATTGTAGTTTTAATTTTGGTAGTATATTCAATTCACTATAATATTTCTCGAAATAAAATCATAACATTTAAAAATTTTAAAAGATTCAAGATTTTTTTAGCGATAGTTGGTGTGAGATAAAAGATTGAAGAAGAGATTAGTAATACGGTAAACACCGAATACTGAATCATCAATCAAGCAAAATTGAATTAATCACATCAGAATTTCGAATTAAAATAAAATAGTGTGTTCAGAAGAAAAAAAAACACTCCCATATACAGGGTGGGCAAAAAATTTGTATAAAAAAGTTTGTCTAAAAAATTATAAAACCTGGAAAATTAAGCAAAATAAAAAATGGTTTCGTGGGTTTAGAATCGATAAGTTGCGGGATTTTTATAATTAATTAAATTTTTATAATTAATAAATAATTTTATAATAATAAATTTAAAATAATTCAAAAAGCATCCGATAGGTGACGTTTCGTACATAAGTGAAAGAAATGACATGCAAATAGCAAAAATAATGTTACCAAATTATTTATTATAGCAATATGTGTTCCACATGTCCACCCCCACTGGTGATAATAAATTGCAGGCTTGTCACAAATCCAGAACGACAGAGTGCAGCATGTATATATGACAGCTCTCTGCGAATTGCATCTGTCGATTCCGGTATATTGATTGGATAGACAGGGTCGATACAACCAGGATTTTAAATTTCCTCATAACCAAAAGTCTCCTGGTGTCAGATCTGGAGAACGAAGAAGCTATGGAAACGTGCAATTTCTGACAATTCTCTCGCCTCCGAACGTCTGTATCAGGAATTCCTTTACTTAATAGCGTTGTGATTTGTTGCTCCATCTTGCATAAACGTAACAGTAGAAGGGGCATCCTTTTCACACAAACTACGAACAAACTTTTAGAGTAGAAACGTTAAATAATTCTGAGCATTTACTATCATCTTTTCCCTCCCACTTACTGGACACTGTGTTTCAAAAAGAAGGGTCCTATGAAGAAGGAACCAGTGGAGTCATAACATAGTGTGACTTTGGGAGAATGCAGTCGTTTCTCAGTGGACACTCTTGGTTTTAACGTGTTGCCCAGAAGCGACAGTTATGTGTACTAACGTTAGTACTAACGACAGTTATGTGTACTATGGAGAGAAAAACGAGCTTCGTCTTTCCACAAGATGTTAAAGACCCAGGAGGGATCTTTTTCAATTTTGGAGAGAGCCCACCTTGCAAATGCTTCTCTTTCTCTACGGTATCGACGGTTCAATTTCATGGCAAGACTGCAATTGTGGATCAAGAGCATAAGTATTTATAATCGCCACTTTAATTTGTATATTTTTAATTAAATCATTCGCATCAACGCCATATGTCGGCTTCTTTAAAAAAATTTTTTTTTCTTATCTTCAAAAAAATTCCGTGACCTATAAATGCCAAACTTGTAAACCGTTTTATATTTTGGTTATTTTTTTCAAGTTTTATGAATTTTTAAAATTTTTACTGCATTTTTTAATTTGTATATTCAGGATGAATCTCAAGGCACAACAAAGAAACATCTTCTTACTCACTGCGTATCGCCTCTACGCCATATCTCGTCCAAACGAATAATGAGGAGATTATGAAATGAAAGGTTTTAAAGATTGTTTATATTTAAATTATATATTCTATACTATTTTACGATATATAAGTTTCGTATCTTTATGCTTAAATGATATATTCTACAGAATTAAAATAAAATAATGTGTTCAAAGGGAGAAAGAACCTCGCATATATACTGGGTCGAAAATTAACCTCGTATTTTTATTCACTGCGTATCATCTCTACATGACTTCTCGCCAGAAAGTAATAACCTGGGATTATGAAACGTAAGATTTTAAATAAAATTGCTAATATTTAATATGCTTGTGACTTTGTTTTAAAGTGAAATACAGATTGAAATTGTATGCTTTACATTTAAACGCAAAGCAATAACTACCATTGAAATTAAACACTCTTGGATTCTATGTAAACAGTGAAAATGAATAAAAATAACCTGTTCTATTGTGAATATATTCTTGGGTATTTTGGAAATTCTCAATTCTTTCGTAAATTGTTGGAATAGTATTATCCAATTCGTAAGTCATGGGAACACAAGCGTGATCCTGGAAGTTATTTCCGACAGGCAAGTCAGCCACCACTGGAATCTGTAAATAAATTAAATTTCATAATTAATAATACTGCCTATTTTGAAAATAGATTTGAATTTAAGTATAATTTATGGCACAGTTAATTATTTTCACGAGTTTTAACAAAGAGCCAAAGTAGGATGGTCCCAACATTCTGTACTTTTCGCTCAATTAGCACATGGTATCTCCACAATGTTAATATTCTAAGTACCATGCAATACCCTATAAAACTGTAAAATATGTTATTAAGGATCCTTATTTTGTTGGAATATTTATGCAGATTTTATATTGTTGGTTTTATAAAATTAATTTTAAATAATATACTCTAATAGCATATATACAGTGTCTCACAAAAGTGATGGGACACTTGTGTTTTACAAAAGGAAACTGTAATAAAATAAATAAATAAACATGTACAAAATTTTTTTAGGTCTGTTTCATATTTAAAGTTAGTAACAATTATTACATAACATACATTTTGTCACAATATTAAAATATTAATTTAATAAAAATACAATTTTTTAGAACGGAGCAAAAAATGGCTCACATAAGTGATGGGACACTTACTTTTCCATCAAATATTTATCCAAAAATTTTACTTTTTAAACGGTTTTAATATTTTGTTGAATTTCCTTTTACTTTTAAAACATGATTTAATCTTCTTGGGATGGATTCGACTAATTTTTTTGTGATTTCTGGAGTGATTTTACTCCATTCTTCTTGAAGCACCGATTTTAATTGTTGTTTTGAAGAAATGGTGTGTTTGCAAATTCTTAATTCCAATTCTTGCCAAATATTCTCTATGGTATTTAAGTCTGGAGATTGTGGTGGTGTTTTTATTATTTCAGGACAGTTATACAGCAGCCAGAGTCTAACGTTCAAAGCAGTGTGCTTGGGGTCATTGTCCTGGTAGAATTTAAAATCGTTATGAAGGTTCAATTTTCGTGTTGAAGATTTCAAATTTTGCTTTAAAATGTCAATATACTTGTACTGATCCATTATATTGTCAATAAAAACAACATTACCAACTCAAGCGGACGACATACACTCCCATACCATAACTCCTCCTCCACCATGTTTTACTGTTGGCACCAAGTTCTGTTTGCGAAATTCTTCCCTGGGTTTTCTCCACACCAAGATTCTGCCGTCAGAACTAAACATATTAAATTTACTCTCATCAGCAAATATAACTTTATTCCAGTAATCAGAATTCTTATTTACGTTGGATTTTGCGAAAGCTAGTCTGAATTTTCTATTCTTTTCACTTACGAAGAATTTTTTCCTGGCTACTCTACCGTGATATCCAGCAGATCGAATTACCCTTCTAAAAGTCTCAGGATTAACAATTATTCCATATAATGCTTGTAAATCAGCAGCAACTTTAGGAGCACTCTTTCTTGGATTTTTTTTAATATTTCGAACGATATTTCGCTTTATTCCATTGGATAGCTTTGATGGTCGGGCAGGTCTTCTTTTATCCTGAATAATATGATTCTTTTTATATCGTTTAATGATATTGAAAGTATTGAAAGACTCAAGTTAATTGTTTCAGCAGTCTTTCTAATAGATTTTCCACTTTCAATATGCAAATTAATAACTAATTTTCGAATTTCAGGCGAATTTTCTTTTCCTTTAGCATTCATGGCTGCACAGAGCTAAAAAACACAAAAATTCCAAAACAAACTGGAGAGAAATACTGCAGACGATTTTATAAATTATTGCCAATTGCTTTTGAGTAAAAATAAAACCACCAAAAATATTTTTATTGCTTTTACAGACGATTTTTGTTGCATATCCAATGGTGTCCCCTCACTTACGTTCTAAACAATTGTATTTTTATTAAATTAATATTTTAATATTTTGACAAAATGTATGCTATGCAATAATTGTTAAATTTAAGTATGAAACACACCCACAAAAAATGTGCACATGTTTTTTTAATTTATTTTATTACAGTTTTCTTTTGTAAAGCACAAGTGTCCCATCCCTTTTGTGAGACACTGTATATATACTGTACAATATTGTATGATATTAAAAATATTCGGAATACTATATAATATCGTGGAATATTAAATGATACAATATCGCGCGATATTGTGAAATATTGTAGAAGAGAATGTGCTACCTGGGTAATTCGTTTATTGTACAACTTATTAAATTTTCGAATATGTATTATCTTTTGATAAGAAAAGTTTACAGAAATTGTTGAAGATAATTAAATTATTTTAAATAAAATATGAATACAACATTTCTTTTAAAGTTCAGATTCTGATCCTTATATTATTATATAGATATATATATATTCATAATGTTTAAAAATGCACAACTTAGGAGTAAAAATTGATAAAAATGTCAACAAAACTGAGTTTTATAATACCAATAAATAGGACACTTTGAAGAATAGTATGGCTTTAAAATAGCATGAGGTGCTTTAGACCTCCTGTGCAAAAAAATTAAACAATACGACAAAATTTTAATATCCATGCTGTTATACATATTGGATGCCGTTTCGTGTTAAAAGAAAGAAAGAAATGAACAAAAATAGAACATGAAAAAGATTTGTATCATGAACTGCAAAATGGTATTGCAGATACATTTAGTTATTAAAAGGATTACTAAAAAGAAATTTCATTTTGCAATATATGCTACTCAATTTGTTGATCTCCCAAGTGTTTCGAAAAATGCGTCCTTTGGAATGCATTTTCTACAGGAGAATTTCAGACGCTTAGTATCCATTTGTAGGGCTAAAATATGCACTCCTTCGAAAAAACTAGATAATCACAATTCTTCTACTTAAAATAGTTTTTTTTTTTTTTTTTTTTTTATCTAGGCGCATTCTTCAGATTCACAAGATTTAGAATTCTCAAAATACTGGTTGAAAAAACATTTTCTTTATAAACCACATATTTTGGATGATTCTACTACCAAAATGTATTCATTTTTCTGTAATTTTTTTTTATTTATCTTTTGAATACAGAAACCACTTTTTGTAGGCTGCAGACACTTATGATATCTCAGTTATGAAATAGCCAAATTTAAAATTATCGCTTGACATTTCTATGGAATAAGGGAACAAGTAATTGGATTTTTATGACATTAACTTGTGCAATAGATGCTTTATTAGCAGTTGCCGCGCAGTTTTTTTTTATTTTAATTGAATCACATGTATTAGTGATTCCCAAAAAATGTGTGGATCAATGGGAATTTCTGTGTTATTTTTTGAGCGATCGTTTTCGACAATTCAGTTTACAACGCCATATTATAGACGTTGGTAGTGAAAATTGAATTATTTTACGCAAGTCTAAATAACAAATTTGAAATAGTATATAGAACAAAACAACCGCTTTATGATCCGGCTTTAAATATCTCACATTAATTTATGCCCGCCCTACTATATTTTTAGGGAAACAGCAATAAGCAAATTTTTAAAAATCTGTGATATTGTTCCCTACTCAGTTCCATAAAAGAGAAAGAAAGGCTTGAAGATATTTCGACAAATCAGAAAAAAGAATGTTCTAGAAAATACAAAAGTTGTGGTGATATTTTAAATAGAAAACGGGAATCCACAGATCTCTATAGAAAATTGGATATCTATTCCGGAGACTATAAAAGTAGATGCAGCAACACTAGAATTTATTCTCTTTTATTTGATGTTGATCGTGGGGCCAGCTCTCTAGTTGTACTCTGAACGCTATTGTACTGTTCCTATTTTTTAATAACGATTTTCTATTTGCATATTTGCTACCTTTCTTTCGCATTTTCGTATTCTTATGGAATAAAGTACCATTTTCCATTATCCAGGAAGTACAATTTCCTGCGCCATATACACAAGGCATGAATTTCTGTTACATATTACCACTTTCAAACTTAATTTTAGAAATTTTATATCTGAAACTAGAGTATATCATGCGCATATAAATGCAATATTACAGTTGTAAAAAATGTTCAAGTTAACACTTCAATAATTTGGCATGAGATGTTTCATTGTGTTAATAGTGTCACAAACTCGCGCTGTTTATTTTTTAAAACATACAAATATCATCCTTTGGGTTTAATTTTATTGCTTCAGGTTTCGTAAATTTATAAAAATTGTGCTGTTGGACTGTGACGATTTTTTTCGAGGGAAATGAAACTAATCCTTTAACGGGTGCAAGCCGTTTTCTTTCAAAATTTTGATTTTACGCTATAATTAGAGAAAAGAAGCTCATTTATGACCAAAAAAAGTATATATATTTTTAACATTTTTGTTGTTATGGCTGTTGTTTATAACAGGGGTGGTAACATATTTACCACCTCCCAATAAAGCAATGACATTTTACTGACATTCAATAGAAAAAATATGAAATAAAAATAATTTCACAAATAAATATGCATTTTTCTAAAACTATTTATTATTAGTTATTTCAAAATTTAAAATATATTAATTACACTTGAAATAAGTGGTAGAAAAACAAAATACAATGTAAATCACCAAATGCATTATTTTTAATTATTCTGACGAAACAACATAAAACAAGGAGCTGCACACAATGGAGCATTACATGTTGAACATGACACTTTTGGTTAGTTTTGGGGCGACAATGTTTGCAAGATATTTTAAGGCGGTTGTAAGATATTTACCACCGCCTTAAAAAGGGTTTAAATAATTTTCATTTCATTATAATTGAAATCAAAATTTGACGAAAAGAATCATATTGAATTCAAATATTATAGCAAAATTCAAATATATAATTATAACAATATAAATGTAAATTGTTCCCATTATCAAAATAAATAAGACTTTACTCAACGTTTCGAGTAAATAATAGGTTAACATACGACATGATTAATCTCAAAATGACAAATCAATATGAACTGAATCGTAATATATTTTGAGATTCAATTGTACCTTAAATATTTTTAATAGATATATGGTATTTATTTAGAAAATGTCTTGCTCTAAGTTTCATTTAACAAGGCAATTGTTCCTGTAATATTTGACATGACATTTTACTGACCTGCATTTCTTCGAGATGTTCCCTCGGTCCGATTCCAGACAGCATCAAAAGTTGAGCCGTGTTCACAGCTCCGGCTGCCATGATCACCTCTCGCCTGACCTTTACTCGATGAGTGGTATTGTTATGATCAAATTCAACAGCCGTGGCTTTGTTTCCCTCTAAAACAACCTGAAATAAAAGTTTATAGAGGATGAAATATATATTGCTAATACCTTCCTCCGTTATTTTTATATAATTGTTGAAAAATCATTAAGTTACAAAATGTGAAGAGATATTTCATATTGAAATGAGCCGAGTTTAAATAGATTAAAAAAATGCTAATAGCAAATCAAAGAAAATTGTTGCCTAGCAACTCAAAAAAATTGCTTCGTTTTTGTACTGAAAAGACTGGCAAATCAAAGAATTATTGTAAGTAAAAAATTAGACAAGGTTAGGAAATAATTTTTTTTTTTTTTGAAAACACTATACATTGAAACTATTTATAGTTGTAATAACTCCAGTAGCCCTAAATGGTCCTATTTTTTTTAAAAGTATTTTTGCCATTACTTAGTGAAAAAAGCTATTTAATTAGTAATATTTTATTGTAATTTCCAATTTTAAGAAGATTGGCAGAATTAAGGAATGATGGACGTATTTTATTTTCATTTACATATATTTCTGAAACTATTTAAAATGTAATCGATTACAAGATAAAATTATTTATAATAAATAAATATTTTATGAGCATTCAAAGTTTAATGTGTTTTTGGTCTAAACTATTTTGTGTTTCCGATTGGCAATGGTTGAAAAACAAGATTAAATGATGCTATCTGAAATTCCGAGATCCATTATTTGATAGATTTTGACACAAGTATAGCAAATTAAATTAAATTTTATTAAATAGTTTTTGAAGTATCAGTTTTTTCTATCATAATGAAATATTTTTAGAGAATATATCTAAAAATATACTTGCATATTATTTCATACAAGTAAACTAAAATATTATATAATGGTGTTCTAATCTCTTTTAACAGAACTTTTTAAAATAAGTGAAGTGTAGCTGAGTGAGTTAAGTTTAAGAAACAATTTAAACTATTATACACACACACACATTAGTTTTTGAGAATTAACTATAAAAATAGATTAAATCCTTCCGATTTAAAATACGACGGTTATTCAGAAAATAAGCCTCTAATATTGACAATAGATTGCACTGCAAAAGGCATGAAACGCAAAAGAACAAACCGAGATTATGGGCGTGGCTATCGCATGTGGCAGGTGTAACTTCTATAATTACCATTATGCTGTTATAGAGAGCGGAGATATTGGCTGTCTACAACGTTTAACTACGACATCATGATCAGAACGCTAAACATTACTGCGCAATTTAATAGCTATCGCAATGAGCCATCCAGAAAAAGCACGGAATGATGAGTTTAAGTGTTGAATTGATCCACAACAATGCTGTTCTGCATGCAACAAATCACACAAAAGATCAGCTGCAGAAGTTTCGCTTGGAGCTACTTCATTATTCATCCTATATTCTCGATCCTACTCCCAGCTACTTCTACCTGTTCTTATATTTAAAGAAATTTTCTAAGAAAGTTTAAAGTACAAGGGTCATCCAGAAAATAAGTCACCCACCCACTTGCCAAAAAAGGGAGCTACAGAAACACTGCACTGAGCAATTTCTACCTGTTCTTGTATTTAAAGAAATTTTCTGTTAAACCATCGCTTTCCTACTAACGAAGATCTGCAAGCAAACTGTGACACACTAGCTCCATTCTTATTTGTTGACTTCTATGACGCAGGACTACAAAAACTAATCCCACGGTATGGCGTGTTACAATTCCAATGGCTATTACATGAAAAGTAACTGTTACATTGCTATATCTTTTGTAGTAAATCTTTCCAATTATGCTTTATTTCTTTTTTACCGGTGATGGGAAGCGAGCTTTCTAAATAAAAATCGTATAATTATTTAAGATTTGGCATTTATCTTTTGACACTTATCTGTTGTGTATTATTGAAATTGCTGCAATGCTATCTGACATTAAAAATAAACACTTTTACAGAAACTAAAAAGTTGGGCTCTTTTTTTTTTAATCGTAAATTAATATTTTTTATTTAAAACCGCTCATTCAACAAAGTCGGAAAATTATTTAAAATTTTGCTGCGTTCTGGCATAAAAAATATTGCCATTAGAATAAAGATAAAATACTGTGCAATATTGCTCAATACGGTACAATAAAAATATAATATAATGTAATACAATAAATACTGTATCAATATTGTACAATATTTTGTACTGCATGAAATGTGAAAAGCTAATGATTAAAATGCAAATTATTACCTTTCTGACGTGGGCGTAAGGTAAAATGTCGAGGTTTGTACGATTTTCCGCTGGTACCAAGTAAGCCTTTGCGCTGCTGCATCTTTGGCCATCCCTGAGAGTGGCTTGAAAGTCGTAGAACCCTTTGGAAAAAAATTTACTAAGCTGAATGTTTGATTTAAGCTTAGCAAGCATTAAGATAAATTTTTAAGTCCATGATGATGACTTCAAAAGAAAATTAGGCGTTTTGATTGATATTCTGTAATAGCCTTTCACATCACAGTTGATATATTTGTGTCATGTTAAAACTTAAATGAAAAGAAGTTATGAACTCTATGTATTTTATTTCCTTGTTAGAAAACTAAATTTACAATAAATTATTACATGTAAATTCCTTCAAAAATATATTTATATAATAAATTACTTTTAACTTTTTTATATCTAAATAAATTTACTAGCAAATTTTTATTTATAATTTCGTATCATTAGATAAATTTTAGTACAGAATAATTGTAGGAAAAATCTTTTAATTAATTAAATTCATAATCAAATAAGAAAATAAACTATTGCAAACATTTAATAATTAATTTGATAATTAAATATTATAATAATTCATTAATAAAATTAAAATATTATAATAATTTAGATAATTAGATTAATAATTTAGTTACTAAATGAATAATTAATGTAATTCAGTTAATTTAGTAAATTAATTTAATTAGTTGAATGCATAATTATAAAATTTAAATATTGTAAAAATATGTTATAATCTAATTTCTGCCTTCAGCTGCTATTTGTTGTCTGCTATGGAAACTATACTCTTCGCATCCTAATTAGCAAACTTCAGGATACTTTGCCATATTACAATGATATAGCGTTTTATTAAATCTACATTTTCAAGAAGCGTCAAGATAAAAGAGATTAGAATTAATCAATTGATATTTGTGTATGTAAGTTCATTTCCTCTAACGCTCGGAATGGGGTGAAAAAATAAACAACAACAACAACTCATTTTGTTATTAAAACTCATAGTACTACAGTTAATCTTCTAAATAAACATAAGACCTAAGACCTACCCGTATAGACAGGCTATTATTTTTTTAAAATATCTCATATCTCATATTGTTACAGATTAAACTTACAGATTACTTGAAAGTCACAATAGAATATCTCATAAACACTGATAGAATGATTTAAAAAAAAATTAGTTGTAGTATGCTTTAGATGCAAATATTTAATAACTTTCAAAGTTTTTGTTTCTTTATAATGTAATCTTCTCTATAAACAAAGTTTACGAAATTCAAATCAAAACAAATCGGATTGAAACAAATAGTGATACACTAACAGAAAAATAAGCAATGCCGAATACAAAATAAAAAATAAAAAAGGCTAAAAAAAAACATCGTCAAATAACTTTTAACTTGGTTCGTGTAGGAAGAATACGATCAATCAGCATAAATATTATTTATCCATGCTTAGGCTTACACGTACACAATAAATCAGTCATTTTTAACACACAAATAAATCTTCATTGAACTGCTGGACTATGAAATCGAAGTTTGCATTTGTCTATTCGATAATCATGACAAAGAGAGCAGGGAGAGTTTAATCTTTTCGACTTAATAAAGTATCATTATGTCGAAAAATGAAGTATTATCATTATGTTGAAAAATGAAGTTTTATCATTATGTCTACTTTTGATCAATAAATAAAATATTTTTATTATATCATGATCTGAGTTTGTATTGGCGATTTTATTTTACCAATATTTGTTTTAAATATCCCTGAAGACATTTTTTTCAATGATCAACTCAGGACTTATTGGCTATTCTATTTTGTCTTGCCTTTTAAAATGTTTATTGAAAAAATCAAACCGAACCTCATTCAAGATTCTCTTCAAATTTTATACATTAATGCATTCAATCTAGTGTTTTTTTTGGGGGGTGGGAATTATTATTATTTTTTTAATCTTTAGAGAAGCTTTTGAAAAATAAAATTGAACCGAAATTTAGTAAGCTTTAGTAAGCACTTTTCCGAAATGTAAAATAAGAAATTCCGAAAAATTCAGCATAAATATATTTCAAACAATAAAAATGAGCATTTTGAGAAATTTTTAAAAATTTGAAACCAATTTTAATTAACTAAAAAGTTAAACAAGATTTTGTAACTTTTTGACACTAATTCACGAAAATATTGTTCAAAAATAATTTTTACACTATTTTCAAATAAAATTTTTTATATGATTAATTGTTGTTTAATTGTACGATTTTTTTTCTGAATTTCCTATTTTTGGCCATTATTTTAGTTTTTTTTGTTTATTTTCATTAATAGATTTCATTTTTATAACGGAATGTTTATCAATGTTTTATTAAATATTTAATCCTTATTTTACATTTGTTGCTGAAATCTAAAGAAATATTCTGATTAATTATCTGAACAATTTTAATGAGGAATCTGAAAATGAAATTATTTAATCCAAATTGCCAACGTGTAATTTAGAATGAATTATTCAAGCAGTTTCATTTTTAATAACTCTATGATCTCAAAGAATTCATGCTCATCTCCATCATTTGTTGAAAATATAATCAGCAGTTTATGCATAAAAAATTTAGTTTATTATAAATCAAATGCAGCCAGTTTTCGATAAGCTAAATGACTGCCCATGTTGCTTAGTATTGTGATAAAGAATCCATATCGATACAAAATTATTAAAGAAGAATAAAATCAAGTATAAAATTATTGCACAAAACAGAATTATTTGCATGTCAATGGACCCATAAAATCCAAAAAGACTCAGTTGGAGACTCAATGACATTTTTTAATACGCATAACTCCTTCAAAGTAAGTTAAAATGATTTTATTCCTTGACCTCTACCTAAAACACGCCTCTCATTAGATTCTAATGTCTCCAAAATGCCAATTTAGTAGTTTCTGGCTAGATTTTCTAGCCAATCTGGGTTCGACGTGTCAGTTTCTATATTAACATTTCGCTTATAAATCTCTAACAGCACCTCAACAGTCAGCTGTTTGATCTGTGAGTGCAATAGCTCACCGGCATAAGTTTTATCGAATTCTAAGTGTAACTTCACGCCACGTTTGACGATTTCTCCGAATATTCACGAGTAACTGGATAAGCTTTTCGGTACTGTTTCAATCTCAGTTTTTGAAAAAGTATAAATGAATTATTTTGAATTATCCATGAATTTTGGATCTTCATCAGATTCTAAATTGGAAAATTAATGAAGTGGAAAAGGAATAAAAGATTGGCTTAGCTACGAATACGAGTATGTCGAAGGTAGCAGAATTCGTATTTCTTATTACTGTATTCCTATACAAAGCATGTTTGCTGTATGTATGCGTACTACCTCTCTAAGATTAAAATAAGAATAATTTTTTTAAAAAAAATTGCAACTTATCTGTGAATTCGAAAAAGTCTTGGTAATCAAGGCATTACTGAATTCCAATAAAAGAAATGGTTGTTATATTGAAATAAACAACTCATTTTTTTAGATTCAACTTCGTTATAAATTTTAAGTAATAAATCGGTCTATTGTACTTAATTAGCTTTAAAGAATTATTTGGAGCGGTCGCCTCTTGTGTTTGGTACTCCATATTTATTATAATAATGACTTATTCCTCTATGGTTGACTTGCCATTTAAGTCTGTCCTATCATTTAAAAATCAAACTGTATATAAAAAAATTAAAGTATAGAAGACGCTTGTTAACTCACTCAATAAAAAAAAATGACTTGTTTGTCTACGTTGGACCCATCCTTAAATATTATCCCGCGATCTTACAACGATCCTGTATATAAAACATTTGCCAAACCATAAGCGTTTAAAAATGACTATTTCTCTATGCATAGTTTAACCTTAAAGTTTACTCCATGATCTTAGAACTACCCTTATGCAAAACTACCATGTTGTAGAAAAAATATCATGCCGTATAGAAAACGTTTGTTAAGATACACTTAATGTAAAAAAATTATTTGTTTACCTATTTCTGACCTATCCTTATTGTCCTGTGATCTTAAAACAATTCCATATATAAAACATTTGGCAACTCATGCGCTTTGTAAAAATTGTTTCTCTATGCTTAGCTTACCTTTAAAGTTTATTTCATGATCATAGAACAATCCTTATGGAAAACTACCAAGTTGTAGAAAAAACTATCATGTTGTATAGAAAACGTTTCTTAAGACACGCTTAGTGAAAAAAGTAACTTGTTTATCTATTTCTGACCTATCCTTAAAGATTGTTCCGTGATCTTAGAACAATCCAGTATATAAAACATTTGCCGACATATGTGCGTTCTAAAAATGACTATTTCTCTATGCATAGTTTGACTTTAAAATCTTAAAACTATCCTTATGGAAAAATACTACGTTATAGAAAAAAAACAAAAACAACTATCATGTCATATAGAAAACGTTTGTTAAGACACGTTTAATGTAAAAAATATTACTTGTTTATCTATTTCTGACCTATCCTTAAAAATTGTTCCGTGATCTTAAAACAATCCCATATATAGAACATTTGGCAACTCATGCGAGTTTTAAAAATGATTATTTCTCTATGCATAGCCTACCTTAAAAGTTTATACCGTGATCCTAGAATCATTCCTTATAGAAAACTGAACCCTGCTATTCCGTTCGAGTCCATCTGATCCAAAATGCTTTTGAACTACTTTTATAAAACGATGATCTAAAATCTTATAGATTCTTCGTGACTTTGTTATCGAAAATGTTATATTGTTTTATGAGAAGAATTTCCTTTATTTGCATATTTTTTTTAATATATCGTTTCTATTAATATGAACCGATACTGTTTTCTTAAACAGTATTTAAAATGCGGAACAATACATTACTATTTCAAAAAAATAAATTCTGGTAAAATAATTTTTAGTTGTAAATAAATTTGCCAAAGAGTCATACAGTCAAATTTTTTTCTGATTGGACCAGAAATTCGTTCAAAACCAGAAGTTATATGCAAGAAAAAAAAGTTTTTAGATAAAGTTTTTCTTAAATCGATTAGTTATTTAAATTAGATTAAAATTGTTTTTATTTTCATGAAATGTCTTGATGTATGAATCAAATTACAAATCACACATCATGTATATGTTAATATTATATATTTACTGAAACTCATTCATTTCAGTAAGAATAATTAGTAAAAATTATTCTTTTACTAAGATTTAGAAAAAAAAAAATCAAATATCTAGTCTGAAAATGCAATTAATTTGAGTACGAATGTCAGCTACTATTTATACTATTCAAAGATGACACATGACATGACATATCATTTTAATACAGAAGAGACCCGATATGGAAAGATTACCAGTTTGATGAATCCCGTTAGGATCGACCATACTATAACCAGCTTCTTTAATTGCTTTCAGAAGGGGCTTTTTGATTTTTGCTTCATATCTTGGTTTGTGAAAGGTCACCGGACCATTTGCAGCGTGATAACCTAAGTGCAAAAAAGAAAAAAAAAATTATTGGATTTCTCCATTGAGATAGAAAAAAAAAATTTATGTATTATTCTGTGATCATATTTTTTCTCTTAAGCTCATTGAATTACCTTTAGAATTGCGGAATCTAAAATTTTTGAAAATTAAAAGAAAACTCCACGTATTGTGCTCAGATATGACTTACAATCCGATATTTATCATTTTTCAACAATATATATTTCGTCAATTTTTTTAAAATTTTAATATCTGTTTATTTAAATATTTAATTAGTTGGTGTATTTGATCATTTAAAAATATTTCCAACTATTCCGAAATGAGTCATTTCTATTAGACAAAATTACTGAAAAATTGTCATGTTAATTCTTTATGATATTTACACTATGTTTTTGTAATTTGACGCACATCTTCTGGTATAAAATTATTAACTTTGCTTTACAAGAATAGGATCAAATAATAATTAAATTAATTTCTATATAAGTTTTGCGTCTAAAAAAATCACTAAATCACTGCCTTAATCCAAAAATTATTGTATGTGATAAATGCGTTTTAAAAAATGCACTTTTATTAGCGTACTAAAAAATAGAATTTTTCAATTTAATCGCCAACTACTGTTTTACCTTAAAGTTATATTTCATTATAATAAATATCATGGAATTTAACTTTCAATTTTTTGGAAAGTTACATTCTATCAAACAAATGCCTCCACTAGTTTAGAATAAACATTTTATCATATTATTCGATCGTTTGATAATTAATTTTAATTATTGATGATTAATTAAACTTTAATCACTGCATTTTTTAATACGAAAGTGCAGACAATTTGAAAATATTTAGCGCATTAAGGGACAAGAATAAAATTGATTATTAAATGCCATAAATCAATAAAGCATAAATGATAAAGCATAATGGCAATTTTCATCATCATCTTCTAATCGCATTTTTACCTGATTTTACCAGTATAACATTATTATTATGTATGCTTCTTTGACAGTAGATGCTTTTTTAAAAGGTTGATGTAGAACTATGATATCATAGCTGTTATTTCATCTCAAAATCTGTTGTATTCCAAAACTTTGTTTGCCAGCAAGAAAAATTTTTAAAAAATTATTATATATGAGAGAGAGAGAGAGAGAGAGAGAGAGAAAGAGACCGATAGTAAAGTCTCGTGATTGTTTCAAACCGGTTTAAACTGGTTAATGACTTAAATTAATTAAGACAAATAATGACTTGAAAATAATAATGTTCTCAATGATAACTTGAAATTTGCGATCGTAGATTTCATTTTATTTATTTATTATTTTAATTATTTTCCACTTTCAAACAATTAATTTATAATTTACTTAAAAAATACTTTGGAATTTAAAATTCATTGTTTTCTAATTCTCCACCAGCTGGCGCCATTACAATAAAATCATATTGTCATTGAATTCATCGATTAGCTAGTAATAAAATTCTAAAAATATTAAAATCGTACTTATTATACTTTGTACTCGCTATTTATAATGAGTGCAAGGTTTCGGAAATCTAGAATCCGGAAAATGAGTGAAAGATTGGTTACGAAATTCAATTAAAAAATATGGAGTAAGTCCAGTTAAATTTAAAATCTAAAAACGTTTCGGTTTACCATTTGCAAGATATTCTGGGTCAGTATTGTTTTCAAGTTTCAAAAAGTAGGGCCATACATCATTAAAGCTCCACCCCTCTGCACCTTGTGCTGCCCAATCATCATAGTTCTTTCGATTGCCTCTGGTGTAAACCATAGCGTTCAGAATTCCAGATCCACCGACACCTTTACCGCCTGGCCATGGGACTTCCTGAAATGAGATTTTACACAATTTGAAGGGGAGTAACCCAATATTATAGCAAATGTTTAAAGTAGAACTTTTCATATTATGCATTATTCTTTATCCAAAAGGTTGTTTGTTTATATTTCAGATTAGCCAGTATTGACAACCAACTACCTGACGGGGAATATTAGATGTGTCCGATTGATTTAAGACCTCTTATGCTTAACTTTAATTCGTTTAAGATGCCTGCAAAATAATATATAATAAAAAATCAAATTGTAATTCGCATCAGAGACTGGTTACTTTAATAGTCTTATACTTCTAACCGTATTATGTAAATGAATTTTCATTTAAAAATATCAAGTTCCATAGAACCATTGATTGTTAATCTATATTTTACTTAAAAGTCATGTTTCTTTACAAAGTGGTGTGACTTTCTTCTTATGTAAATTATTTAGATGCTAAACAGAAATGTTCTTTTTAACTTTCAGCATTAGTAAAAAATTCACGCTATTAAATATTTATAAAACAATGAAAACACAGAAATCGATTGTTGAAAACTATGTGAAAAGATGTTTAAAAAATTGCCAAAGCTCAGCAAAGATTTTTACCACATTTATATTGACATTATTTCAGTTAAAGGTTTTAAAATTTAAAATGAAATAAAATTAAGTTCCATGCAACAATAATTTTACAGGTCATGCAAAAATACCAAAATTTCTCGAATTAATTACCGTTCTTATTAAAATTTTAAGAAATATCACTTCGTGGTGCAAATTCCTTCCTTCCAAATTCGACAGCTCTAAATCAAACTTTATATTCTATATGGCAACAACATTACATATTATCCTTTATTATTAGTATTAGAAATGTTTAATCTGTATTAGAAAAGCTTTAATTATTTGTGTCAATGATCAGTTCATCCAGAATGTTGTTATAATTTATATCAAAAGAATTTATAAATATACCCCCACTAATTAATTTTTGTAGTAAGTTACGAGACTCTTTTCTATTGTTTCCTATAACAGTGAAATTATACTACGTATAATTCGAGATATTATCTAATTTGTTAAAGCATGGGCTATGAACATAGATTTGAGTAGTATGAATGAAGGGAAGACAGTTGTAGTTTAATTGAAATTATTCGAATATGATAGATATTGTGCGCTATAATAGCGAATTTCTACCCATGTTAGATTTGGTATCTACAAGTCATCCTTTGGGGTTTTTTTTCTCAAGCGAAACACAAATGTGACCGCGTTTACCTAAAAGTACTCCATGGGACCCCATGTATAGGAAATCAGTCTATCTCAGATGTTGAACGAGGTACTCAAAAAGTCGCTAACAACAGGAAATATCAGTCTTTCTCTTACGAGTGTTAGATTCAAGGGTCTAGCTGACTATTCAAGATCAAGTGGAATTGGATTCTTCATTTTTAACCATGCTGTTCTAATTAGTTTACAAATTACTTTTAATGTTGTATTAGTAAACTTGTCATTGGTTCATTTTACTTGCAACTAACCGCCTCGGCAGACATGCTGGTCTCTATTGTCGGAAATAAAGGGAAAAAAATTGTTTTTAGGAAAGGTGCTGAAATTCAGAAAGAATATACACGATTATTAAATTGCATGATTACTATGAAAAAGGCAATTTTGATTTTTTTAAACTGTGTAAAATTAATTTTTGGGCATTAACATTTTTGGCAGTTATCACAGTAAAACTACAAAATTTGGATAAATTTTTAATTAATTAATATTTTGAAACTCAAGAAAAAAAATGCTCAGATCACATGTTTCTCTTTAAGATCAATATGTGTCAAATATTACATCTGCAGGTACAATGATTTAGTCTTTGAAGTGCCAGCACGCAATATTATTAGTAGAAATGAAATTTACTGGGTTCCTGGCTTAGAGGTAGAGCGTCTTCCCGGTGACCTGGGCGTCCCTTGTTTCAGTCCTGGTTCTGACATGGTTGTTCTCCACCCTGCGTTCTATCTGTGAGGTGTGTGGAATAACCTATTCCCTCCCCCCCTGTAAAAAAGGGTTGTGCAAGCGAGTATGTGAGTGTCATCTTCCTCTGAGATAAAGTCAGACTTCTGCCCTCGGGTGCTCAGGGGTTCTTACCCTCAGAAGCCACTGAACCCCTCTATTTCCCGATCTATTACTTGGTTTCAATTAGTGTTGAATCCAAGGAGGATAAACTATAGAAATGAAATTCGCCAGTCTAGTCTTTTGTTAAAAGTAATTTTAGCTTAGAAATATTTGAAACAGACATGATTTTTCAGATATTCGTTTGCAATTTTCTTTCAATATACAGGGTGTTGCCGAATTCGACAGACAAACTCAGATGGGTGATAGTAGGCATCAAGAGGATAAGGAATCACCTCACAACTTGGCTCCCAAACGACATTTAGTGGGTGAAAAACGCAAAAATATAGGAAGTTCGAGAACTGCTGGAAAATGTAAAAATTAATAAAAAAATAACAAATGACGTTCCAACTATGAATTTTTTTAAGGTGGAAACACATTTTTAAAATTTGTCTTTCATATAGGTAACATGCGTATTTGTGATCTAGGGGGTCGTAAATTATTGAAAATGGAAAAGTAGTTTAGAACCCGTATTTGCAAAAAATATTAAAACGGGAAGAAAGATAAAATCTTGAAAATGTAAGGAATTTTATATTCTATAATTTGATATAAACGTGCAGTGTGAAAACTCGGGAGTTTTAAAGATATTCAAGAAAAACTAAAATGGCAACCAGAAAACATCGCTGCGACATCAGTACCGATATTCGCAGAGAGCGTTGTCAAATTCGGAAGATAAATTCAGAGCAAGTATAATAGGCATTAGGTAAATGAAAAATTATCATAAAACATAGGGTCTCAGGTAACGCTTTTTAGTGCAAATTGCAAATCGGGTAGAATTTACACCCTGGATGCATGATGCCACACAGGAAGATGCATTCTTTTCTGCTAGAGGCATTTCCTCAGAGGAAGGCTGCTTTACGAAGGAAGGTGTCTTCAACAAACAAAATGCGAATATTTAATCATTCGAAACTCCCCACATCATTACTCGACGAAAGTACAATACAAGTTCGATATTTACAACTGGGCAGGGTTGGAACTATTGGAACTGTATTTTCTGTCCGAAAGCTTCAGCTCGTTCCTTCGGATTTACTACAGGGAATATAGACAATTGTAAGCCAGAACATTTGACAAATGCATGATGGTGCATCAACACATTTTAGTTGTGTTCGTGAAATCTGACTTGTTGTTTGAGAACGAAGTTTAACGACCATCAATTCTGCAATGCTCATTAATGAATACTTGCTCGATACTATTATTTTTCTCGAACGCATTAAAATTTACACACAAAAAGGCTTCCGCTCGATTACCTTGTTCCTAATCCTCCCATTCAAAGGCCCATTCTCTTTGTTAGGCTCATTGTCTTTTGGACTTCAGTTTTTGCAATTTTCACTGAATAAACGTTACCTGCGACCCTATGTTTTATGATAATTTTTCATCTACCTAATGCCTATTATCCTTGCTCTGAATTTATCTTCCGAATTTGACAACGCTCTCTGCGAATATCGGTACTGATGTTGCAGCGATGTTTTCTGGTTGCCATTTTAGTTTTTCTTGAATATCTTTAAAACTCCCCAGTTTTCACACTACACATTTATATCAAATAACAGAATATGAAATTCCTTACATTTTCAAGATTTTATATTTTCTCTAGTTTTAATATTTTTGCAAATATGGGTACTAAATAATTTTTTCATTTTTAGTAATTTACGACTCCCTAGATCCTCAAATCCACATGTTACCTATATGAGAAACACGTTTTTAAAATGTGCTTCCACTTTAAAAAAATTCATAGTTGAAACATCATTTGTTATTTTTTTATTAATTTTTTACATTTTCCAACAGTTCTTAGACTCCCTATATTTTTGTGTTTTTCACCTATAAAAACGTCATTTGGGACCCTATATTGTATGGAGATTCTTTATTCTCTTGATGCCTACTATCACCCCTCTGAGTTTATCCGTCGAATTCGGCAACACCCTGTAGAAGTAAGAATTGACAGTTTTTTTTCGCTTTCCGATTGATAATGTTACGAAATTTTAATACTACGCAATTCACAGCGTTTTTGAATTACGGGATAGTCATATTTCTGTTTGGAAAACACAAAACATGGAGCATTTTAAAAGAAGAATGAATTTAAATGTTGCAGATAATATTTTTTTAAAATTTCTAATATTAAGTTGTTACCAAAAAGTTTTATTGAAAAACAATAAATTTTTCAATTTATCATTAAAATCATTTTAAAATGTGTAAATACTTTCTGTAGAAGATTAAATCTGTGTAAAAAAAAATCTTAGGAATTCTTACCCGATTTTGAAGAAGTTTTGCTGT
>JAPMOR010081789.1:5467-103062 GCA_026543865.1 Argiope aurantia
AAGGGAAAATTGCTTTCAAGACCTACAAATATACATATAAGAAGAGGAGAAGTGGGTGGAATGAGTCAATACTAGTAAAATAAAGGAATTTTGAAGAAAATATTTAAAGAAAATTAGAAATATTTATTTTGAAAATTTTATCATATTATTTCAAATACAGATAGTTATATGAATTACTTTTTCTTTCTAATAATATAAGAAAAAAAAACACCACAGAGATGATTTTAGGGGAATTTTTTTAAATAAACAGTTCCGACGTCTCCCTAGTACCACTTAAATGGTGTATTTTGGTTAACAGATCCAAACATATAATCGATAACCCTTTTTGATACAGATTTGATACATTTTTCTACAGATACATGGTATCTACAGATTAATCTGTAGATACCATGAGAGGAAAAGAATATCTCATGTAAATTCAATGAGTAAAACGTTCATTTTGAGACATATATATATATATGTCTAAACAAGAAAAAGCATGACCAAACTTGTCTTTTGTTCTACAAAACCAAAAATAACAAATATATAACCTCGTGGTGGATGGAATTTATTTATAGTAACTAATATTGTGCAATATAATATAAGGAATCGTTTCTATTATTTCACATTCCAAAAATTTCTATGCACAACCCTACTTAGAAATAAGAGTTATTAAAACCTTTGACCAGCAGATCATCATCTTTATTCAAAAGAGATATCGTTCAT
The DNA here is from genome assembly GCA_026543865.1 of Argiope aurantia. Classification (NCBI taxonomy): domain Eukaryota; kingdom Metazoa; phylum Arthropoda; class Arachnida; order Araneae; family Araneidae; genus Argiope; species Argiope aurantia. The sequence goes on from JAPMOR010081789.1 coordinate 6,173, forward strand.
CCATTAAAAGTGTTCTCATCCACATCCTTGACACCCTCTAACTGATTAATTGCTGTGACCCCTCTCAACCAATAAAACAATTAAAATGAAGAAGACATCTTTTGCTTATTTACTTAGACTGTCCAATTCTTTCTTCGGGAAATCTTTTGTTTTTTCATCCGCCAGGGAAAGAGAAAGCATGTAGCCTTCTAAACTCCACTTTTACTGCGTGAGGGTGACCTGAAAAGTCAGCAAACCAAATCTGGCACAGTTTAAGAAAATCGTTCGTGCACCCTGTTGTAATAAGCCATATTTAAAAAGCTATCCCAGTTGGTTCGGTAGAAATCAAGAAAACACACTTTTCTGCCTTGAGAGAGGTTGTTTGTGACTTTTGAAACCACTTCGAAATACCCCGCACTTCATCATAATCGAGAGTATTCTGCCCATTATTTCATTTGAGACAAGTTGGCTACCTTATTGTCCTATTTTTTGCCAGTAAGGAGTAAAATACAGTATGTATGCGAAACTTCAAGAGAAACTTCTAAAAAAGGGCCATATTATACTTTTTTTTTCAGCTTACGACCTAGTTTAGGCTGCAAAAATATTCAGACAAAAAATTGATATGAATGACAAATACAAAACACCATGATATTTCAGAATGTCTTCATTTATCTTTATTTTTACTTTTAAAATTCTATATAAGATAATAATAATGAGTAAAACTGTAGTTGCTAATGTGCAGTTAAGTTTAGTTATATTAACGTTCCGTTTTAAAGCAACACTAAGATTTAAGACGGACTCTTTAATTTTGAACCGTTGCTAATGCGCAACTCCAGGAACTAACGCAATGAAAAGTATTTTTGAAAGCTATAGTTAAAATATTATTAAAAATGTATTAAAATGAGAGAAAATGTAAAAATAATATCGGAAGAAACCCTTTTTATTTTTTTATTTTAAAATAATGGGGATTTTTTTAGTAATATGTTGCGAAGTTATTGAAGGAAAAAGTTAAAATGGGAATTAATTTTTTTTTAAAAAATTCGATTAGTACTTTGAAAAATCTTTTCTAAAGGAGCCATAGCATCCCTATGTGCTAAATCTGATAGATCTATGTTTAACGGTTGGTCTCGGAGAGGAATCTTGAATATTCCAAGTCGTAATTTACCGATACATTATTAAGGAAAGAGGAAACGGAATATAAAATATTAACGATATTTAATTATCCATATTAACGAATGAATTTTTAATGAATTGTCTGAAATTAAAATAATTATCTGGCCTTTTTTTCTGATAGAAGGCTCTGTCAATGATTTGGTGACCCCAGAATTTAGATATACTATCCTATTTCCTATCAGTACTTACGATTTAAGAAATTTTGCAGTAATTATTCTCCACATTATAAAGATTTTTTTTCCTATGAAGAATCTATTATTTATCTATCCCTTTTAATACTAATGATGAATGTATGGGTGGGTGGGTGCATTGGCGCTCTACAAGCCAGACAGCTGCACGCACAGCTTTTAAAGTTCGTACCTATATGCCTTAGAGGGTGAGAATAGATACTTCGGTACGATTTTTTGAAATTTTAATTAATTAAAAATTAAGCTGATTTATGGCGCCTTCCCACCATAACTTCTGAAAATATTATTTCACAAAAACTAATATTTCAAAATTTAAAAAAGTTATCTTTTTTCAGTTTAAAAATCGTTCAAATTTTTCTAGAATTGCGACAATTAATTGATTTTCTTTTCAAAATTTCTAACAATTGATTCATTGTTATCTGGAAATTCAAACTGTTTTCCTGCTTTCATCTAATATTTACTTGATATTCTTCTATTGTTGAAAGCTGAAGAAAAAAGATTATACTTGAGATATGCGTAGTTTTACTATATCGCGAAAATTAGAAGACATATAAATCGGATATCTATGTTTTTAAAGCCTTTGTGATGTCATGGTATTGGTCCCCATTAGAAAAATTTCATATACACAATATACAAATAGATGATATTGCTTTAATGTCTGGTAATTTGACTAAAACATGAGCATGGAGTCATATCTAACGATTGAATTAAAATTAAATATAACCAATATTTTTGGCGAACCAGTTGGTCTCCAGATATAACAATTGTTTAGATAAATATTTTTTTAATCTTCTCTTCTTAATCTGACCGTTGTTAAAATACTAATGTTTCTATTGAAATAAACTTATATTTTCAAAATGGGACAATATAAATAAAATGAACTATAGTTAGTTATAATCACTGCTCTTTACCATGGGTGAGCACTTGGTTCGAAAAGTCAGCTAGCTATTTTTAATTACTGACATTGACATATCAAATATATGACAGCATTGCGATATTAACGATTCCAGATTTTATTGGCCATCACATTAGTGATAAAAAGTTTATAAAGTCGCTTTTGGTTTCAGTCGATTCAAAATGCATACTCGGTTTTTTTTTTTTTTTTTTTTTTTTTTTTTTTTACTCTACTACAAAGCATAAAGAGCTCATGTGTAGGACTTTTAAAATAAATAAAAATCTGAAAGCCCGCAGAGTTCAGACCTTACTTAAAGTTCGCAGATTTTATGTTGGGAGACGGTTAATAATACCTCTATTAGGCAATATGTTAGAATGTTTCTGCTTGATAACTGCCGTCGATTAATCGGTTCAATTATTTAAAATGTAAGTGTTAAGAAAACCACATACCAATGGAAATATTCTTCCCCCAACTTTCTCATACATTAACACAATGTGACTCTTCATAGAACAGAACTTTTTTCGAAATATGGATTTTGCGTATCTTTATTTTTTCCACCGATTGGATCCGATTTTTGATACAGTTTTGTAGTGTTAGTGACGAAACCACATACCAAATTCGATTTGCCTAAAAATTTGCATTTTTTAAAAAAAATTTACTGCTTTTTTTATATTAGCAAATATTGAGGAATGATTCTTCAATTCTAATGGTAAAATTATGAGCTAAATTTCTTCCATTTAACTGTTTACCTTTCTTTAGTTTCATCAGTTTATCCATGTTCATATGAGCATGAAGAAACGGATGAAATAATAAAAAATATATGCTTACAGACTACGATAAAAAAAATATGCATATATCTGAAAATTTGCTTAAAAGATCATATACCAAATACCTACAGCCATCTGTATTTTTCTTTAACTTATTTATTGATTCACAGGCATAATTCCAAAAATGATTATTTTTGGACTCGGAGAAATGTAAAACATAATAATGATTCTTCAGAATCTCGAGATTGGATTTCCGAAGTCTACACTACTTTCTCTTCATATGCTCCGTATAAGAGAAAACAAAAAGAAGAATGTATTTTTTAAATAGGTTAGATCTTGAAAAGCGATAATGATTTAAAAGTGAATAAATTTCGATTAATTGTGCAAAAAATATTTCGGAATTATTTAAGAGATTTTACAAATTTCTCCATGCGCAATATGTTCCTTGAAGGTCACCTTACCTATCTTCGTTAGAATTATCTATCATCTAGGCAACATCATGCATGTTTACGATAGACAAGCGATGCTATTTTCTAATCGATTTCTAGATATATTTGTTATATCTTTTTAGGACCAATCATAATTTCTCTTTAGAATATTAATTACTTTTTTTAAGTAAAACATATAATATTCTAAATTTGAAATAAACAAAATATATTTTTGTCTGTTATTTTTCTATAAAATTACTTATTAACATAATTATTTGTCCTGAAATACTCATATGAATGCGTTTTGCTATGCCGATATGAATATTGAGATCCAGACTATATTTAAGAATGCCTTTATTAAATTTAATTACTTTGGGAATTCTTCATAATTTTATCTCTGAAAATCTCGATATAATCCAATTTTTGTTTTAATGCATGCTTTCAATTATTATATTCATAAATGAGTGGTGTATTCTTTTATCTGATGATTGTATTTTTCTATGATGTATATATTTCTTATGTATAATAGGATTCATTGCTCCTTTTTTTGTGTATTTTCTTTTATTAATTATTTCTTTTACTTTATTTTTTCTTGGCATGTTGAACTGTAAATGGATTTTTCTACAACGTGCATTCTCAAATGCATAAAAAAAAATGGAAGCGCTCTTATTTGTCTTTATATTTTAGTGAAGAACACTGAATAAACATTTTGGGCATCTTTCCTTCCACTGATCGGGATCATTTCACATTACCAAACTTTGACATAAGGCTACAATTTGGATATAAAGACCAAATACCTAGTTTACTTTATTTTGCTTCATGTCTGTTTTAGCTGTAGCGTTCATGTGAACAAGGACAAAAAGAAAACTGATTAGTCGAGGGACTACTTCCAAAATTTGATGTCTAGTCCTAGTGATAAAGCCATATGCTAAATTTCATTTATCTGTCTCTTGCATTTTTGAGAAATTGTATCCCCTTGTATGTGGACCGATCGATTTAGACTTCCCTAGAATGGATTCGTCCAAAATGTTATTCAGATCTACAATTTGGACGCAAAGACCGAATACCAAATTTTGTTTGTCTATCTGTTTCCCTCTCTCTCTTTTCTAACCTTTTCAAATACTTTTTTGGTTTAATTTGAATGTATCAGAGCTGTTGCATATACGCATCGAAACATTGATATTGACTTTCCTTAGAAGGATACCATCGACAATTTGACACAAATGTGCAATTTGGATGTAAAGACTAACTAAATATTAAATATTGTTTACCTAACTCTGATTACATCAGCTAGTGAATACTGTGCATAACGAATCCCGCAAGTTTACCGAAAAATTGCAGGCCTAAAAACATTATCAAGCTAATTAAAGAGAAAAATGTCAGTTCTGAAGTTAATGTCTAAAGAAAAAAAAATTAAGGCAATAAATTTAACATTGGCAAAAGCAACCTAGTTAAAAATCTGATAAAAAACATAAGATTTTTTTTTTTTTGTAAAATGTATGACAACGATAGAAAGCACTATTGAAAATCATATATTATTCAAAATGAACTTTGAAAAATTTATTTAAATTTAATAAAAAATTTGTATGCATGCAACTGATATCATTGAAGAGGTAATGTTTAGAATTTCAAAGTAGCGTAAAAATCGTTTCGGGATGATGCTGTTCTTCGAAGTTATTGAAGTAAACAATTAACGTTCTGATTAATTTTTAATTAATTAAAATTACTTTAAAACCTTTCTTGTCTAACATGTGCTATCAAAATGCCCAATATTCAATGCACAATATTTGCATTTTTTACAAAAGACTATTATTTTATTATTTTTCTTAATAGATAAATCACCATATGCTCATCTTTTTGCATTTTTAAAGTCCATTAAGTTTTTTATTCATTTATTGAAATCATGTTTAAGATTTTTGAGCACCTTTGACATTTCCTATTTTACTGTTCCACTTTGATATGATTTTATGATTTGTTTGGCTCAGCATGGTCAGCATCATGGCTCTTGTGCCATAAAAAAGCTCCCCTCCATAAATCTTTTTTGTACAGTACCTACAGACAAGAAGTAACCACTTGCTAAATATTTTAACTCATGGTCCAGCGATGTACTCTTTAGAGCGTTTTGAAACGCTTTTGAATTATACATGTTTTACCGCATAATTGACAGTTAGCATAGCAGCCTATAAGTATCATCATGTTAAAGATATATCGATTAGCAGTGTTAAAAATATTTGTAAGAAATTTTCAATAAATTTTAGTGAAAGATCCCTCTAAGAACAAAGCGCTCTCCGCAGGTCATCGCACCGAGGCAGAATGTTAAGTCTGGTGGGATCATCAGCAGCGGTTGCGAGCTGGGAACAAGCCTCTCATAAAACCTGTACTCTGGGAAAATTTCTATCTAAAGACTCACAAATTAGTGTCTTTTTAGATTTTGTCAGCTCAAATAGTTCTAGAGGCTTAAAAGCAATGACTCATTCGGATTTTTCCTGTTTTTCATTTGGATTTTTCTGTTTTTTGTCGTCTGCTAAAGTTCAATAATGATAGATAACTAGCTCGACAAAAACATTCGAAAGAAATAGAAAATGGCGAATTAAAAAGTTGCTCGATAATCTTGTTTGAAACAAAACATTCCGTAATTGTGAGGTTTTTCGTTCGTTTTATTTGAACATTTGCATAAATATAGGCGGTAAATTAAAATTTTAAATTATGAGAAATTAAATGGATAGTCACTTTTTTTAGGAAGAATAATTTTGCGAAATTATAACTCTGCTTTGATTAGTGATGCATGTATATATCAATTATATTTTCGTTTTTTATGCTAGGGAGTAATTTAATAAACATTTGTTTAATATAAGCAATTCCAGATTTACTTTTATAAATTATAGTTTTGAAAAAGAATTGATACTCGAAATTAATTTCAAAAACATTTCCCTCATATCACTTACGACTATTTAAATAGAATTAGGTGAGAGGAATGAAATTATTGAATCTTGTAGGGTAGAATGTTTTTTTTTCTAGTTTTTGGATAGCTCAATTTTTTTAAAGAATAAAATTTTAAACTGCAGAATCAACAATTGTATGAAGAATACAACTATTGATTCTGCATCACAAGAATTTTGTTCGATTTTTGAGATATAATTAATGAATAAAGTTCTTTTGAATAAAACAAAGCAAAATATTGCCTCCGCAGACAGATTTATTACAAGACAAGATTATTATTAGTGTAATATACTAAACTAATAATTAAGATAAGTTTAGTTACGGAAATTATATAATTTATTACATTCTTAACAAAATTCAGCTCAATTCAGATTATCGTATTTTAATCCTTTTGGTAAAATGCCACTCTATTCGTATTTACATATATTCTTTGTTTCTGTCGGTTATGCTTTACGCTTGTTGATGGCAAGGGTATTGATATGCATTGAGAAAATTTAATAATGATTTAATGAATAACATTTTTTTGTTTTCTTTGTATTTTTGAAATCAACTAAAACCTTTTATCATTTCTACTTTTAAAGGTTAATATATAAACTCTGCCTGAATTCATTAAACTGAAATTTTTGCTTTATTCAACAAATTCATATATTACTCTTCTACATATAACTTTTTTTGACAAACTTAATTTTGATTAATTTACATGTACTGTATACAGCAATATCTTATGGATTAATTAAGAACCTCTTTGTTTAAACTTCTTCTCATTATCAGAGTTTGTGGCAAAAAGCTATCGTTTTAACATAAAGAATTTAAATCTTTGCTTTATTTATTCGATCTTGAATTGATGATTTGATATCGATGATGAAACTGATCTTGTATATTGGCTCTTCCAAGAATATTTAAACATACTTTGTTGAATTACACTCAAATGAACTAGTTGGTCACATCCACAACCATCGATGGACATGTTTATCAATGTTATGTCCCACCATTCAACCCAAACCCCTTTCTCTAGAAAATCAGTCACCAGCTGAGCTGCGGGTGATTTCGCTTTATCGCTCATGAAAAATAAAATATTTGCCAGCAGTTATTACAAAAATCTCTCACACTTGTTTCAAATGATGCCTCATTGTAAATCACTCTGAGTTATTATTCTTGACTCATAAGTAAAGAGAATATAGCTGCAATCTAGCTGCGTCTTAGAACTTCACCAAAAAGTGGGTTCTCTCATGAAATGTATTGAGGAGAATGCATGCCATTGGCAGCTAGAGGTAATGTCCCTTCCAAGTCAAGTATCTAGGCAGTTTGCCTAGAAATTATTGCTCTTTTGATGGTAGCAATATCTCGAGAATGTTGTCTGTGGCTTTGTTTATATTATTCCATATTTCGATTATCATTAAGTGTAGTAGCTTTTGAGAGGGTTTGAAGGTTTTCTTAGCAATAACATTTGTATTTTCGAATGAGTCCTTAAGCTGGATACTGGTATTCGGGACATTCTGTACCACCGAGATATGTTAATTTGAGGATGACCAGCAAGCAAAAAGTCTGCAAACGGCTCATCATTTCAACTCAAAGCTATCCCGATAATTTATTTCTGATCCAGCAAATTTTCAACTAAGGATCGTACTTTATTTGATGGACTCCCCAGTTTTCAATAATATTTCAGATATTAATTTTTATTAATAGATATTTTGGCAAACTCAATATTTGGAATTTGATTTTTGGACGCCAAAATGTAACATCGAATGAAAAAAAAAGCAATAGTTTGCTTTGTCTTATAAAAACAAATCCATTTACAATTATAAGCATATTTAATTATTTTATTTAAAGACAAAAGCGGAGTCTTCCTACAAGTAAATAAAAAAAAATTACGAAGAATATTGATAAATAACGGCCTGAATCTGAATATGTGCTTTCAAATAAGCTTTCCGTAAGAAATTATTAATATTTGAAAAAATAAATAAATAAGCTCTTCTGCTGTTTTTCAATCCTTTTGAAATGTATTTATAATTTATCCCGTTTTAAAATATTTGAAGCATTTTAAATTGCAATTCAGCCAGTATAAAACTATAAACATTTATTATGATGATATTACTGTTAAGTACCTACTTAAATGCGGTGGACTTCGGAGGGTTTCAGGTTCGAAACCCGATTACACCGCAGAATCGTTATGTAAGCGAGCCCGGTGCATGCCAAATCCGTTGGGGCACTGGCGTGGCGCAGTGTGGTGTGGAAGCTTAGAGATTGGGTGCCAACTCAGGTGCTGTTCTCATCATCTGACTGTGGCTTAAAGCTACGAGGTCCGTCCCAAAAAAGCCCTAGTGTTGCTTTAAAAACGGGACGTTAATGTAATTAAACTACATTAAACCTGTATAAACATTATCTTCTTTTTTAACTATTATTATGCCCCATTATTTGCATTTAAGAGTGAATGTTCAGAATGATGTCATACAAAAAAGTATTGGATGGGAGAGGGCTAATATTATTTTCATGATATCTTATTTACTCATTTAAATAAGCAAAAATTGATTTATATATTCCTATTATCTTAATCCGTTTTAGTAAAATTCACTGATTAATAAACATTTAAAACTTTGTATTTCATTTCAAATTCGTTTTATTTGTCTATTATTATTTATCAAAATTTTATTTCGTAATTCTTGGATTGATAAATAAATGTTTTAAAGATGCGCTGAGTAGCTATCTCCACCCTCACCCCCACCCACAAAAAAAATAACAAAATCCTTGATGGCAAACAAAAAGTAAAAACATTATGCAAAAGAGATATTCGTGATCATTATTTGAAAAGGATAAGCACAAAAAAAAGGCACTTAGATGAATTTCATTAATCAAGTTACGAATTTATTTCATTCTGATACCTTTCTGTTGATTTAAACTACATTGACTCGTGTAAAAGAGAGAGAATTGAAATAATCAGTTACAATATATTAAAAGCTTTCAGCTAAAGAAAATAGATTAGATTTTTATTAATTATTATTTTATGATTGAAGTTTTTTATGCTACATGCCGCTCATTTTTTTCATTATCATGCTATCTTTTTTATATTGATATACCATTATTTTTTCTTATTTCAGTTTTTTTCTTATTATTATAAGATGTATATTAAAACAAAGTTGTGCTCTTAAATCAATAAACTAGGGGGTAATTTCTGGATGGAATAATTAGTCAAGAGCCTACTCAGAGTTTGTCATATGAATTATATGATTCAGAAGAGAAACAATTGTTTTTCGCTTTTGAAGAATATTAACGAATAATTCGAAATGACAAACGTATCTATGTTGTTTTTAATATTTATTTAGAATGTATCTGTCCAAATAAACAAAATGCATTTAGATGTGTCTGAGACTCAGTCTAACCCAACTTTTTTCACTATTACCAGTCAAAGTTCATTTACCTTGATTTCACTTTCTTTTTATAAAATCGAATAATTTAAATAGTTTTTTCCGACAGCTTATCGTTGAATTTCAGTGTTTTAGAATCCATCACCTACAGTGATTTCAACGGCTTTTCGCAAAAAGCACTTCTGAAACGCAGAAATCCCCGTCGATCTCTGCCTTGCCGTCGGGATCTCTCTTAACAGCGTAATAGTTTAGAGTAGCAAATGTCAGTCGACCTTGTAGTTGTAGCAGGTAATCTACCTCCCGTTTCCTCTCGCCTAACGACCACTTCTCTTGCCATTTTCACTTCAGGGAGGTTGTTCTCTTGGCAGGTGCTAATAATCTACGCCACTTCAATTACCCGCTTTTCCCCTTCCGCCCTCCCTCGCGTTCAAGTCTCAACACCTTATTTTCGGTTTCCTTGGGCCTTGATTAGATCGTGAACGTGGGAGGCGAGTTTTTAAAGGAAAAGAGGGTCGGGGAGATGTGTAATTTTTATAACTAGATATCTTTCCATTCATAAAACAATGAGAAAGATTTTTTTCTTTTATTATTATTTTAAGGACAAATTGTTGTTTATCTTGTAGATTACTTTCCTGTATTATTATTTAAACATATTCTGGTTAAACTTTTGAAACCTTAATAAAAGCAGAGTCATAGAGATAGACAGGAATAAAGGGTCCGTAAGATGAAAGCATTTATAATAATCTTAAAATTAGTAGCGGATTTGTTAAAATAAAGCAATGGACAGTGTATAGCATGAAAGATGGTAACAAATGTATGTGTGTCATTATTTTTCATAAAAATAAATTGATATAGACATTTTTTAAATTTCTTAAATCGTTTTTCTCTTTTACTTACAACATTTTAAAGAACACATTTGTGACATAAAGGGGAAAATTCAATGACCATGGCTGTTTGCTTCATCTATTGGTGAAATAAATTTGAAACTTTTTATAATAGAAAAAACATTGTTTCGAAAAAGAAAAAAAAAAGGTGATGTTTGCTTTCTTTTTATAAAAATTCATTTATAACGCTGAATAATACAGAAATGTCTTTAAATCATTTTTCAAACAAGAAAACAACAATTTTGCAGCCAGATTCTTTCTCTTACAAAACATACGTACGTTGTTATTTGTTTAGTTTACTAACTGTTTAGTTTAGTTAGTTAATTAGCCAAAAACGTCTTGAAATATTTTCCATTTTATTTATATGATAATAGAAATTATAAAGACAATATTGTCTAATTCTTAAATTATCTCGCAAAAGTTCACTTCTGACTTTTTTTTTTATTTTATTTTAAGGAGAAAATCCGAAAGAATTTAAGAAAAATTCTGATCATATTTCTTTTAAGCAAAAGTGAGGAAAGGCAAACATTAAAAAAATAATTATTCCACGCGCATTGATTTCCTTAGTTTTATACAAATTAAATGTTAATCTCTTCAAATTAAAAAAAAATTCTAAAAGTGCAATTTCAATAGATACGAAAATATTATTTTTTCATTTTTATTCAACTAAGAATTAAAATGGATGTACTTTTGTTTTAATGAAATTATGAATTTTTCATTCATTATGCAAGTTTACTTTACACAGTAATTACATCATCAGTTTAATAATATTAATAAATGCAGTTTTTGATTAATTATTTTTCTTTGTATGTATTATTAAAATGATCATTTTCATGATCATAAGTGTGCCTGGTCGGATAAAATTTTAATTTGGTATGAAATTATTATGTTATTTACAAAAAAATAATGCAGTTGTATTATTTTTGCCAGGTAAGATAACAACTCTGATATAGATTAAGGGGACCGTTATTTTTAGAAAATATAGTAATACATAAATTAGATGAATATTGTTAAGTTTTTTGTCTTAATTAGTATGTAATTAAAGGGTTGTTGTATTCAAAATTTTAATTCGAAAGTAAATTAATATAACTCGAAATCAGCGTTTTCGATTAACTAAAATTAGACATAAACTTACCATCTTGAAAATTTGAACATTCGTTCTAGAAACATAAGTGCCATTTGCAACCCTTTGGGCAGCTTTCTGATGAAAGGTTAACATAAGTTTCATTGCACACAGGACACTGTACTATACTTTTTTTAGAAGTTTGATTTGAAGTCATAGGTTTCATAAATACATTTTTTCTTTCCAGGAATCACTCTTTAATTTCTTTTGAAAAACTCTTTATAAAAAATTCGAGTTTCTTGTATTTTTTTTCTTTTAAACTTTTGAGTTAAGATTTTTGCGTTTATTTGCTCTGTTGCCGGCGTCCTGGTATAGGGGTAGTGCGTCTCCCCATGATCTGGGAGTTCCGGGATCGAGTCCCGGTTCGAGCATGGTTGTTCTTCGTCTGTGTTCTATCTGTGAGGTGTGTGAATTTGAACCTTCTAAGGGGTTGTGCAAGCGAATGTGTGAGTGTCATCTTCATATGATCTAGAAGTTAGACTTCTGCCCTCGGGTGCTCAGGAGTCTTTACCCTCAGAAACCACTGCCCCCTCCCCTTTCCGTGGTAACGCGGACACGACATCGTTTGTTTTGTTTTCTAAAACCAACATACATTTATTAGACGAACTTATTAAAATATTTTCTCAAATCTATGAGTCCTTACAACACGTTATAGAGTAGTTTGTAGATCATGTAGCGCAAGAAAATTGCAAAAAATAAATATTTTTAAAAAATGCCTATAAATACCAAGAAGAAAACCGTAAAAAGATTTAGTGTAAAATGTCGATTTGAATTGCCTTTAATATTTGAAGAATGTTATATTCCTCGAAATCAGAGCTCAATAGAAAGGTGATGAAGTTATAGATATTAAATTTTATCTAAGAGCTTATACCTGGGTAATAATGACATATTTGGATTTCAGCATGTAACAGCTTCTAATTAGTCAGTATGAAATAGATAAGAGGTTCCAATCCTCTTCTTGTCTGAAGATATGAAACCAGATTTCGAAGCCAGGGGACTTTAAATGTTGTTGAAGATATCTCGATTTTTAGAAGAGAGAGAGCAGAAAAACAACAAGTATGTGAAGATAACTGTTACATATCTTATAGAATTAAAGACGTTTCAGATAATTTATTGCTCTAAGAGAATTTATTACACAAGTCTAGAGGACATTAATAATGTCGTTTGAAGACAATATAGTTTGTCATGATTATTTTCATAATATCTGAAAGACCAAGTTTCTCCCCTCTCCGCCGGAGGTTTTTTTTTTTTTTTTTTTTTTTTTTTTGTAAAATTATGGGGGTTTTTTTAGAGAAAATATTTAGATACGAATCACATATTGATTCATATGAAAGTTTTTCAATTTTACTTACATATGAACTGATCATCTAAATAAAAAGATCATGAATGCACTTTGTTCAACATTTAAAATGAATACTGTAATATAGCAAATTATTCGAAACAATATTACAGTATTCATTTTACTGCTTATCCATATTACTTATTTTTCTTGGTTTTATGATTAAATGGTCTTTTTTGTAGTTTTGTTTTGTTCAATTATGCTGTGGTCTTGTTTAGATTTAAAAATTTGGTAATAATTTTACTTGTTCTTGTGTAATTTATTGTCTTTAATTTTGTGATACTAATTTTATCTCCAAAACTTCAATTTCAAGGGATTTTCTTGTACGAGGGGTCAATATTTTTGGACGAAAGTCAAACCCCTCACAGTAAAAATCCCTGGTTTGAATCCCTGCCCCTTGAGAAAGTCTTCAGGCCGGATTCATCATGTCTTTCGTTTTGGTTCTTTTTGCATTAAACAATATTTATTTCTAATTTGGATTATATTTTTGAACTTACACTGAGTTTTACCATTGTGAAATCGGGTTCGAGATGGCGTTGTACGACATTGTTAGCATGAGAGCAGATAGAAAAGGCTCTAATAATTAGTTATAAAAATTGTGTGTAAAATTGCGTTTTTTCAGGAAAACACCTTATGCATAAACTTAAAAAGCAAAAATATTAAATATAAATACATAAGTAAAAAAAAAGTAAAGAGCGTGACTTTGAACCTGCAATATACGTGTCATTTGTTCTGGTTACTGTATTGCACTGCCCAGACTTCGGAACGGGAGAGGAATATTCTAATATTTAATTATTAAAAAAAATTTATGCGCAAAATCGCGTTTTTTCAGGAAAGACACCTGTATTGATAAATTGAAAAAGCAAAACCTTTTCAAAATACAAAATTTGATCCAAATTGTTAGAACCGTTTTCGAGATACACGAAATAAATTTATATATATACAAGAATTGTTCGTTTAAAGTTATAAGCTATATTTTTTTATACTGAATATGAATTTTATTTATATACTTGAGTACTTGATAGCTTATATGGCAACATTTGCCATCAAAGTAATGTTTTTCAGTTGAAACTAAATTTTTTGCCGCAACTTGTACATCTTTTTGTGACCTGATAAAGAAGGAAGTTGCAGAGGACAATACTATTGAAACGTTATTTTTTTACCATAGCGAAGCCAGCAATTATTGAAAAATAAAAAGCTTCCATTTTGCATTTTTTTAAAGGAATCAATTGCAAATACCATAAATATTGGGCATTAGAAAATCAAAAGAGATTCGGTAGATAAGGCCTATTCCTTCAGAAAATGCAACAGCTGTTCTTACACTCGGAAAGGAGGTACCATTTTTTAAACAAATATTTCCTGGAATTTTACTTCACCGCCTTCAGTCTTAAATCAAGGCCATACCTCCTCAAAGATGACTGTTGAGGTCATATTTGTCCGGCTTCTAAAACATCGGACATTGACAAGGTTGACAACTGTGTCATTTTGCCACTCTTCCATCTTTTTGTCTCCTAATAATCATCTTTAGATCTTCATATTAATTTTTACCATCACGATTGCCAGTAGGTGAGCAGAAAATGTCATAATTTTATAAAAGTGCTATTTTTCATCTTTTAGGACTTTTTAGTGAATATTTTAACGACAGGTATACATTTTTTTTTTTCTTCCTTTCTTTCCGATTCTCTTTACAGAGTTTGCGTGATATTTTTCAAGTCCATAATTTGGTTGTCTGAAACGTATTCATATTTCTTCACGACATTTTTTTATCAAAAATTATAATTTTATAGAAGATGCGAAATTTTGATTTTTTTTTCATGCCATTTTCACCATTTTAATTTTTTGATTCATTGACTTCTCAAAAAAAAAATGTGTTGACCCCCCTCCTTAAATCAATAACAACTATGTATTAACATAGTTTCTATTGATATAAGGGAAGATTTGATTGATTATGTAGATTTCTAAAACTTTTAGAAACAATAAGCTAAATAATAGATATATTAATAAAAAAGTGAATTAACGTGATAATCAATATGAATCCCAACAGTTTATAGATGAAAATATGATAGCTTTTAGGGTTCAATTCTTTACTTATGTTTTTTACAGATGTTGCTTCAATAACTATTTTGGAAGACATGCTGTTTCAATAAGTCATTAGGCTTGTTCATTTTCCGCGGAACTAATCTGTCTAACATTTATTTATCCTACCAACAACTTTTCTGCCGGCGTCCTGGCCTAGGGTGTAGCGCGTCTTCCCCGTCATCTAGGCGTTCCGGGTTCGAGTCCTGGTTCGGGCATGGTTGTTCTTTCTGTGAGGTGCGTGCGTGAATGAGCCCCCCTGTAAAAAGGGGTTGTGCAAGCGAGTGTGTGTGTGCTATC
The DNA here is from genome assembly GCA_026543865.1 of Argiope aurantia. NCBI lineage: Eukaryota > Metazoa > Arthropoda > Arachnida > Araneae > Araneidae > Argiope > Argiope aurantia. The sequence continues at coordinate 21,627 of JAPMOR010081789.1, forward strand.
TTCATATGAGCTAGAAGTCAGACTTTTGCCCTCGGGTGCTCAGGGGTCTTTACCCTCAGAAGCTACTGCGCAAAAATTTGGCTTAAATAGTCACACGACAAAAAAAAATCTGTTCCATTATATCTTCACTTTTGTTGTATCGAATTTTTTTTTTATTGAAAATTTATAAATCCCCCGTGCACCGCAAAGTATCACACGGAGCTTACAGAAGTAAGTATGTAACACATTACAAAAAGAAAAAGAAGAAAATTTAACAGTTATGAAGGATTACAGATGTCACCAATATATTTACAGAAATTTTCAAAAGCACTTCCAGTGGAAATAAGTTGGTGAAACTCTGGAGGCCAATTTATATTCATGTCCTTGAGAGCCAGTCTTAGGATCTGTCTTTCTTTGAGAAACTTGGAACATAGAAGGAGCACATGTTCAACATTTTCCTCCCCACCAATATTACAATCGCAGGAAGATGACGGAAACAAATTAAATTTGTACAAATAACTTTTAAAGTTACCATGACCAGTTAGAAATTGGGTTATTTTGTAATTAGTATAAAACTGATGGCATGACAGTCTCTTATTAATGGATGGAAAAAATTTCTTTGTTAAGCTCCCTTTATTTGAAAGGAGATATTCTTGATTCCAAGACTCCACCATTTTTTCTCTCGTAATATTCTTGTAAAAGGATTTAGGAATATTAATGCATCAAATATTGATGAAGAAAGTTATGAGTGGATAATTAAAATCCTTATTATTTAATTTATAAGTATATGTCAGTATTTGGCAGTATTTAATTTATAAGTATATGTATTTTCAGTATATATCATATAAGTTAATCATATACATTTAATTCGAAGTATGGCTTACACAGTAGAGGCTATTAGCTTATAAACGAGCATTGCTGGAAAAAAAATTGTTTGTACTGGATTTTTCTATTGGAATATGTTTGAATAATGTTCAAATCCAGCATAAAATAATCATGTATTTTCTAAAACTCCGTTCCTCGCTTAGCAAAATCTACGCAAATACCATTCACTTAAGACATTAAATACTATTCATTAATATAATTCAATATACTTTTCTCGTTTTTATTGCTTTTTTTTTCATTTTCATTCACAGCGAATATTCAGCGTATAAAAGTGAGCAATCAAAATCAAAAACTGAAATACAAATTTTAAAAATAATGTTAAAGTAATTTTTTCTTTCAAAACCTTAAAAATTTGCGATTTAAAGCAAAAACGTTTACAAAAAAATATTTTTTTCTACCTTTTAGTACATCTTAAGTATTCAGATATATTATTCAAGAAATATTAGAAATATTATTTGGCTATTAACAATTTATCTATTTATAATGGAACTTTTCTATTTTGAATTCTAATTGTTACTAATAGTATACAGATTCGCCTAAAATTTGCAGAAGGAAAATGTCATATTTTTATTTAATAAATACAAGAAATTAGAAGATTCCTATTAAAAATTTAATTTTCTTGTCAGTACCTGGAAAATCAAATTAAGCAGGGTTTTTTTTTCTAAAATCGTAAATAAAATTATATCCTAAGGCTCGTTTAAAATTATTTATGAAATTTAATTGAATTCCAAACGCGGGATAGAAAGAACATAAGAAAAATGCTTGAAGTCCGAAGCCCTAACCACTACTCCATCTCTGATCCGCTTATGCACGTCATATATAGCAAAATGTCAATATTTAATTATGAAAAACAATTTATGTGCTTGAAATCGCGTTTTTTTGTTCAAGAAAGACACCTATGTGGTTAAACGTAAAAGGCAAAACCTTACCTAAATATAAACTTTAATCCAAATATTTAATCCTTTTACTTGACATTGAATCTCGTGACTACGGTCATAACATCGCACCGCTTTTATTTCAACACTTCTTTAAAACTTGTCGTGAGAAATAAAGATTCTTCTAGTTGCGAAGTTTCTCAAATTAAATCTCAAAAATGTGGTTTATCCACTTCAGAAAGTCATTGCTCTAAGCTAAATCTAATCAGATCAAATTAATTGATAGCTTAGAGTGTTGAAACTTAATTTTCAAAAAACAGAAACTGCAGCGCAATGATGATGTGAAATTATTTGGTATTTTGTTGATCATAAGTATTAAGTTTGATGAAAAAATGTCTCACACCTCTAAAATTCACCTTTGACTCAGGGTACTCTAGTAAGGGGGAAAAAAATGACAAGCGAAGTTGAAGAAAAAGTGTTTCCCTGATAATAACTCACATCGATATTTATGGTGCGAGAGATACTGTCTCCTATTTGGGAATCTGGTCACACGAGAGGTTTTCAGTAGGCAAGGGCCTGGAAAACGGTCGACGACGATAAAAAATGTCTCTCACGTCTGACGGCGATGTCGCGAGTTTTCTTTGGACGCAAAATGGAGCGATTTCGGAGTAAATCGCCGATTTCCGAGTTGTTTCGAAAAGCTGTCGTCACACCTGACTTCTCCTCCAAAAAGTGTCCTACCAAGGACGATGGCAGAGGCAGTTTCGTTTCGATATCGAATTTTAACGACGAAGTGATCAAGAAATAATCAGGTAAATTTAAATTTAATTGCGTGAAAAAATGAAAGTTTTCAATATACTGGTATGGTTAGTTAAGGCGAAAGGTTTGCGCATGACAAAAAAAGAGACTTTTTGAGTGTTTTGAATTAAACGTTATACTGTGAAAGTGGATTTGACCATGATATAATTAAGGAATTATAAAATTTTACATTCTTAAAAAGAATGACATTATCAACAAGGATTAAATTTTTAATACCAACGTGAAAAAGAAATTAACAAAAAAAAAATTTGTTTTTCTGACAAAATAGTAAGCTGAAAATAAGTTATGCTTTTAGCTATTTTTAAATAATCCGTTTGTCCTCACTTTGAACAATAAAATTTTTTTAAATATTATAAATAAATATTTTATCTTCTCAATTCACATGATCGACTGGCATATTTTAGAAATCTCAGAAGGCATGAATAAGTTTAGAAATATAGAAATCAAGAAAACTGCATCACATATAATTTCTAATTATTAGATTGATAGCTGATGTAATAAAAGAAAAGAAAATTGATTTTCAGTGAGGTTTTTATGCATCTAAAGAATCAAATAAAGTTGCAGTATGTCGCAGTCATGTGGCATGAGAAACTCAGCATGCCATATACTTTCACACAGCATTAAGTTGTAATGTGCAACCACAGGGTTAAGCCAATCCAGTCATTGCATAGTCTTTTGAAAGGTTGAAGAAATGGAGTTTAGGTACAGAAGTCTTTTTGTAAGACTGGAAATCACTGTGCAGGTGATTAGCAGCATTTATATATATTTATTGCTTTCTATTGGATTTTCGTTAAAATCTCGTTCTTTTATTAGTAACCTCCAGAATGCACACCCTATGAAGTTTCAATTCAAGCTTTTCTTTATTAAAAAAAGGGTGGCGTGAGATGGAAAAGAGGATATTTTCCTTCTTTTGTTTGAAGAAGTTCTGAGAGTGAAATTAATGCATCAGTTCTATGCAAAATGGGTATGAATATCATTTCGGCACATACAGCCCGATGTATGTATACTCTATTATCTGTGATTATTTTTTCAATTGTGTAAGCATGCAAAATAAACATAGAAATTATTCTATCATTTCTACTTGATTGATTGCTACATTCCTCGTTCCAACTTTTTATCCTTTTTTTTTTTTTTCCCCTTTAAGAATCTTTGTTTTAGACCTGTAAAGTTATAGTTTGTCTCTTCATGATCTTTTTGGTTACACATCTCGAAGTATTAATTTAATTGTCTTAGCAATTGTTCCTGAAATTCCTTCTTTAAACACTGAATCTATATTGAATATAATTGTGAAATTTTATCACACCTTTTATTTCTACTAGATTTCTCCATGAAGATCATCACTCTTTTTCATGAGTCATTACAATATTGGTATACTAATTATGGGTGCAAGTAGGTGTCAGTTTACAATCTAAATGGTGAGTTCAGTATCAAATGCTGTACATTGAGTGCTCAGAAACGACGAATAAAATACTATGACAACTACTTGGATATTTCTTTCCCCTTTGCTTTCGATTTTAATGCAGTCTTCCCTCTTCCCCTTGCACTGAAGTATCTCGTCCAAGGTCCCTTTTGCCATCACAAATTTCTGCATGCTTCCGACCTGAATGCTGAACGCTTATCGAATAGGTAAGTTTGCTAAATGTTAAACGATTTACTGATTACGTAAACTTGCCTCAGGGAACCACGAAACCTTATTTCTTACTTCCTGAAAAATGCTCGTAAAATGCAACTAGCGAATGTCAGTAGAATTATATCAAAATCTGAAAGATTAAATTCCCGAAAAGTATTCATTTTCCCGATATGTTATCAAAAATTATTGAATTCGTTAGTTTGATGCAAATTATGAAATATATGTTTTATTTAAACGGTTTTTATTCCACATAAAAGGTTTAACTTCGTGACTTCGGATTAGAATATTAGTTCCTTCTAATATTCGATCTCTTAATCAGTATTGCTCGTATTTTCAGGCAAAAAATTTCACAAAATGCTTTTTTATACTTGGTAAAGTATAAAATGGTATTAATTTGTATCTTTATGAAGCGAAATCATGCTCCAACGAAAATAAGAGCTTGAGTTGCTGAAGTAGTATCTACTAATGTTAAAACGGCATGCGCTATCAATTGACTTTAGACGCAGTGTCTCTGGTGGAGAATGTTTGTACTTAAAGATTTTATTTCAAATCTGTAACAAATTAAGATAATAAAAAGTTCATTTGAAAAAGTCTACATACATCGGACATTCAAATGCTCTTAATAATGGACACTTAGAACACGAATTAATGTACTTGCTAACTTTCATTTGTAATCCATTAAGATTTTCCTCTTTATAATTACATGGTATTGTATAAACGTTTGATTAAATTGTTATTCTTAGTAATTATTTTTGAATCTCAAAATATTACTCTTCATTTATTTACTTTACTTTAACTTTGAACAAATACCTTGTAATATACCATTTCTTTTAATTAGTTTTTCCTAACAATGAACACTATGATACGTCTCTAAAGAAACTGTGTGGTCACTTGACAATGGGTAGATAAAACTTCCGCTAATATAGTATACATCATTTTTCGAACATAATTCTACTATATAAAGGTATACGCCCTAAATGTTACAGGCTTAGAAATTCAGAGCAATGGTAAAAAAAAATTAAAATAAAAGTAATATTTTGTACTTTCTCTAATTTTATATATTTCTGCTTACACAGACGACAAATTTTGAAGAAAAGTTAAAGAATTTCAAACTTTCGAAACATTGTAACATGATAATGCATTCTTCTTGACTCGTCTATCTTTACTGCAGTTTTAAAAAAGTATTTTGAACTATGCAAAAATAATATATAAACTAAAAATACTATTAAAATCGACACAGTGGTATTCAAAGTAAGTTCAATAACTAAAAGTTTAGATTAGTTATATTAATGCCCCGTTGTAAAGCAACACTAGGGATATTTTTGGGACGGACCTCGTCATTTTGAACCGCGATCAGATGACGAGGACGACACCTGAGCTGGCACCCCCTCTCCAGACGGACTTCGTCATTTTGAACCGCGATCAGATGACGAGGACGACACCTGAGGTGGCACCCCTTCTCCACACCACACCAGCGGGAGGACGTTTGGTATGACGGATTTCACTTGCAACAGACCCCCTCAAACGACGGTTCTTCGGTGGAATCGGGTCTCGAACCTGAAACTCTACGGCCGAGACCTTACCACCAGGCCACCGTGGCTCTCAATGACTAAAAGATTGAAATGTATTAATGCAAAGGAATTTAAAAATATTTTTAAAAATGTTTTATTTTTATTTAATTACTTTTAATTTTTATTTTTATTTAATTTTTTTTTTAATTTTAAACTAATGTGTCGTTTTTGGTTTATGGTATCTTCCGATGTTATTCAGGTAAAACATTAAACTCTCAATAGATTTTTAATTAAAAATATAATCACATTTTTTAAAGTCCTTTTTTAACTAATACTTACTACTTAAGAAATTATTTGTCAAATTTAGTAGTATATTTGGTTTCTAGAGCATCATAAACATTTTTTACAGCATTAATCAAACATTTTCTGTATGTGAATATATATATATATGTAAGCATTATTTTATATGGAGCAAAATGCAGTTTGAAGAGACTTGCTATTTCGTGACGTCGTTTTATTTCATTTTTAAGAAGCAGGCATATGTACAAGCGATGAGCACACAGAACGACACAGAAAATTAATGAGGAAAAAGCTCTTGGACATTTTATCCCTGGTCTTATATAACCTATGATTTTGATAGGGAAAACATTTCTTCACAGCGCTAATATATTTCGAGATTTCGATAGGGATTTTCGTTACACGGGCGAAGAAGGCAGGGGAAACACAGGGAGATTTTAAAAAAGAATTTGCCTCATCAGCGGTATTTTGCCTCTTCACGCAGAGTGTGGGAAAGTTAGACTTTTAGCTGATTCTGCAATTTAACAAAGCTTCTCTTGAATTAATTAAGTAGAGACAGTGGAATTGGATCAAGAAATAAGAGAATATTTTAGAATAAAGTTACTATGGGCTAAATTAAGATAAAATCTTGAAAATTAATTAAATTGAAATTAGAGTTAAAATATCGTTATATATATATATATATATATATATATATATATATAAAAGATTGCATATAAAATTTCATTGAAATAAATTAATCTTATTAAAATGCATCGTCTCTGCCTCTTTTTTTAACATAGCATTTATTATTTATACAAAATATAGGTATTTAGGCTGTGCTTCAGAAATTCAGTTGAATCTGTCTTGCATCAGACAGCAAGCTTAGGAAAACTGGAGATCCTTATATGAGTTTATCTTATCTTTCGGAAATATGCAATATAAATCTCTTTTCAAGAAAAAAAAAATCATAAGCGGATACGATACCGGCCTTGATTCAAAGGCTTGCGACAACGCAGAATCAGTTACTCAATGCCTCGGCTTACTCATACTTAAGTACTTGACTGCAGAAAACAAAAAAGGAAACACGCTTTTTGGCTGCGAGGGGAAAAAAGCAAGAGCCTTCATTACTTCACAAAGCTCAGACCAGTTGCGACAGAAAGAAAAAGTAAAAATATGTATCATATGCGATCTTAAATAATTGTAAAATTGTTTGATTTTCCTTTTTTATTCCTTTTGAAATACTGTTGAACAAGCATATATCAAAATAAACTGAAAACTAAAGGATATTTCTTTTGAGAACTGAATCTTCGATGTCTTGGTTTATTAAACATCATTTTGATACAAGATGTAATTGCTTTTAAAGTTAAGCATTATGAAATTTTCGTTCTGAGAGTAACGAAGTATATGAATATATCTGTATGTCGGTGATAAGGGAAACTATGTCACAAAATGGAAATTTTACAGAACAGTTTAAAAGTTTTCTGGCTTTAAACAAAATGTGAAATGCTATCATTCATAAAGTGAATATAATAAATGAAATAGAACTTAATGCTCTATATCTCTATATAGTGAAATGAAAGTCTAATTAAAAGCTATTTAATATTAGCAAGCACATATGTACTTTTTAAATAAATGCCAACACCGACACCATTATTTATATGTAGATTATATGTAAGACACATACTAGATTTTTCGAATTTCATAGACATAAAATAACTTGAAATAAATATTTGTAGTAACAAGACAAAAACTGATGGATATACATTAACTGAGAATTTAGATACGGATTTCTTCTATTAAACACACTGTGTGAAAGCCGGACATTTATAGATATTACACGCTATGCAAATGAAGATTTGCAACATGGGATGATACTACAGAATATATCGTCAATGTGAAAAACCCTTCAGAATTAGTGTGGTATGAAGCGAAAACTTGGTGTGTAATTATTTCCCTAATTCCCTCGTGCCATTTAGAAAGGGAACAAAATTAATATGAGTAGAAGCAGAGAGGCTATGTAGCGTGGAGAGAGTTTCGTTGCATTTTATCAATTTAAGGAATTGGAATGAAGCTGGCTTAGGGTGATCGTGGTTGATTAGCTATACTTTTTTAAAATATACTTGCTTCACAACGTAATGGGTACACTATTTTGGGCATGGAAAAAATACCAAGTATTCAAAAAAATTTATTTTTGAATTTTAAAATGGAAAACAACACAACAAAACCATTGTATTAACACATTCTTTTAATCTTTCGACCCTTTTTGGCTATATTTTGCTATAAATAGTTTTGTCTAGTAGTCTTTCATCAAAAATGTTTTTTAATATTCATAGGATCTATGAGGAGTTTATCTAACTGAGAGCAAATCGAGCAGGTCATCGTTCTTGATAAATGGGCAATGAGGTTGCTGAGACGTCCGTCATCTTCAAGAGAGGCAACACTGGCATATTGTTTGCACTAAAAGTACTGGCAAGTTGTCCGTAACAAATGTTTGAAAAACAGAAAATATATGTAAAAGCATTAAAAATCTAATTATCGAGCTTAAATAAGAACAGATTTTATTCCAATAATTGGATAGTTGAAGGAAAAAAAAGGGACAAATTAATTTAATAACTACCGAAGTGATTCAATTTAGATTTTGCATGAGTACATGCTGAATTAAAGTACCTTTCCTTCAAGATACCATTCAAAAATCAATTGCTTCGCTATTTTTACTCTGTGAGATTTTTTTTGCCGATCCCCCCTCTCCAAAACGATATGGTAAATTGAAATTATACTAAGCAATAAAAATGTTCTGATATTAGTCATTTAAAAAATTATCAAAAGTATGGGAAAAAGTATAAAGTTCTATTTAAAATATTGAGAAAAAGAAACGAATGAAACTTCCATAGAAAGTTGGATCTTAAATATTCAAAGATTCTGAGCCTCAGCCAGAAAAAAAATCTCAAAAGAATTAAAATTCAGTCAAAAATCAGTAGATTAATCGTCTAGTGTCCATAAAATCGCTTGTTATAATTTTCGAATATTACAAATTATAATGCCATTAATTTTTTTTTTCATTTTAGTGCATTTAAAGATAAGTCAGTGTAATAAATTTGATACAAACTAACATTACCAGTACAGTAAAATAAATTTGATACAACTAACATTACTTGTTCAATATAAAAAAATTAACCCTTTTAGAGTTTAATATGAAATTGATCCTGAACTCAATCCAACTATTCAAACTATACTTTTTATTTGTCTAAATGGATATTCATTATACAGTTTAAATCCAAAATATATTATTTCTGATTCATTTCAAGCCGTATAAGTAAAAGATATTGCAGAATTTTTGTCAGCAAATTGCAACGGTAAATTGCCAAATAAATGTGATGCACAAAAGAACATGAATACCGCTTAAATTTTTAATAGCAAAGTGTAGTTCTTCATATTTATTTTATTTTGGCATTGATCTAATATCATTTCAAATACAGAAATTAAAAATTTCACTCAATTCATTTGTATGGTGTACTAAAATCATTTTTCTTCAGCTTGACAACACAATAAATATTGGCAAATTTCTGCAACTCGGTACTCATGCCAGTAGAAGATATCGTTGAAGTGGATTCATACTCACGTACTACAAATAAAATATATTGCAACAATTTCATTTTGGAATTTAATATATTATATTAGGAAGGAAAAAGTTCTGTCATCACTATGGAGCGTCATGCAAAGAGCAATTAAGTGATAAATAACATGCATGCATAGTTATATTTCTAATGTGACTGTGGCGTCAAATGATAGACTTCGTAAATTTTGATAACCTTTAATTTAGATGCATTCAAAATTCAAACTTTTAAAAATGTAAATTGTTTTCATTTATGGAGAAAAAGTTTATAATTTTTGGAAGAAAAAAGGCATTACTGATAATAAAGGACTATTCTCTATATTTTTTAAAAAATACATTCCTATATTTACTTTCATAAGAAAGGATTATTATACAATTTAATTTGTCTTATTCGAATTTATTAACTAAATAAATAAATTTTAGAAATGAATAAATACATTTTTTTCCTTCTTATTTCTTGTGCTGTTTAAAAACACAGAATAGACCTCATTTAAAATGAATAATTGCATTCTACATTTTTTTTTTTTTTTTTTTTTTTTTACACGGATCAAAATTTGTGAAAGTTTGAAGGGACTTTGAAAATTAGTTTTTGAGACGAAATCGAAGTTAGATTTCCAAATTATAAATTCTGTGCTTAAATTTTAGCATTGGGAAACTTTAATTTCATTTAATTCTAGAAATGATTTGTATATATAAACATTAATTTTAAAGAACAAATAAAATATTGCAGATTTTTTTGTCAAATTGATAATATATGAGCATTTTCTAATATATTAATCCCTCTTCATGAATATAAAATGCAAAAGGAATAAAAAGATAAATTATGCAGCATAAAAAAAATACAAAACGTATAAACTAAAATATGGGTACAACTTCTTTAAAATAACTAAAAATAAAACTGGATGCTAGAAAAGACAATTTCAAATATTAATCTTGTTTGGGAAGACTAATGAAAGTAATTTGACCCTTTTCAGAAATATCATCAAATATAATAAACTTTAAATTATCATAACCATCCACAGTTCCATAGATTTTTAAAAGTTCGTATTTCAGTGATTTCCATTAAAGGGGGGGGGGAGTAATATCTTTCTAAATAACAAAAATATCAAGTAGGGATTTGTAGCAATAATCTGAGAAAAAAAATTCCAATTCCACTATTTGAAAAATATTCATATAATACAAGTTTTTTTTTAATTAAAAACATTTTTATTAGTGTGACAAAAATAGTTATTTTTTATCTTGTTTATTTTGTGTTTTTCAGTTTTTGATTTATAATTTATTATTACAAATATAATCGAGTCTTATGGCAAACTTTTCTATCATTCAGTTCTATGTGGCAGCTGTCATGTGAAATTAGAATTTAATTAAATTAATCAATTAGCTAATGTGTTTTGAAAATATTAAAATAATGCATTGTTATTAAGAAGACATAAATGTTGAAAATTTCAGAATTGTATTTCATCAGGTAGAAAAAAAATCGAATATAAAATTCCAATTTTAGAAAGACGAACAAATCAAACATTATGCGATAAAAGTAGGTAAATGCATGCAGGTAGCGAAGTTTATTTTTATTTTTATTGTTTTTATTGTTGAATTAAAATTTCCTAATTCACGGAACCATTTAAGAAATGCATATGCATCATTCTTTCAATTTATTTCCTTAACACAAAATAAAAATATATGGAATCAAGACCAGATTTCTAGGACGTTGAGGACAGGTGCAATATTTTAACTCTCAACAATATTTGAAAAAGCAATAGCTAACTCATTATTTTTATTTTCGTTTTTCGCTAATCGAATCGTGTGAACTAGAGAAAATTCGGCTTCTTTCAAAGCCCGAGTGACCTTATTTTTTCTTCGAAAGTTTTAACTCATCATCTCCCCAACCAAAGAAGATAATTCCTCTTCAGGTCATCACATTATCTTCATTATCGCATCAAGCACCACCCATGAGAGGATACACTGTTTCCTGTTATAAAGCCTGAGAAACAAGAAAAATCACCCAATAAAAAAAAACCGGCCGACCGGGACAGCAGCAATTTTCTTGCTGAGATCCTCCCCAATCGCTACTGCAGTGACATATTGCACCACCAGCACGAGGTGTGTTTGCGTGGCTGGCAAAAAACTCCTACACTTCATCCGTTCGCGAGATAGAAAAATGTTATTTCAGATAAGCGAATGAGGCGTCCGTAGGGGACAGCGCAGAGAAAGGTGAATGAGACGGGACATCCTGTCCCATTGACGGGACGCGCCGGACCGTGACCAGACCCAGGATGCGCATACATAAATAAACGACGCCGCTCACGCCATCGTCCAAGGGACGTGCGGAGAAAGTGAACACCTCCGCCGAATTACGCTACAGATACGCTTTCCATTGGTCGCATCCGAATATTCATCCCCGCCAACAACCCTTGCTTTTTTTATCGATGTCTCTCTCTTGCGAATGCACATCACCGCCTGTTGATCTCCGATGGCGGTGCTTCTTTTGTTTCCGTTTGGAGTTCATCCGTCGCACAGGCAGGTTGGAAATCTGTCAAAAGAGAGGAATTTGGGTGCCAAAAGGACTGTAAGCTTTCGCTGATGAGTGACATTATAAAGACAGTAACAATCTCCTCTTTAAAGAGTATTATCAGAATTTTTCCATGAATCATATGATCTGAAAACTTTTTAGACATGAATTTTGTCATTTATAGATTGGCATTATAAAAACAGTTGTAATCTCCTCTTTGAAGAATATTTTCAGAATCTTTCTGTGAATCATACGAGCTGAAAATATTTCAATCTTAATTTCTGTATGATTCACTGATTATGTACATTCATACCTTCAGTCAGTCAACAAGAGAAAGAACAGTTGTTATAGTCTAAGTTCTTAATGTAAATAAGTAAAAACCTTCATTTTAGCAAAGGTAATTAGAGCTCAGTTTAAGGGAATAGTCATTACATTCTGTGATAACAGTGCAGTTATACCAATACTTTTTCGAAACCTCGAAACATTTTATTTTTCAGCATATGAGTTAATATCTCATTTCGCCCTTTAAAGAGAGAATTTCGAAGAAAGAACAGGAATGAATTTTCATTTCTATTTAAATAGCTGTAAGATAAATTCTGTAGTACCTTTATATCATTCGCAAATTCACCCATTTTTGTTTCCTTTCATTAAAATTCAATCAGCCTAGGAATGATACAATACCGCAACGGAAGAAAAACTCATTCAAGGGATTTAAAACTCAAGGGCAATATAAACTGACTAAGACTATTTTAATGTGGAAATTTTAAAAAAAGTTTCACGGTGAATATTTTATCATTCAAATAAAAAAATACAGAATTATATTTGTTGAATAAAAATCATGAATAAAGAGATTATTTTATCAAAAAACGTTATAATCGTTTATATAAAATGCTCCATTCTTTTATATAAAATACTTCAAAAGAGTATCATAAATAGTCTGGAAATATTCTATTTAAAATTTTGTCAGGTCGCAAGATTACATGATTTACACCATCATCATCAAAAACGAAGAACATTTAATTTGAGTCTTTCCTAAGCATCAATATTCATAAAAAAAAAGACCTTGTTTTTGATTAATAGTTATTCTGAAAGGTATTTGTGCCCATTTTAAGCATTTTGTAACAAAACTTTCATTTTGAAAGCAAAATAAAGAAGATGTGTTAATTATTTTATCTGAAAGCCATATAAAAAATTTGATTTATGAACTGACTACCAAATATAAAGTAAAATCGCGAGAATTTTTTTAAAAAAACTACCCTGGTGCGTATTTTAAATAAACTATTTCCATTTCTTGTTGTTCACAGAAACACAATTTTAATTTAAACAGTAATATATGTCTTACTGCATTTTAGGAATTGGATTTAGGGATAAATTAAATACAGGATAGTTTCAAATGCAAAAACTATATGATTGATATCTAAATATAAGACATCTCTTATTCATCACCAATAATTAAATATATTCTGAAGAATCGTTCCGAAATTTTTGAGTTAAGAAGCATGAAAAAAAAAAACCTTCGAAATTTTAGAATAAAACCTTAGAATTTTAATAATATATTGATTACATGCATTGGTTTAGATTGTACACAAGAGTATGATGAAATCAATGCTTGTCCAACTCCCCTCATGATATACGTAACGACACATGTCATAAATATTTCCTGACAGAAAAGATTTATGGATGGGATAGCCAAGAATATGTGGATGAGAAATCGCCAAGAACTAGGTTCTTACTTCTCCAAAGGATAAAATAATGGATTAGTATCGAATTATCTCTAATCCGATGACGGGGCGTACTTCTTTCAGAAGTGGGAGATGAAAAGTAGTGATTCTTTAGAAACTAATCTCATTTCCTATATTAGTGTCAGGAAGATTACTATTCAGATTACCCTGAATGTTAAGGCAGGTCAGGAACAGTTTATTGTGATTATAATAAATTGTGATGTTCTTTTCCTTTCCGTTAAATGGATAAGGTTAAAGAATTCAAATATTAAATCTGTGTAATGCACATCTTGTGAATATGGGTTGTTCAAATTCTGTAAACAAAATTTTAAATTCTTGTTCTAAATGATTATATCTATTTAAAATATAGAAAAAAAAATAGAACATATTTGAAATATTTTTTTAAATATTTGAATTCGATACAAAAGTTAAAAAGTAATATACATTGTAAATCTGTATTTAGGATGTGAGCTTACATAAAAAAAACTATTAAATAATTTTACGGAAGGTATTTTTACAAAACTCAAAGAAAAATTTACTTTGGAAAAATAAACGAGATATTTTGCCTTACTTTACAGAAAAACCAAGACAAACATCATAGCCCACTCTAAAAAATTTTTTAATTAATTAATATACTTACTATAAAAGTTACACTTCAAAAAACGATGGAAAAATTTCTAAGATTTTTTACAAGAAAAATTGGTACTTGTAAATGATTTCTACGTTTTTCATCACAAAACATATAATTATGCATCTAAAGTAATTAGTGTAAGCCTGCATTCTTTTCCCTAAGAGTAACGCGTTATACAACTGATCGGGAATTATATGAATATTACATAAGTATTTCCTAGATTTACCTTTCATAATAGCAATATTAAAAGTCTGTTGAAGACGAACCTCGCGATTTTCATCCGCGATACGATTGTGAAGACGTTAGAACTTTGAAACAGGAAACTACTTCAGAATTTAGCATTCAGTTATTTAAAGTTGGCTTATTTAAATGTTCTCTCCATGAGTTTTAAAATTTTCTTTTCTTGCTAAACAGTAAGATCATTCATAAGATTATGCATTGAACTTTTTATATTTAAAGAATGCTGCATATCCAATATGTCTGGAATCAATCAATGGTTCCTTATCTCGCATAAAAGTTTACTAAAAAGAGATTTAAATTTATTGAATATCAATTTTAAAGTGAATTTATTTTAAACTTTTAATTAATTAATTCAATATCTTTGGTTGGTTTTATTTATTTTATTCAGCTTTAGGCAATTGAAATATTTTTGGACAATTTAGAAAACATTATTAAGAGAAATAAGAAGCCATGTTTTGAATAATTTTTCCCAATACTAACATAGCAATTAAAACGAATGATTCCCAACTATATCATCAGTTTTATTTTCATCTTACTCTTTACTTTTTTAATGATCGCACAAAGCTTATAACCCTGTTACTCTGAAGTCACAACATCAGTGATAATAATAAAATCGAACAAATCAAACCTTTCTCATAGTGATTTCTTTTATATGTAAATTAAAGAAATGCAAGTCTTGGCTCAAATTGATAAAATCAAGAATGATAAATCTCTTGCAAAGAAAAAAAAAGCGTATCAAAGTCAGTGGAAAAGACTGTTCTATTAAGAGTACTTGGCTAATTAATCATACAACTAATTTGTCACTTTGTCATATATGCATCGAGTTATCGCATATTTAAACACTTATTTTATTTACGAGATTCACAGACATTGAAATTCGATACAAACATTATTTGGAATATGTAAAAAGGTCAAATGTTTTACAAACTATTACTTGAATAAACCGACAACACATCTTCAAAATAGTACATGGCAACTTATAAAATAGTAGAAAAAAATAAATATATAAGTAATTAAGAAGCACTTTTTATAGTCATCTTGAACAAATAAGTATTATTTGTTTTGTATATTTCTGCTTATATCACATTTGAATAAGCTGTTTGCCCACTTACTATTAATTTTTATTACCTTTAAAATAGCTTTCATATTATATTATGGATAATGTATGAAAACATAATTCTATACACTTGAGTAAGATGATCACAAACCGCGTTAAAAATCGCATTACAAAACACTACTTAACATTGTTTTAAAAATACCAGATAAAATAAAATTCAGAAATAATAAGAAATATCTCAATTTTTTAGATGAATCATTTAAGGTTACGTTACACCTGGTTACGTTATATCAAGAGGCTAGTAAAAATGTGCCCATGATTAATTCCATAAATTATATTATAAATTATTATACCATTGACTGCAAATTTTTTTTCTTTGGTGTTTCAAATTAATGGAAAATCAAACATAATAAATATTAGGGTTTTTTTTTAAAAAAAACATTCAAATCTCATGATAATGTTGTTAAAAATTACTTCTGTTGTGTCAGTTTTAACAGCTAAGTGTGGCGAACGAGATGATAGGTTTTTCAAACCAGGCTCGTCCAATCAGTTGTTCACCGACTGGGGCAATAACCGATTGCATTCAAAACTGCTATAACCTTTAAGTGCATATAGCTTCCAATAGTTCATAAATGTTTTAATTTATATATTTAATTTTTTTTTTCTTCAAATGCACATGCATGTGACAAACTTCCAATTTTCTGAAGAATGCATTACAAACTACAAATAAAAATATGGCATTTTAGAAATGGCCCGTATCTGAAAATTCATACTTTTCTCAGTTTCACTTTTCAATGTGATTGATTTTGTAATTATTTAAGAAAAAGATAATTTAAAAAAAAAGACACACAATTTCGCAATATTCCATGGTCACAATGCAAATGCACCCTAAATTTAAAAGCAAACTTAGCAAATGTCAATATTTTCCTTTCAAATTAAATACTTTAGAAAAGAATTTTTTTTAAAGCATTATTTGTTCCGTATTCTACAATGCCTATATTAACTGAAAATATTTTTAATAAATATATAAAAAAGACGAATTGAGTGTTGAAAACGAATTTCTTCGTTGCCCTCTGAAGAAATCGTAAGAATCAGCCTATTTCTCCCACGTATGCATAAACGAGAAGCGAGTTAAATATATTCTGGGATGCACCCGACCACCCTAAAAGCTGCGGAGAAATCGAACGCGATCGGCGGCACTTCCCTTTCGGTGGCCCTCGCCTTTGCGTCCATCTCACGCATGACCGCCCAGGTGGACACCCGATTCCCACTCTTTTGAGGGTCGCAAACAAAAGAGGATGCTACCATAGGGGCACTCATCATCATCCGCACCGGGTGTTCATCGCGACAATGGGGTCTTCCAGGGGATGCTCCCTGTCATCGAGAGCTCCCTTGAATTCGAAGGCGGCGATATTGATGATAAGGAGAAACGCGAGAGCAAAAACATCGTTTGACGCTCAGGGCGTGCCTCTATCTGCACGGTTGTTCACAATGCGAAGAAACTTCTTCAAAATAGACATGTTAACATGGATAGAGAGGACGAATGCGTCATCTAAACAACCTAAAGGACAACCTCAGTATCTATCAAAGGGGGTCGATGATGGGTTGATCGTTTTCTTTTTTCCCAGATCATCGAATTACACGCTTCGATAGGATAGAATATTGGACCCATTTGTAAGAATTTCGTACCCTAACTCCCCCTCCTCAGTATTTTTTACATAGAGATTGCGAGAGATGTTAACATTAAAGCCATTTCAAATCTCTTCCCCCTACTTCAATAAGTTTGAAAAAGAAACCTCTGCCAGTGACAGCTTTTAAATACCTCGGAAATTGGGTGTCACAGATGAGTGCTTATCTATGGAAAGAAGAATATTTCGAAGGGATTTAACAACAACGATAAAAAATAATTCGTTAGAATGTGGGCAGAATAAGTAGCGTAGGCAAAATAAGTATATTGTGAAATAAACTAAACTGAAATTATAAGGTTAAATTCCATTGATGGACGAGACTGGTTTAACCATTAGGTGACCCTAGGTGTTCAAGTAGGTATGTCACAACAACGGGGAGCTCCTCTATAGAACGAAATTGTCAAATGTTCGTGTGATTTCTTGCTTTATAACAATTTTTGTAATGCGATATGCATTTAATAAAATAGTAAATGTGTTAATAAATAATTTAGTGAATTCTATTATAATAATAACCAATGCTTTAAATAATTGAAGATCTTAATAACGGATGCATAAAACGCCAGTAAAATATAGCTGATTTTTTTTTCGCTAAAGTTATGTTGATATATTTCGTAAATTAAAAAGGAAACAAAAATTTTTTATATGAAATTTGTTTATATTTGCCTGTTTTTTTTTTTTTTTTAATTTACCGAATTTGAAGGCAGCACACATGAAGAAAATGCCGTACATTACATAATATACTACACAGGTGTCATAAGTATGGATTAATACATAAAAGAAAATTATTTTCAAAAGCAATATAATAGGAAGATTTTATTTAATATTTGCGTATTTATATGCAGAGAGTAGAGTTTCAGTAACGCAAAAGGCAACATGTGATTTAAAAAATCGTATAGATTTTAATGGCATTATATCATCATGAGAATCGGCTACATTAGAAAGGTTCATGAAATAAATATACAAATTGTTAGGCTGTTAAAACAATATGGCTTTAATGTCTCTCATAATTTTATGTCTAAAAAAATAAGCTGCTGGAAAACTGTAAATATCAAATTATGCATAAAAAATTATTTGAAGCTAGACAAAATAATATTCCTGCTCAGTCGGAAAAAGCGGCTGGTTAGCAATATAAAAATGATATGTATAATTATATATTGAGATATTAAAATTATACAGCTCTTATCAGGACTCAAAAGAAAAAATGTGAGTACTCATCAAAAAGGATCTCAATACTCTAGATTTTCAGAACATAGGATGAATAAAGTAAAAAATGAATGATAGAGATGATAAGCCACTTTCAAAAGATCTGTTCAATTCGTGTGATTATGCAATCATATTCGGGAGGTATATTAATAAGAACTGTAAGTGATATAAAAGTGAAAGGACCGTACATCAAACGAAGTGATGTTTTTAAGTTATAGCCAGCTAAGAGTTCTAATATGTATTAATGTTCTTTTCTGGAGTCTTTTATATTTTCTCGCCGTCTATTATAGAAAAGTATCGTATATACATTTTGAAACTGTAATTCAAAATTCAATATATGCATGCAATTTTGATGATAAAACTGCGCTCTGTAGCTCATTTCATTTTTAAATTATTACGTTCTCATGATATACGGACACACAAACTTCTCTTAAGGATTTCAACTAAAAGTCAATAGAATTCTATAGTTTCATAATATAAGCCATATAATGTAACTTCATTTTAACTCGCTACATTTTCGGACTATTGTGTTCACAGATTTGGAAAAAAAATTCAAAAATATTTTTTTGAACTCTATCAAGAATTGAAATTCATCAAAATCTAATTAAGTAAATTTTTTTAATGCTACAATTTTTTTTCAGTTTATGAAAAAATAAAATGCCTGTTTTTAAGTGTATTGTTTTATTTTAGATGTTTCTAGATTTGCCGTTCTTATTACCGCTTTTTTTTTTCTTCTTTACAATGCTCTTACAATGCTTCTTAAAAATACAAGAATACATTGTATTAATATATAACATCAATTATCTTGTATAGAAAAGTGCAGGGAATTCACAAGAGGATTTTTGAGAAGTTTAATTTTTATATATTCTTAAAATTTATTCTTTCTGTTACGAATTTTAAAAAATCAGAAATAATTATTCTAAAAGAATACAATTTTGAAGACATCTAATATAAACTATTAAACACTAAGTGAATATATCATCAAGTGATCTTTTTTTTAGGTGTTTTGAAATAAATGCTCCTTTCTTCACAAGTTACGAATTAAATGTTGCTTAATCATTTAATTATAGTTTATGTGTGGCATCAGAGGACTTTAAAAGTGCGATAAAAAAAGAAGGAAGGATTTACTTTCCTTTGATATATTTTACTGTAGAGGAAATGAAATCTACAAAATGCGACTTCCATTCTTTTTAATGCTTCCTTTTCACACGATTTTCTGTAAGAAGGAAAATTTAAAGGAAAAGAAGTGTCTTTGAAATGAAATCCTTTAAGAAGGTTTTAGTTTTTCGTCTTATAATTAAATTGGAAACAAGAAAAATTTCCTCATTTCACAGTAAATTTCCAAGTAATAACATAAACCAACGAAACACTTTTAAGATCTATTAAGTAATTAAACTAATCCTGAGTAAAAGCCTCTGGTAAATACCAATAAGTTTCGAAACTTTAATTTCCAAATATATACTACATTAAAATAGGATAAAAAGTTGCGTTTATATTTTAATATTAACTGTTGTATTTCATGTTGGTCTGGTTTAAAATATTTGAATGTCTAGCACATTTTTAATGAAAAAAATTAAAATTTTATCGCTCGAAATATTTAAAAAAAATTAGAATGAGAATATTATTCTATTCAATAAATTTCATAAACTACCGATGCCTAATTTTCGCCATGTTATTAAGCAAAACAACAGTCAATCCTATATAAATATTACTTTCCTATTATTAAACTTATCTTTTTATATTCTCCCAGAATTCTACTAAGATGTTTTATCAACAACACATGTATTCTTATTTTCCAACTGTAAAAAATATTGCCACAAATATTTCTTTTAAAGACACTAAAATAAAGAAAATGTGAAAGATATTTAAGCACATTAAACATAAATATAAAAAAATATAGAGAGAGTATTTCGAAGTATTACTGTATATTTAAAAATTCGCATGTATTTATAAAGGGAATATTTATAAATTTAATATTTTAAAACCAGCGGCATTTATTTAATTATTCATTAAATTTTGAAAAAGAATAATAAAGTTTGCAAGGAAAGGGATTAGGTATTAAAAAGCTGAAATTTTGAATTTTAAGATTGTAGAAATTATGAGGTAATTTGTTCCAAATTACTGCAGATAAAGCAGCAATATTTCGGGCAATTTCTAATTAAGAGAATATTTAATTAACTTTTGCTATTTGTAATATTGGCAATAATTTTTTTCTTTTCTTTTAAAATAAAAAGTGTGCAAAGTATTGTTAAAGTCGGCTCGTTTGTTCAGGAGATGTGGAACATATATACATAGCTACAATGACTTTTCTTTATATTAAGATAGGCCATGAAGTCCATAACTAAGACAGAAAAACGCGAATTACCCAAATTAAATCGAGATCGGGATGATTCAGAAGTATGAAAATGCAAATGACTGATTATAACTCATAAATTAAATAATAAAGATGTCTGACTTTTATTTATAAAATTAAATGTAACAAAAAAAGTAAGAAAATAGTAAGACTGTTGAAGTTACATAAAAAAGAAATCGCAAATTAAATTATATGTAAGAGTCTGACAAGCTTCCGTTTTCAGAAATAGATGCAGAAACCGAAAATCAAATGTAAAATGTTGGATAATCTTGAACATTTATTCCATTCGAATATATATTTATTCAAAATAGCCATATATATTTGCTAAAATTGTCGATGGATCAATTAAAATATGGTAACAACCTTACGTCATTTATAACAGTGCATGCTATATGCCATAAATTTGAGTTTTATCTTTTTTTTTTCTATTAAAAGTGCAATTTATTTTAAAATTAAACTGAAACAGAGTATTTCATGTATTCCACATGGACAAGAATGGATGCTATTGTATATTACATAATACAATTTTCTAGTAAATGTCATGTGCAAGTATGATTTTGGCAAATCATACTGCAAGACCTCTAACGTATTGTAATTCCAGTGTCAATTCATTTGTTACAATTACTGTAGTGGCCAAAATTATGGGAATTCTTTCGGAAAAAATGCATTATAGAAAGTTAATAGATCATAACAACAATAGTAATTGCAATAACACCATAAACCTCTATATCATTTCAAAGATAATTTAACCAAGAATACAGCTGATTAAATTATGCCCGCTCAGCCTTAATTTTTAAAAAGTTATTGCACAATAACAAGAAGAAAAAAATAAACATACCTAGCTTTGGTTGATAAGAAAATTTTTCTTCACTTGAATATAGTCAAAGTGCATAAATGCTTAGATTGCCAATAAGGTGGTATATCGATTTTAGTAGAATTTAGGAATTGACGCCATGTTTGGAGATAAGAGGAATTCGTTTTTCAGTATTTATTATGATTGTTGTCAAATCAAAAACAATAATCGAGTTCATCTCAGGATCATTCATTTAGAAAATATAAAATGTTTCGAAAGGAACAAAATTTACAAAGTATGGTGAAGAAATTGAATAAAATTTGGATTTTCAATTTAAAAATTCATTTCGACTTTTTTGTAGCTTACTGAATAGATTTTCTTCAAATTTTTCTCACAAATAGTATAAAACATAAGGAAAACTTTTGTAGTGGCTCCATGACAATGAATTGGGTGATTAGTTTTCCAATTATTAAAAAACCCATGTATTCCATTGCACAAGTAAATAATATGCCAACAAAGGGATTTAAAATAATCCAAACATGGGAAAGATGGACATTTAAATAAAACTTCTATATCTATCAATATTGAAAAATAGCTCTTCAACTTGAAAGGTTATTTTCAGGTTTCCTATTATTTAAAAGTAAATGGAAAATTAAATATCCTGTTCAAAATGATTGTTTTCATACTCCAGATTATAAACACATATTTAAGTGCGACTCACTATGTTGAATTAAATCTTATATCTATCATTATTTAAAAATTATTTATAAATTAAAGTGGAAATTAGCTTTATGTAGTTTTTTTCATCAATAGAAAAAATCTGTAATCTTTCAAGAAGCTACAAGATTTTAAAATTATTTGATACAACACATTTTCTCGGTTTAATTAAAAATAAGAAAATATGTTGCCACATATAACAAAATATTTTTTAATTAAGAATAAAATTAAGATTTTAGCGAATTTTTTTGTAGAAAGATACTGTATATTATAATAATTTATATAACCTTTAGCTTAAAAATACTTTATATTTAAAATGCATTTGTTTATGGCTAAGTTAACTAATATTAATGTCGAATGATTAAATATTTTATTATGGAAAATCTCCAAAATCCAGCTATTTAATATATGGTGAAGAGTCCAATAAGATCCTTAAAGGATAATGACACTTTATTCCACAAGAAAGTACGAATTCAAGGTAGCAGGAAAGGAAAGGAAACAGCAGAACTCAAACAGCAAAGCAGCAATAAACTATAACACACAAAATTCGCTTAACTACTCATTTGAACTTAACTCATTTCAGCTGGTCGTTCGACTCCTCTGCTTCTCTTACTATTGACTCCAGTTCTGCATCCCGGCTTCTTATAGTTTTTTTTTTTTTTTTTTTTGACGAGGCAAAGAGGCTTTTAGAAGAATATTGCAACTTTTCTTCTATACGATATACCGCCAAAATTCTCGAGTATTCTTTGCCCTTCATTTTGTTTTTCGCCAAACGGTCATCAAATCCGAGGGTTATTGATCCGGTATCCTTTCAGCATCTTTTTGAGTTATTTGTAAAACTTTCTTCCTGACCATAAAAGTGACTGCGCAGGAAAACACTATTGGAAATTTCTAACTATATCTCTTTCCTTCTATATAAATGAATTTCACTAAGCAACATTCAACAATTGATTTGATTTATGATAGCTTTCATATTTGGTAAAAATATTTGTTGTGCTATAAGAATATCAAATTTTGTTTATAAATATTGAGACACAGGGAAGAAAGTATAAGAAAAGTTTAATGAAGGTTTTGTGACAGTAAATTAAATATTTTATTTTTATTTACATTCATTTAATTGATTTTACTCACCAAAGTAGTCTAACATTTTTATTAAATTCATCATGGCACCATTGTTTTTTTTTCTTTTTCTTTGGCGATTACTTTCTAACATGGAGTTAATACATAAGTACCCAAAAATAGAATTTGTACGATAGAAACCTTTTTTTTTTTTTCCATTGGTTAAAACCAAAATTGGACATAAAGGTCACACACCAATTTCCATCTATTTAAATCATTGCATTTTAGAGTTATTCAGTTTACATGTATATGAAAGTACCGACTGATAGATGGTTAACCCTTTTACTGATTTAGTTCAAAATTTGGCATGAATCTATAATTTAGATGCTATACCTGTTTACCAAATTTTATTTATCTGAATTTTTACGTTTCTTAACTGTAGTGTTCTTTTTTACTCTGAGAGCCAGTCAAGCAGATTTCCTCAAAATTGATTTCGTCCAAAATTTGACAGAAATCTACAAACGTGATATAAAATCTATATACCAAATTTCATCTGTCTAGTTCAAAGTGTTTTTGAATTATCGTGTTCACAAACTGACAGGCAGGCATTATTCGAAAAAATTTTTTTTCATAACTCTGAGAGATCTGAAACGGAGATCGTCAAAATCTCGACTTCAAATTTTTGGATGACCACTCTTTGTCGACTTATAAACAATAGTAAAAATTCCAATTTACGTTACTAAATATTGAAGAAAATTATATTTACTTTCTTGTGTCATGACTTTTTAGATAAAAATTAAAAGAAATGAAGGAGGGAAAAAAACCGTAATATGTTCTATGTTGAAAGAAAAAAAAATGTCGCCCATATTTGTTTCAAACCAATTTCCGAAACAAGTCTAGGCGAAAACAAATATCAATCTAAATCTCCTGTTTAAACGACTGACTTACCTGATTGAATAATAACATTTTAATTATGATACTAGTTATTTGAGACGCAAGTGAGGTGCAATGAAAGATGGTAAACTACTTTTAAATGAGGGTCAGTTAAATGACCCCCTCCCTAAACGCTGCAACCGTGCTTCCTCAATTGGAGTACCACCCGTGAAGCCACCCGAATCGGGAAACAACGACCTCACGGCGAACAACAACGTTTACTTCTCGTCGAGACCATAAACAAACTGAGAGGGAAAGAAAGAAGAATGAGAAATCTACGCCGGAATTGTTTTAAATGAAGTCATCACTCCGAAGATGACTGGTGAAACGTAATCTTAACACCTGGTTGCTATCGTTTAGCTTTTAGGGTTCTCTTTTCAGCCATTGCATTTTTTTTTTTAACGAAGCTTTTTTTTTTTTTTAAGAAATTAGAAAAGTTTTCCGAGGTATGAAGTAGAATGCAGTGTCCCAAAGTGCTTATATCTGATTTCATAAAGTTCAAACTATTAATCAATAGCACAGATTTGAAGGGAATTTTTTAGACGCATTTGAAAGATTTATTGAGGTTATGTCCAAAAAAAGGGGGGCTTGAAGAAAAGTGCTCAAAATTAGTGAAAAGATTCCGCATTATGAGCGTTACTGTTATTTAAGTTCAAAGCTAAGTTTCTACAAAAGAAAAAGAAAAGCGCATTGTGTGATTTGTGAAAACTGGAACTTCAAAAAGGATGTAACGAAAGTTTCAAATTTCGTTTGGAAATTAACAACAAGATCTAAATTTGATAAAATCTTTAAAACAAAAATATTTAAAAACATATGCGATTGAAATGCGAGAGAGATTACACAGTTTAAACATTTTGCCAATTATTCGCTGAGTATTTAGCAGGCTCTTAAATAAAACTATAACCGCTTTTATTTATCTGTTAGTAAATTACGATTTACTTTATAAAAAAAGTGACGAATTAATCTTTTGGGGCACCTTGTATTTGTTTGAGAAATAAGCAATTTTATTCTACGTCTATTCTTTAGACATCGCCAAAAAATGCGTATCAGATTTAATGACTTAATAAAAACTAATTTTTCCCCTAAAGATTAAAAAAAAAGATTCGAAAGTTTAATTTAAAAAGAATGTGATGGTAAAGAGTAGCAACGACTGATTTTGAGCTTGTTATTGGTGAAAACATCATCAATTTTGCTTGAATTAATTGATTAAATTAATTGATTAAAATAATTAACTTAACAACTTACTTTGGTAGACTACATTTTGTGTGTGTGTGCGTTTTTCTTTCCATAGTTTGAATATTCATAAAATACTATTTAAAATTACATTCTAATATTTTGGAAAATGTTTATTTATTTATTGGAAAATAACGTTTCCGAATACTCTGGTGCACTTTATATTTTGCTCGATGACTTAAATTCACTTATAATCTCAGCTTTATTTCGAAGAAACATTGAGAAGTCAGCTATTATTTACTACATATTTATCTGGAAAGCAAATAATAAATTAATAAAAAAATTTCATTTAAGCTTATATATATAAAAAATCACTTTGTATTTTAAAATAGGCTAAATTAAATAAATTATATTCATTTGCAAAAAAAAAAGATGTTAAGTGAAATAAAAACTAATTCTAAATATTATTAATGAAAAACTAAAACATATCGGTATTTCTTAAGAAAATGAAGTATGAACTAAAATTTGATTTTAAAAAAAAGTTTTAATAAAAGAAGATGTTAAAATATACCAAAATTCTTAGCCAAACGAATTTTAAACAAGATTTTGATTGTAAGTGTTATGATTTCTCTTAATAAAGATGTTGGAATAAATCGACATTTTTCACGGAAACGAATTGCAAACAATGCTTTATCTTAAAAATAAAAAATAAACTAATTCCAGCCACCGTTACAACGGGCTTCGCTGATAAGCATAGTCCCATCATACTATGAGCTGAAATAATTCACTGTGGAAACGGCCTCCCACCGAGAGCGTTGAGTGAAAAGTGCGGTATTTCAAATAAAAGACCATGGTTAACCACAGCCTCGGGAGAAGGTGTAATTTACTTATACTCAAGACTCTTCGGCAGTCGTTGTTGACTCGGGGACTGAAGACATTTCCCTGACGCTCAGTGATTAAGGAGGCGACCCTGTGGTCAGGTGCCGTCTAAGTTGTTCGCGTAGCCACTTCGTAAAGACTCACTTAAAATCAATTTCATCTCGACTTCAGGTGTAATAGAAAAAGTGTCGGCGCCTGTGCAATACCCGACTACTGAGCTACCACTTCCGGACTGTAATGGTTGATTGATGTGGTTTTGACAAGCGGGAAAATAAAAGCACGATAGTTGTAAAATCTAATGGGAAAAGAATAAAAAAGTGTTGAATTTATCGAAATTTTATTGCGTATTTAAAGTCAATGCTATTTCCAGAAATAGCGGTACATTAAATAAATTCATTTTTACAATAATTTTAACTAATAATTTTTTTTAAAATTGATAATAGAATAGAATCATTTTTTATTTAATCAATGTTTGAACTTTGATCATTTCTACTCACACTAATTCTTTAGCTTAATTGAAATAAAAATTTTGTATACTTAAAAATATTAGTCTTAATTCATCATAACTTTTACAATTGAATCGTGAAAACAATTCAAACAAATGCATTCCTCCCAGTCATTTCTGCAGTTTTAACCAAAAAATTTTTTAAAAAAAAGTGTTTTATTTAATGCATTTAGTCTGCCTTTTAATAATAGAGTAAATTCCCATGATGCCACAGTTACTTGACAAATGTAATTGTATATGTCCAATGACACTGCATGGTAGTGTCAAATACTTTTTTTTCCAACAAACGCGATTTATTCTAAAATTCAATACGCAATAGTGTTTAATTTATTTCTTTTAACAATTTAGTTCGTTAGATAATATCAAAGAACCCTGCAATTTTTCAAATAAATTGCATTTGTTTATATTTAAATAACTTTCCTTTTGTAATTACATTACGACTAGAGGCAGTTCCCTCACTACTCTCACCAAAGTGATTGCTCGTTCACTATTTCATCAGCTTATAATTTCAAGTTATTAAAATATTAAAATTCAAACAATATTGCATTCATTTTTGATTAATTCTGAAAAAAAAAAAAAGATGACATATACATGCATATAATGTTTAAAATAAGAGTGGAAAAATGTGTAAATGGAAAAAAATATAAATATATTGCTTACAATACTAATCATTAAAGGGAGAAAAAAAGTTGCTATTTGCATTTTCATCTCCAAATGAAAAAATAATTTTCAATTTTTATTTAAGTATTATCAAACGGGCTGAAAATACAGAAAATAAAAGTTGTCATAAAATATAATCAAAATAGGCTAGTATAAATTCGTTTAAATCAAAAGTGATTATTCCAGATAATGAAGTCTATTTGATACGTTGGATAACGTAACATATTAGGAACATCTTTCACTATCGCATCACTCTACGAATCTCTTAACCATTTTTTTTTTTCTTCTGAAAGCTAGAGTATCGTACAAAAATATCGAAAATAAATTAATCATAAGTTTGAATCGCAGAAATGGATTAAAAAGAATGATAATATCATACTTACGGATAAGACTTATGAATAAGAATAGTTTCTCATTTTTACAGCGTATGATGAATGGCAAGTAATATTAAATTTTTCAAAAGTAAATGCTATAAATTACAATGTTAAATATTTGATTTCCATTACCATTATTTAAAACTGCTATTTTTTTTATTTTTTTTTTTTACTACTATTACTATTAAACTACTATTTTACACATTTCTACTCTGATGATCATCTGAATCACCACGATATTAATTGTGTTTAATTTCAATTAAATCTCTTATGCAAAACATGATGCTCATGATTCTCCAAACAAAGAATTGCTAATCATCAAATCATGATAGATATTAAAGCCGAGTTATTTCAATAGTCATTCACGTGTTCTGTTTATATGTTTTATGAATGCTCCTATTGAAATCACATCTAGGAATAATAGGTATATTGTCTTTTGGGGTACTGGGAATTCACTTTTTTATTCCCTCATACAAACTGCAAAGGTAATAAATCAGAATATTTTTTTTTCCCTCAGATTTCAACAACGGAATAAAGTAATGAAAACGGAATAAGTGAAAGGATACGACTTTCGGGCAGTAACATATTGTTAAAAATTATGAAAAGAAAGGAAAATTAAAAATTGTCAAAAATATAAGGGTAAAGCACGATAAAAATGAATATTTGTGTAGTTAAAAAAAAAGATTTTTATATTTAAAATGTTATAAAAATTAATTTTAAGGAATCATATTTTTAAAAATAATCACGAAAAAAAGAGGTAAAAAATTTTAATTTTTAGTTAACTAAATTAATGCTCTGATGAGCGCATTTCTACCTAAAAAAGTTTATTTGTACCAAATTTAGTGTCACCAGATAAAATAACCTGAACTGTAGAACGCCAACAGACAGGTACTTATACATAGACACACACACACACATTATTCTTAAAAATGAAAGCATATTTTTAAATGAAAGCAACCGATTTCCTCGTCAATCAGTTCATATTAGATTGCATTCTGTGCATTTTGAAGTTTAGAATGTTTATTTTTACGATTACACATTTTTATTATACCGTATTGATAACGTGTCACATATAGTATCAGTTTACTTTGTTTGAAAAATATTTAAACTTATTTGCAAACATCACATCTAAATAGTGATTTTTAAAAAAAATTACACTGTCAAAGGGTTAAGCAATTACTATCGTTATTCCTGTTTCCATGCTGCAAATTGAAATCATCACTTCTGTATTCCAACCTAAAATTTCAATTTTAATTTTATATTAAAATTGATATAAAACGAAGACTTCCGCTTTTTTAAAGACTGTTCTTTATAGATAACTAAATATATGCAGTATTGCTTGGGATTAAAATCCTTAATACTTATATAAAGCTAGATGTGTGTGTGTGTGTTGGCGCTCTACAGGCCAGACCATTTGACCTACAACTATCAAATTTGGTACATGTATACCTTGGAGGTCGGGAATGTGCCCCTGGGGTCCCTTTTTTTGAATTTTCGATTAGAATTTTAATTATAAATTAAAAACTAACTTTCCGCCAAAAAAAATCTTTTCATTTTCCCCACCGCCAAATGAGTAAAGCTTCAGTTTTTTTCCCCCACACTAATGAGGCTAGGGTTAAGATTTTTCGGCTGATTATTTCAAACGATTCTTTTTATTTTCTTAATGTTTGATGCCTTTAAAATTAAACATTGTTAATTAATCGATCTTTCAGATTCATTCTGAAGTACATTTGAATTAAAATAAAATAGAATAAAGGAAATTAAAAATTTCTAATCTGCATAGCGTTACCCCAACTAGCGTAGAAAATTCACGCATTTGCGTTACCATAATTGGCATTGAAAATTCACGCATGCGCGTTGTGTTCTGAACTATTCTCATCGGATTCTGACTCGATTTAAATTATTTTTAGGTTAGTTGTGTGCTTTTGTAATTAAATTGTATTTATGTTAGTTATATATTTTTTGTATATGCTTATAGTTTCAAATACATTGTTTTTTAAGTAGTTTTTAAAACCCGTTTTCGACCGATTATTTTAAACGCTTCTGTTTATTTTCTTAGCGTTTGATGCATTTAAAATTAAACATTGTTAATTAATCGATCTGTTTATGATGAATCTGAGAAAATTTTGTTGAAAATTTCTTGAGATATTATATAAATTAAGAAAGATATTCTTTAGTGCCCATAAGGTTTAAATACTCAGCGACTCTGTTTTCAGTACTCATATTTAAAAAATATGCTTCGTTTCAGTAAAAATGTTCTGATATCAATTGCACTTTAATCATTTCCACTTTAACTTAAAGCATAAATTCTACGGGAATTAACAGAAAATTAGAGATATACATATTATGTTACGGCTGAAGGCCTTTATAATATTATGAGTGAATTATATGACTACCAAAATTTCAAGCTTTAAAATATTTTGATGAAGAAGCTATTAAAATAGGAGTTACATAAAATATTTAATTATTACAATTTTAACGAGCAGTAAGATTGGCGATCCGGTTGGTCGCCAAAGGCGGCTAGTATATAATATTTCTAAATTAGAAAATGGGTCAAAAATATTTCTTCTGGAATAATTTCCCCCTGAAGCTACTGTTGAAAAAAAAGTCAAAATTTTGTTTCATTTCTAATTAAAAGAATATTCGATTAATTTTTAAACTTTGAAAAGTTGACAACTTTTTTTTTCTTTACTTATCTTAAGTAATAATAAGCAAGATTTGATTAAATTCTATCTGGTTTTTCAAAAGATGCGATATATACTTACATTTATGCATTTATAAGTATATAGCTGAAAAGCTGTTTAAATTAAGATAAAGCTAAAAATTAATAGTGACGAATCTTGAAACAGTATAAAACTGAAAAAATTAACCGATATATTTAGGTACCTTTATCTAATGCTATCTATATCAGTCAACGAAAACATTCCGAGATCAATCCGCCCAAAACACGGAATATCTATGGAAAGCCTAAATATAAATATGTCCATGAATATTTTATATTTATTATTTTCGGGTCATTTAATACCTCAGTTTTCCGGAAATGTTATTGTTTGAGGTCATCCTTTCCTGCTAACAGCGATGAAAACAAAGAAAAAAAATCCTTTTTTAAAGTTTACTTGCAAGTAGGACGCATCGCAATACAAGACTGAACGTTCCGCAACGATAAGAAACCAGTGATAAAAGTTAGTAAGTTATTAGAAAGTTCGTTTTTCCTGTTTGATATTACATGCTAAAAGATTCCGAGTTTACGTATTTCAATTCATGAAAACGCATAATTAACAGTTTAGTATACTAATTTTCGATTGGTGGACATGTATACTCAGTAACTGATTATATCTCATCTGATATATGAGAAGTAATCGGCAACAACAATTAAAAAGTAAACAGAAATCAGCATTAGAAAATTGTCTCATTTGCTAGTTCGACTAGGCAGGCAGATAGAAAAGAAATTATAGGCAGATAGAAAACCCCAGGCATATAGAAAAAAATGAAAGACAACAGAATTGCTTTGAAAAATAACTTTTCAATCCATTAATAACACGTAAAAGTATATTAGTCTTTTCAGAGTACAGAATTAATATCATCTGTAAGAAAATATGACGAATGTCTGATTTTTGTCATTAACGCTTAAAAGATTTTTTTTTTGTTGTTGTTGTTATGAGTACTGTGAAATATACAATTTTTCATAGCTTTTATTTTTTTACTTAGCATGAAAATAATTTCCTTCAGTTATAATTTAAGACATACCCTAAACAAAATAATGCATCCTTTTGAGAAAAAAAAAATTAATCAGAAGGATACCAAATCAAAAGGAATAGTTTGCAATAACATTAGAATTGCAAAAGCATTAATATCTTAATACTAATCTCTTAGATTCTTTAATATTTCTGAGAAAAATACTATTTAGAAAATCATTCTGACTTGAAAACATTTTATTGAAATTTTAATAAAACATTTTAAAAAATAAATCAGCATGTACAAACTAATTTAAAGGATAAATGTGCGTGCGTGCGACCAGACCGGTGGCCTAAAACTACCAAATTCTGTATATAATAAGATTATGCACATTCCTATCCCCCATAATACAAATATATTTTCATGGATGCGAATGCGCACTTCTGAGCATTTTTAAAAAAAATCTTTAACTAAAAATATTTTGCTGAGAAAATTACGTATATGAAGAAATTACATACAATTATCAGTTCATTTATTGCAATCATTAATATCTGCGAACCAGCTGATTGCCAGGAGAGGCTAATTATTAATAAATACTGCCTCTTCCTGTTCTGATAAATATTTTAAAGTTTTGGGAAATTTCTCGTTCGTATGCTTTGTCGTTGCTTTAAACAATATCTTGAAATAGAAGGAGGTAACGAAGCCCTAACTTACAGATAAGAGTTAAAAATAGTATGAAAATATTACGATGCATCAGTCTAGTACCTAAAAATATCTTCCTATAGGTGAATCCTCAAGTGATATGGCACCAAGCGAAGCATTCACAAAAACTTTGAAAATATCTTTTCGTTTCGGGTTTTATACCAGTTCGCTTATATCAGGAAGCGAGCTTCACTTTCTCATTAGCAGCTCCTGAGACAATAAATCATAAAAGTTTACTTGCAAGGAGGACGTGTTGTAATACGAGATTGAACGTTCCACCACATTAAGAAATTGGTGTTAGTGGTCTTAAAAGTAAGAGTATTAATAGAAAGCGGGTCAAGGGTCGGGATGGGGGCCTCCCTAAGGTGAGAGCGCCAGCGGCGGCGGAAGTAAGCATAGCATGCACTGATCATATATATATGTATTTTGTTTTGTTTTTTTATCCCGTCACGCAGAATGGCCCCGGGCTAGCAACGGTATTCACCCGACACGCGCCTCACCGGCCTGCTCCTCCAGACCGTTGTTTTAGCGGAGAACTCTACGCAAAACATCATTTCAAGGCGAATGAGAACGGTCATGGTCATTAATCGCTGGGGGGAGGGGATGCAGAAAGGGGATAGATACAGCCGTGTATCAAAATTGGAGTTTTGAAGTTCTGAATGGGGCAATTTAGTAGCAGGAGTTGAGTGCGCATGTGCACTCCCACTTTTCAAGCTGGTAGTTGTTTCTTTGGAGATTAACAAAAAAAAAGATATTTTTTTACTACTGCAATACTATTATAATTACGAATCGGATTTTAAGAGTCATATTCTGAAACCAAAAATTGTTTAGTTATAATGTCAGTGTTTATTTTATCTGTTCATTACGTTTAAAGTAAAAACAAATATCTATTCAGTATAAATAATTGTCAGTTATTATTAAAACTAGTCACGGTTATCATTGAAAATACTTGGTTAATCTCGTAGACATAATATATAGATGATGTTTTTAAAATCATGGGAAACTCACAAGTAATTTTGGAATCAGAATATGAGGCATTAAACTCAAAAAATGGCCATAGCAATAAATATTTACTCGTAGGCTTACAATAAGATTCAAACACACACATACACACTTCAAGGATATATGAAGCCCATATACGATAACATTTTGAATATGCGTAAAAAGTATGTAGAACACTATAAAATGTTTTGTTCTCCTTTCGCATATTTTTCTTAGTTTCCATCTAGAAAGAAGTTTCTCACGTTACAGTGCTATTTATGGCTTTTTTTCCTCAAAATTTTATTTTAATAAAAAAAAAAACAGAGTGGAAGGGGGAGAAGAAATTTTCATTTTGAAATTTTTTGATCGCCAAGACCCATAGTTCGGCATTTTATTTTTCTTTTCTTTTTCTTTATAGTTATTCCTGACAATACCCCTCTCCTCCTCTTTGAAAACTCCCGAAAAGTGCCCCTCTCTTATTGTTTTCTCATTTCATTTTTATTTCTAAGTTTGTGATAGTTATCTGGACATAGGGCGGATTTTAAGTTTTGATTCGGTTTTAATCTTTCGATTTTTGGATCTGTATTTATATTCCTCCAAAACAAGTGTCCAGGTAGTGCTAAATACAGAATACTAGCAAAATAACAAACGCAGAATAGAAGTGAATATTTATTACTCTGAAATGATCTCCTGAATCCAGAAACAAAACCTGAAAAAATAATCGAGAAAAAATTATTTAAGAAGAATCAAACGAAGTTTCTTACTTCTCATATTATATATAAAAATATTCGAGATCATCCTTGAACCAAAGATTTCAGATTTTTATGGAATATTTTTCCACGGAAACTTGGTTGAAAACATCGCAGCAGAATATTGGGTTCAAAGCTTATTATGTGAAGAAAGGGCTATCATGGAATATAATGGTTACTACAATAGAAATTATTTTACAATCTTAGAAAAAATTAGACAATGTTCTATAGATTACCATCTGGATCTAATATTTTTTTTCATTATAATGTTATTCATTTAAGTGCATTATATTAATTTTATAGGGATTAAATTAAAACCAAATAACTAAAATTTGAATTGATTTTTAGAATACTTACTAAGAAAAATCATATCGATCTTATTGTAAGTCATTTAAATAATACTTCAATGAAGTAATAATTTTTTAGATGAACAATTTACTCTCCCAAAAATATTCCCAATTTCCATATTTCCGCTATTTATTATCTTTCGAGAATTTATGGAAAATATAATTCAGACCTATAAACTGCGCATTGATTTTTAGGAATATGAAATTCATTGAATCATCAGGAAAATCAAAAATATCAAGCACTCTAAGCTCAGTAATATCATGTAGTAAAAATTTTAATACGAGAAAGGATTTGATTTATCTAAAATATGCCTCCATTTCGTATTATACACTGTAATTATCCTAAATGTATATGATTTCAAATAACGAATTTAAAAAAAATTAGAAATAAAAGACCGAATCAATTTATTA
The DNA here is from genome assembly GCA_026543865.1 of Argiope aurantia. Classification (NCBI taxonomy): domain Eukaryota; kingdom Metazoa; phylum Arthropoda; class Arachnida; order Araneae; family Araneidae; genus Argiope; species Argiope aurantia. The sequence continues at coordinate 56,578 of JAPMOR010081789.1, forward strand.
TGAATAGATGTAACAATTTATTCATTCGAAAATATTGATACATTTGCAAAATGAATTGAATAATATTCAATAGTATTGTTCTCAATATCTTTTCTTAATTTTTTTAACCTTTAATTATTCAGTTTTCAATACTACTTGAATTTTTAATACCTTATCGTCTTGATTCAATTGAAATTCTATAAAACTTTTGAGGTTTTATGGATTTTATAAAATTTTCGTCACAAATTATAAAGACTTTACATGTTTTAATTTTAATTTCGTTTCTTACAATTAAGTTTTCTTAAAATAATTCTTACAATTATAATTTATTGTAAAATAATAAATACGTGATCAGGAGAAACTAAAGATGCGCAAGTGCTGATGATAATAAATTAATTCAATAACTGAAAATTAATCCAACAATTTATTTGTAAGAATAAAATGTAACCATTGAACATGCATAAAAACAAAATATGATATACAATCGAAAGCAATATTATTTTATATCATTGTTATATTTGCCAGTAAACACAAATAAAAGGGCAAACACTTTCTCTGTTTGTTGCGGCCAAACAAATCTATTTACTTTTCGTGGGGCAAAAGAAAGGAGAGAGTAATCGAGAGAGGTAGCGTGAGGAGACGAGTTTCCGTTACCACTTACCACCTGTCGATAGGGTCGCGCAGGTGGTAACCGGACCATGCCGTTACATCGACACCCTTTTCGTTTTGGAAAAACTCACTCGTCGAATAGCATCACTAGGAGATATAAAATGTCGATTATCAAAACCCGATTTCCATTTCACTTGATTTTGTCAATTAAATCAATAAGGAATGGTGTCAATTTCTTTTCTGGAAACTGTTTGTTTTGGCATTTTTCTTTTGTTGTTGGGGATAGTTATCTGGGAAAGGTTATTTGAGATGAGTGATTAAGGTCACACAATTTTAATAAGTCATAATTTTTAATATTTATGTCAAGTAACGATTTTGAATATAATTATTAATAAATTGTCAATGCAACAAATATAGAAATTGAGGTATTAATTTTGTTAAATTTAAAAGTAAATTCGATTTCTATTCCTAATAATGTTTTGAATTTCATTCACTTGCCTTTATTTTCTTTTTAAATTTTGTCCATAATTATATGGCAGTGATACGTATGTCGAAAAAAAAAAACGTATTTGATATCATCGCAGTTTGTATCTATATAAATGCAGTTACTAAAACAATAAAAAGTATTATTGTAAAATGGAATCAAATGTTTTTAAAATTTATTAAAATTTGAAAAAAAATTGTACGGTAATAAAATTGTTAGCACAGGATTTTAATTTTTTTTTAGTTTTAAAGTGATCTAAAATTAATTTTTGGGCTCTAATATGCCACAAAGTTATCAAGAAAAATGTTTAATTTTTTTATTATTTAGATTTTTTTTTTAAATTTTAGGTGATCGTCTACATTTCAAGAAATAATTATAGGCTAAATTTGATAGTTATAGTAGAGCGTTTTGAACTTTTTTGATATCATTATGTCCCTTGTCGCATCATAAAATTTTCAAAAAATATGCGACCAGTAAGTATGATCAATTTAAAACTTTTTTCAAGTTTATCTTTTTATTTAAAAAAAGAAGCTTGATAACAAATGAATTAATTAGATAGTTTCTGCGGGAGATCTTTGAACATAAACAATAATTCTTGATACTTGCAAGCAAGTTCATCTATACGTTTTAGAGTCATTGAATGAAGTGAAGAATTAGTAAAATGAAAATATGAAACGCTCAGTAATTTTTAAGAATATTTTGGGCTAAAATTAGCATTTTTTTCTAAGAAAGAAATTATTTTTAATGAGTTACTTAATTAATTCTAAGATTAATTAATCTTAATCTTCAGATCAAGTACATTTTTATCACTACCTCACCAAAAAAAAAACAATATATTCTCAGATAGAATGAGACTGTACAACATCCACAATGTTGTATAATGTTTTTGCATAATTCAATACCATATAATATTGCATAATAGCAAACAATATAGTTATAATATCATAAAAGCCTACATCTGGGTGAAAGCCTTATGAATAAAACGGATCTAATAAAAGTATTTTTTTGATTTAAATATGTCGATTATCGAACAATGTTTTATCCTTTTTATGCACATTACCATTAAAAATTTTTACCTTCGAAGTATCGAAAGCATTTGTATTTTTATAGCTAATTCAAATAGCATAACTTTAACGTTTTTTGTTTTTTTTTTTAAACGTTTACCTGATTTTAAAATAGTGTTAATTAAGTTGAAGAAAGTCGATTGATACTGAAATAAAATGAATCCAAAATCCAAAACAGATCTATTGTAACAAAAAGCTTCCATTTTGAAAAATAAAAAATGAGAATTATAAAATGATGTAAATTATTAGTAAATTATAATTATAATAATATGGTTAAACGATTTAGGAAAATTTCCAACCAAAACAAACTATTGACCAGAGTTCATCCAAGAAATTCATTTTCTTAAATGAGAGTCGTTAAATTTGTCTTTTTAAAGTCATCAGTGTGTGTTTTTAATTCAATTATCAGTATTAATAAATTGAATTAACGATGAAATAATTTCTCAATCATGAGATTAGAAAAAATAATTAAATATATGTAGCTAGAATTTTTAATTTTGAGAATCAACAATAAAACAAGAAAATTTATTTAAATCTCTATTTCTCCATTCATTGTCTGTAGTAAAATATTTTAACGGCAAAAATATATAGAAAAAATACATAGCTATCGATGCTGCCTTATGTGTAACCGCATAATTTACGATAGTCAAGTTATAAACATACTTCTCTACAGGAATTTATTTGATGCAGCTATTAAAAAAAGAGAGAACTAAGATATAATTTCAGAACTAAGAAGAAAAAAATGGCTAAGAATGATCCACTAGGCCATCTTTTGATGTAAAGAAATTGTTTTGTCTGGACGGTTAGTCTTCCGTTCCACTTCACTTGTCTTCCCAAACTATGAATGGGTTTTCAAGGGTGGTAGAAATTTTTTCTCCCCTTTCTAGCGTATACGCACACTAATTTCTAGTTTTGAAGGGAACTACACATAAAAAAATATCATTGCACAAAATGGCCAAAAAAGCAATTATGTGCATGTACAAACTTTTTTTTGCCATAAGCTTTAGATTTCCTGTTACTAACTATGATAAGAAATTATAACTTGAAAATTAAAAAAGTAACTTGATTCATTTAAAATTAATATTTCAAATGAAATCCTACACAGAAATGTTTTTGAATATGGGAAATGAAGGCAATGTTTTAAAAAGGAATGAATTTTAACTTTATTTAATGTAGCAATTAATCAAGTTTTCAAAGCAAGAAGTTACAGACGGAAATAAAAATTAAACATCAATGATAAATTATAAGGATATCCAAATTTATATTACTTCTTCTGTTTGAGGAGAGGGGTCGCGCTAACCTCGGCCTCGGAATCGGAGGATCGCAAGTTTAAAATTCCATTCCGTCAAAGATCTATCGACTACTTGTTCTTTTAATCTGCAGTCGCAGAGCAAACGCAATCATGTTGATGTGACGGTATTATTCAAATAAATTTGGCAAATGAGGTACTCATTTGAATATCGTCTTCGCCAACTTATTAAAGAAAATCTGGTAAAAAATTCCGATGTCGTTTTACGAAAGAGCTACATATAGTCGTAGTTTGAAGACGATGGTAAATTTTCATATTATGAGATCACAAACGCATAATTTTGTTTATAGAATAGATTTGGATTCTTTACAGAATCTCGAGATACGAGAAGAACGTTAATAGCAAAAATCCATTATTACACTACGGTTTAACATAACATGATAATGTCTGTGGATAATACGGTTTAACATGTTTTTAACATAACATGATAATTTCTTTGTGAAGAGTAATATTAAAACTATTCATTCTAAGAAATTCCCAAATAACTCCTTTCAAAAGAAAAAAGTCCGGATTTTATACGAAATCAATAAAGGATTTTATACGAATCCAATTACTTATTTTTCTACAATTTATCTGTTAATAATAATATGTAATTAGTAGTCTGATTTTCATTACTTAATGATTCGGAAACTAATTTAATATAAAAATAATAAGACACCATCTGCTCTTCTACATTTGATTGCTATTGAACTGGCTATGCTTTAAAATTGATTTGAGTAATTGATAAGACTGATAATTAGATAAACTAATGAATACGCTTCTGTTGAATGTACTAATGAAAAGAATGCGGTAGTATTTAATTGCGATCTCTTTTAAATAGCTTTGAAAAAAGAAAATTAAATCAGATGCATTGAAACAAAAGAACCTTGATTAGCAAAAAAAGTTCCTTTTCAGGAAATTAATTAATTTAAATTATTTATAGCCGAAAATTCGTTGAGAAAACAATTGTGGTTTAATTGAGACAAAGATTTAATTATTTTCATTCATTCGACTTGTCAGAAATCGACAACAGACAATCAAAAATCAAATTTAAATTCGTTTAGGATAATTAATAAATGCTTTTTATATAATTTTTAATTTATAAAATTAAGAAATAAACTTGGCATATGATTTAATGCATTTTTTCTTAACCTTTCTTCCAATCTGATTAATTAGCTTTTGATTGATTAGCTTTTAGAACTTCTCAGAGGCTATTTGGGGATGGACTATGTATTCATGGACTGGATGACAAAGTCATGATCAGATGACAAAGTCGACGCATGGAACGGCCCTCCTTTCCGAAATTTCCACACTCCGACAGCGAAATTGTTTCAATTCAAGTCAGCTTGTATGATTGGTCTTCTGTGAACTCGATGATTGGTCTTCTGTGAACTTTCGCGCTTCAGACTCGAGTCTGAAGCGCGAAATTCTACTATCAAGTAATAGTAACTTTTTCCAAATGAAAAAATGTTTCCTAATCTTTTAATATATAGTTAGCAATATTATAAGATATTGTATGATAGTCTAATTCTGTGAGGAATCACAGTGGTATTGTGCCTAGCTCATTTCTGGTATCAAATGCGGGATTCGGTATTTAGTAGTAGCCCACCCAGTATGTACGCCCGTTGTTCATTCTCCTGATCTCTTGCATCAAAAGTCCTCTTGGCGTATCTTGGGAGAGAGATATGTCGGCATAGATATCGCTATTTGGACTTGATCACCTGTCATTATTAAGAGTTCAAAATGTTTTCTCATACAATTTTCGAGCTTGAACTCTAAACTAATTACACTAACTAAATCAAAGTCAAAACCTAATGACTATTGTGATTCACGTGAATTAAATTGAGTGGTTAAGAAAAATTCATGGTCAAAAAAAAAAGCATTATGTCTTCGTTTCTTTTTTATAATAGTGAATATAATATTGTTTCATTATCTGATTTTTTAAAATCATTTTTTGTAATCTGAATTTCGTTTTAATTCAACTGTATTTCCTCAACTTTATACGTATTAAAATTATTGAAATGTCATAGGAATATTAAAAAAATCAAGGTATCTTTAACGAAATATGTTTATAATCGAAGAAAAAATATTTAAAATTTATATTATTCAATTATATTAATATTTTTTGGATGAAGCTTTATATTATAATAGTATAAACTAGATATATTAAATAGTGGGTTTCAAATATATAAAAGAAAATAATAATATTTATTAAGGGTGATTAATGGAATGATTGTATCTGTTTGAATTTAGATCTGTTGGACTTTGTCTTTTTCCAAGTGTTGTCAGACCCATGTTTGCAACTAGGTCTGTTCTTATTTTTAATTAATGGCACAACTGAAAATACAGTTTCACCATTATAGGAAAAAGATTTAAAATTATCACTTTGTAGGAAATATATCTATTTTCACTCCTTCTTTTTATAAAACTATACATTAGTTATCTTTTTATTAAAAGATTGAAAAAGGTGGAAAAGGATGCTAATTATACTGATTTTGAACATTCGTTTAAATTTTTGATGTAAAAATCATGCAATCAGTAATAATATAATATGCCATCAGTGGCACACGTACCATATTTGAGTAACCATGATCTTGAAAAGATCGATCTCCTAATTTATTTTTAAACCAATAACATACAGACAGACGCATTTGAGGCGAATCACGTGTCAGATGAACAAAAGTTTATATTAGGGGCAAGCGGAAATCGTGATTTTCTGTTTGATGAAGTATACCAACCGTTGACATCACACTAGTTATCTCTTCAATCATTTTTCTAATTTCAAAGAGGATGGGGAAAATAGTGTTTTGATTAGTCCTCACGTTTCACGCTTTCGCACAATTATGTAGCAACTGTGTCGAGTTCCTTTGTAGGCGCTAACAAAATACAAAGTTGGAAGTGAACAATGTGTCTAGGAAAATTAATGTTGTGTGAATTCATCATTTAACATGAAACAATCATAATGAAATGTTTTTGTAAACATGTTTTTATTAGTCTGCTAAAAACTTAAAACCTTTTTATTATTATTTTCTAATCTTTAATCTACCACTTTATACTTATAGTACATTATTACAAAAATAATGGAATTCGGAAATATTTTTTGCTTCTGAAATTCTCTATCAGGTGAAGACGCTGATATAGAAACATAATTTATTTTAATAAATCAATTAATTGATAATTATGTTCAAAATATTAAAATAGCACAATTTATCAAGAATACATAAATGTACGAAGTTTCAAAATTGTAATGTATCAAAAAGCAAGAACAGAACCAATTACAAAATTTTATCTTCACGATCATGATACAAAGGTGATACATAATATATAGGATTGTGTTCAAAATTCGAAAATATTTTAAAAGTAAGTAAACGGCATTAAAATGAGTAAACTCACTTATCTAATGCTATGATAAATATTCTACATCTGACAAAGACAGCATTAGACATTTATAAAAAGTGAATATTAAGAATATTATAAAAAAGAGGGAAAAGTGAATATTAAACCACAAGCTTATTTATGCCATTCTTAGATTTCTCATAATTTTTACAACTCTCAACAAATAGCAAAACAACAAAAGAACAATTTTTCCACCCATGCGTAAAGGTACTTATCATTTCATTACATTTATATAGACATATAGAGGAATTAATTTTCAGGTGCATCAGGATTTATTTTAATTTGAATAGATTAGTTGCTATTTTAAAGCTACGCGAAGATTATTTTGAGTCAAATATAATTATTTCCAACCATTGTGAGATGTCGAGGACGACACTCTAGTTGATCATCTCCTTTTTAAAATTCCCTAGCGTGTTAGTGGACGGATCACCCCCCCCCCCTTTTCAATAAATGATAAAATTAAAACATTTGAACGGAGAGATGCGGGGGGGGGGTAGGAATTTTGGGCTGGTACCATTTAGATAACTAAAATTCCATTTTTCATTTATACTAGACCTCTTATGAGAACGGCCTCATTAATTTAAATGCGTTCAAATGATGTGGATGACAACCGAGTCAGCACCTCAATCGCCAGACCACGCTACGCCAGCAGAAAGACGTTAAGGAAAGACACTCACTTGTGTACATAAGGTGCCTTATGGAGAATTAGCTCTCCAACTTTTGATATTCTGTTCCGAAATCGAGAATCGGCCATTATAACCCCCCCTCCCCAAACAAATTTCTGTATTCGATTTGAGTAAAAGCCGTAAAGAAGATATATCCAATTCCCCCTCGACAGTTTGTTAAACGAGAATTCTTTTTTACTTATTATTCGCTTACTTTACTCTTTGTATATACAAAAATCATCTCTTGATAATAAATCATTTTAAATATTGTGCGAGTAAAAATTGAAAATGAGTTAATTATATACAATTTTTTGGTTAAAACAAAAATATTATTCAGTTCTGTCAAAATTGCTAAGTTTGATGTAAATCGCGACTGATTCTGAGTGTTTTTCTAAAATATTTGATAGCAATGTAATTAAAATAAAAGTATTTAACTTATTATTTTTTAATTAATTTCCCTGCAGTTTCACAAAGTTATATATTATTAAACATTTTAAAAGAGGAAAAATATATTTATCTGATTTTCTGTTGCCTTGTGGACTAATATTAATTGTTGAGACTTTAAAAACTAAAAATAATTTGTACTTCGCAATCTTGATTAAGTGAATTCAAAGTTTTGTATTAAAAACGAAAAAGAAAAGATAAGGAAGTCTTTTCCTGATCTAATATTTACAGTTTAAAAAACTTTCACAGTTGTTAGAATGAATAAGTTAAAGATATTCGCTTTCTCAACCTTTATTTCTATGTCTCCACTTAATCCTTAAAAAATATTTATATAGTTGATATTCTTAATTTCCATATAAAAAACAATTTGGATAACTATATAATTTTATTGGGTTAGTTCTTCAGTATAGCACTTGATCGCATACAGCTTTACGATGTTGGAATTATAAATATAATAATTATTTTAGACTGTGTGTTGGCTGACTATTGCATAACGCGTTTATACAAGAATAATTCAAACTGCTTTATAAGGCGTTGGAGCTAGAATTAGGAATTTATTAATAGAATAAAGTAGGTAGAAGGCGAAAAAAACTTCAATATGTGCTTTTATTAGCCTGATAATATTTTTTGGCTGAAATTGTAATTGTATGTTGTAAAAACTGCGTGCACTCGGCTTTATTAAATCAAACCTAAAACAGTATCATGCAAAGATATTTCATACTAGAAATTTGAATTTAATTTGTTTCAATTTTTTTCATTGACTTCTAGATTTAATGTAAATTAGAAACTCTATCAATTTTTTATAATTATTGTTTCTAATGAAATATTCATATTTATATTCGAGTGAATATTAAACATTTTTTCACAGTACTTTAAGAGAATCAATAAATTTTAATTCAGTAATTTCAATTTCAAGCCAATTTATATATATATATATAGAATACTCTTCTGCATGATTTAGTACTTAAAAGAAACCATTTATGTAATCAACTTACCGGAAAGCTGAAATAATTTTTAATAAATATTCACACACTAATAATTTCTACACATGGAAAATCGTGTTATAGTGAAGTAAAATATTACCAAATAAGTTCGTCGGAATTTTTTTCACAGCATCAGAATTTCAAAATAAAATAAAATTAAAGGAAATATTTTTCAATTTTTTTAGCTTAAAATTTGCTTTTCTTTATTAGTTCAGCTACAATCAGCCCGCATTGCATGAAAGTATTTTGATACTTTTCCTATCTTCAATCTTACAATTTCTTATCCATTCCTGCTATATATTAAACATTAAAAACATTTTCAGTATTTGCAATACAAAAACTTTTTTTAAAAGTAATAATGACGACACTATGGCAAGGAGCAGAAGAAACAAATTAAAGCGATGAAATGAACGATGAATGAATTTCATTACACAATGAAAAACTTTTTCACCTAATACATTATCGATAATGAAAACGCTGTAAAACTGATATTAAACTGTGCAGAGTGTTTCAAAAACCATGAGAGGAAATTGAAAGGCAGATCAATCGGGCATAAAGGAACAATACATTTTTATCTCAGAATATGATGTCGCAAACGCAAAGGAGATCGCTGTCAGATAAGAGACAAAGGAAAATATGAAATCGATTAATAGTGAGAGAGAAGAAACAGAGGTGATAATTCTTAAGAACGGAATTAAAAATTTGCCAGAAAGAAATGTCTGTAAAATCTCTTTCATTATTTAAAAGCTGATATTTTGCGATGTATCCTCTAAATTCTTTTATATTACATAATATAGAAATCAACCAATAGATTACTACTCCATAGTGCATTTCACTGATATTTGATTTTCTTGCATCAGTTTCGAAATAAAGTCATTTTTACATCGGAAATTCGTGCATTTTTCTTTGATTCAGGAATTGCGTAAATAAAAATAGTAATGATGAATGAAACCAAATCAAACGGATAAATAGAAAATATTGGGGCTTTTTTTTTCAGTTTATGAAAATAATGTTTGTAAATTTATGAAAGTTATAAAAATTATGTTCATACATTTTTTGAAAGATTTATGAACATAGTTTAGCAATTGTTATTATTATTTATTTTTTTCATTCAGACTGTAAGTACTAAGGTCAAATTTTAGAGAATATCTTTCTTTAAAAAAATATTTAAACTGGCCATCGATTTGAAGAAAACCTGCTACTATTGTTTCGTTTCAAGTTATTTTATTTGTTAGAAAATAATAATGATTTTTTATGATCTTAATTTTGATTATAAATTAGGATCCTAAAAATGCTGGTTTAAATTACATTTAAACCAACATTTCAAATTCAAATAAACAAGATATAACTGAATTTCTCTATTTCGTAGAAAGCATACTTGAAGATCCTTCAGAAAATTCCGAAACCCAACATATTTATCCCCTATTGATGCAAACTGATTTGTCAAAGGGTATTGGATTGTTCAATAATTTTAATGTAGACAGAGATAACCATTCCTAAGAAAATATATTTCAAAATATTTCAGAAAAATATCATATTATTGGGACTAGAAATTCCACCTATATACAAGCATTCTTGATTAGATAGCTCGAATTATCTGATGGTATCGGATGCTTCAACAAATTTAGTGTCCTGCCGTTGCAAAGGAAACACGTTCGAATATTCTTCAATAAAACCCGATTTTATCGGACCAAAAAGCTCACCTCTGTATAGTTATTTCTGATTGATACGGCTCGATTTATCTAACGGTATCGGATGCTTCAACAATTTTAGTATAGGCAGTGATAGTGGAACTAGGGAGAGGGAGGGATCGTTCGGAAGAAGAAGGTGATAAGAGGAACGACCCAATCCGCGATTGGGATGGCGGGGGCGGTTCGCGTGGCAGGCGGGGCCAATCGCAGACGTCACGGCCAATAGTATTGCCCCGTGTCGTCCGTCTGAGGAGATCGCAGCCAGTGGTCCGTAGTAGAAGTCTAGATGCTGAAGGATTCGGGTGTCTGGTAAGGTTTGGATTACTTTGCGCTCTCTCTCGCACTGTTTGTAATTGGAAAAAAGATTCCGCTGCTAAAGAGGATTACGAGCCTCGGGGATTTCACTACTGCGCAGGTGAGTCCATAGCTCTTTGTTTTTACGGTGTCCTTTTTTTTTAATGAAAATTGGTTCTTATTTAATGTCGTACGCTTTAAATGGTGACTAAAGAAAAGACGGTTATTTTTAAAGGTTTTATTATTATTATTTCTTAGAGTCGTAAATTAGTAGTTTTATATTATTTGAATACAATTTAATGAGAAGGTTTTGTCTCGAGTTCAAGGATGCACGGTTCTCAACCTCAAAACGTTATTGCCAATGAAGCTGATTAATTAAATGTTAGACTTTATTTAACCATAATTATTGATCAGCCGTATACTAATTAAAAAGAATATATATCCCAATAACTTATTCCTTATTTAATATGATTTATGTATACATACAGGCTTTCATATTTCTATTATATAAACATGGGTAAATTTAATTGCATCGGGAAATTTAAAAAAAAAATCGGTTTTAATTTCCTTGGTATATTGAAGTACAAAGAGGGATTGCGTAATATTTGTTTAACTTGACGATTCCGCTTTTGTTCTGTAAAGTCAAGGGGGGCTATTCTTTATTTTTAGAATTCATTTGTGTTTTCTGAAGCTTATTGTGTTAACCTTGCGTTAATTATTTATGTTTTCTTTTATCATTGAATTAAAGAAAAATAATATTTTCAGATAATTTTAGAATATTACTTTTTACAAGTATAAATTTATTTCTTATTTTAAAATTGAAATTTAATTTTCAAAATAACTGATGTTTAAAGCAGCACTATGTTTGTTTATTGACCTTTCTGGTATGAATGCTAAAAACTATGAAACTGTTTCGAATACTAAAATGTATTACATAACGTGAAACCTAAGAAAGTTATGTATTCTCACATTTTATAAATATGTTTTGAAAACCACGAGATGAATTAATGTTGAACACTTTTTCTAATTTTAAATATATATTTGCCCTTTTTATTTAAATATACTGGATATGTGTTGACACCATGTAAATCAATCTTTTATACATGCCATTACAACACAACCACGTACAACACTTAACATTTATAGAACAGTTTTGGCAAGGAATATGCTGCGAGATAAAGTATCATTCATTTCAAGTAGTTTCTATTTTATAAAAATATATTTCATTTAATAGTTAGGAAATTTTATATTATTTTATTTGATATGAATTAAAAAACTACTTAAAATAAAATTAATCTTAATCATAAAATATAAAGGGAAATAAAACAAAAAAAGTCTTTGTAAAAAATTATTATAATGGGAGTAATATAAGCGCAATTTTCTCATATTTATAAAACTTTTACTTTATGCTTTTTAAAAGTATAATTTTTAATTTCTTTGCATAAGATGTCAATCCACGTGAGATGTTATAAAATGTCTTTTATATCGTAAACAAATATTATATCATTAAATATATTCTCGTCTGATCTTTTGTAAACTTCACTATTAATTAGTCCTTCTTGATTCTACGCTTATTACTGGATATGCTTTGGCATAACTTAAATTAATGTGTTATTATCGACTTTAAACCACATTAATAACAATGAAAACGATGTTTAACCATTCCTTTATCTTTGCAACAATTTCTTTGTTAGTTGCGAAGAAATTTCTTAAATAATACAATTGTGTCGGGCACTCACGACAAAATTTCTGCCGTGAATCACGTAACTTTTCATGACCAGTCTTGGTGCTAAACGGGAACATGGAGATTGACCATTCCCTTTGGGAAAGTCTTTGGTCAAGGTCTGTTAGCTGCGCGTGGTCTATTGTAGTCAGCGATGCGACGCGTACCTCCTCCGAAATGAATCGCGAGATAAAAACAAACATACCTTATTATTGACTACCATCCGCTTGACCGATTCTATCTGCTCTTGCATTGAATCCTGATGCTGAAAGAAGTGGATGGTCTTCCGCCTCGAGGATCCACATCGCTCCTCGCAGGCGCAGAACAGTCAACGAATTCGGTGTTTGATATAGAAAGCAGAGCAACTTTTTAAATATTGCATAAAAATATGATACTTAATTGTAATATACTGGATACAGCTGGATTGTTAATAGCACTATGGTATTTAATAACAAATCTTTTCATTTTTTTCTATTTGCAGTCCAGATTGGCTATTAGTATCAATGAAAATATAGCTATGAGTCCCTCAAAGGCTTTCCTTACATTTTATGTAAACAGTCACGAATGAATTATGAAATTGCACAGGAAAATTATTTTGTTTCGAATTATAAATTTTAATTTTTTCTGAAATTTAAATAAATGGCGTTTTACTTCTTTTAAATAATTGAATGTTGAAACATAAGAAATGATGTAAACGTTTTATTACATTCTACTTTGAATTATCGTTTTATAATGACAGTCAATGCTTACTAGATTTAGAGCTTCCTATCATTGCAAATGAAATTTATTTCCAAAGAAATTCTTCCATGGAAATTAAGAGTTATGTTAATAGACAACGAGATCTCCTTTCTCCTATTTAATAAAATTCATGGTAAAGCATATAATTGAGAAATGAAATTCAGTTAGTTGTCAAAACGCTCTCTTTTCTACTACTTAATAAAATTCATATAAAAGCATTTAATTGAGAAATAAAGTTATGCTAGTTGTCAAAACTCTCTATTTTCTACTACTTAATAAAATTCATGGTAAGGCATTTAATTGAGATTGCATTCGTATCGGAAAGTTCTGAGATTGATAGTTCAAAGTTCTACTTTTGCCACTCAAAATATTATTTTCATAAACATATTATTCTTTTTGTTTTTAGGTGAAATTTATGAAGATCTATGATCAAAAAGCAAGCAAGATAATCAATAATTCTATCTTTAATAATTTCACGTTAAGCATTTTTTCAGAATAAATCATTTAAAAACTGCGATATTACTTGCAAATTCATATTATAATACTGAGTATATTGTAAAATTAATCAAATAATTTATTTTGAAGTACTTCTATAATTATGTGAAAAGATTTTTTCTTAAATATTTCTATGATTTCTGTCCATTTTTTCTCAACATCATCAAAAAAAATGACAATAAAGCATTAATTGTTTTTGATTAAGAAATATAAAAACTGCCATGGAATCATCAATCACATCAAATACTTTGCAAAACATTCTTCTGAAAACTAAAAATTTTGGATACTTTATAATCAACTAAAAATTTTACAAATTTCAACTTATAAAATGCTTATACATTTTTTTGGTGTACTTACAAAAAAAAAATTATTTTTAATAATTTTAGAGCCCTTCTTTGAGGTAGCTACATACCTTTTCTGATTTTAAACTGCGTGAAAGTTTTTGTAAATTTTACTGATAATCTAATAAATTTTACTGATAATTATATATAAATTTTACTGATATATATGCAAAAGTCTTAAGAAAGTGTTGCTTTTCAAATCGCTTTGTTCCCCTTCGTCAAGTTTTATTGGTATAAATATGAATTAAAACTTTACATAATCACGCGAAACATGGATATCGAAATTCTCTATTATTTATTGTCTTTCATTCTAATGTGGTTTTACGAAAATGCGTGAACCAAAGAATTTCAGCTTAAATGTTTTATTCTTCTAGTTTTAGTAATTTTTCTCAGCATCACGAAAGAAATATTTTGTTTATGATATCCTCACAATAGAATCTGAATAAACTCGGTTTGCAGAACCAAAAAAAGATTTTCTGTGATCATTATTAGGTTTAACCAAGTTATCCTTCTGAAAAAGAAATTGTAAGCATAACTGCTATTCGTAACAAAATGGATCTTTTTTATTATTTGTAAAAAAAGAAATAAATTTTTATCGTTAATTAAAAATAAGAAAGCAAAACTTTCATTGAATGTTTGTTTCGTGAAATGAAAAATACAAATTCAGTATTTTAATCACTGACATTATACCTTTAAAGAAATTCGCATACAGTGACGTGAAGTAGTCTAAAAAACATTTTTATTACTATTCGCTACACTTATCGAATATTCACAAAAGCTTCAACAGCGTCACTCTTTTTTTTTTTCTTTTTTTTTTTTCCTAGGACAATGCAATTAAGAATGATTTTGCTGCAAAATGGTTGAAATAAAACTCCTACAGTGATTTCAATATTGAATAAATTTCTGGAAACATATTAGCCTTTCCCATTTAAAATCTTTATGAGTGTGTGCGCGCGTGTGTGTTTATGTCTGTGTCGTGTTCAACTTTTATTGCTTGCTTAAAAAATTGATAAAAAATAAAAATGAAAAGTGCTTTTAAGTTTTGAAAAGAAATTTTGGAAAAACATACATCTAAAAAATATAGCTTGCATTTTAAATATATTTTTAACTATGAAAATTGCAGAGTTAAAAAAAAAATCAAGTCCTTAATTAACTTTCAGCTGAATCGAATATTCCATTGCGTGAGCCTAAACTCAATGCAACGTATTTTGTTCTGTAACTCGAAATTCAGTTTTCAGTCATTAAGTTTTTAAAAAAAAATCATTGGGATTTTTTTTAAAAATCCTAATATTAAAATTAATTTAACCTTATCCTGATTATGAAGCATTGATCATATAAAAGCTAATTTTCAATGGATAATCTATAGATTTCATACATAAACGAAATCTGTAATTTTGTTCAAACGCCAAATAAGTCAGGAAAAGTGCCTTTCTTGTTATGTAAAAAAAATCATTTCAACCCAAATGCAAATATACACGCTAGAGTAGAGAGATGTAGGTCTCTATTATATATTATTTCTTGAAATTCCAAATCAATCAAACAGTGGTGAATAATTATTTTTGTATAAAAGCTAATTGAAACTTTCATTCTTCGCAAAAAGATTCGTTTTAATCTAGAATGTAATCACAAAAGCGCAATAATAGCAGTATTTCAGCATTGTGAGCTTTTTACATCAATTTATATTGACAGTCTAGATGCGCTACCACATTTCATATTTATGATTCTTTAAAGAATGATTGTTCACGCTTCTGTCATCTCTCTCACATTCAGAACCTTTTCAAATTAGATTTAAAAAAATAAGAAGTGGTTTATTGACAAATTTCATAGCTGTCAATTAATAGACGATATAAGAAAGAAATATATAAAAACAAAACAAAAGGAAGCTGAAATTTTAACAATCATTGAAAGAGATTGGCTCATTTAGTAATTAAGCTAACGTTTTGCGCAGTTACTTTTTTTTATGATGGTTATTAAATCATTTAAAAAGTTTCATTAAAATGCCTAAGTTGTTAAATAAAATATTTTTTTTAACAAAATAACATATTAACAGCGGTTGTCAGTTTTGTATGTCATGACTTCCAGAACTCATTGCCAGGATGTCGTATTTAAACGTCTATTCCCCCCTTTAATTATAACTGAAGAATGTCAAGGAATTATTAATTTCAAGTTCTAAGCTACATGGAAATAAAAAATTAACGTAGTATTATTGAATGTTATTGCGACTGCAAATATAGTATATTAATACTGATCGAAGCAACAAAAAAGCCTTATTAAACTTTCATTCATATTGAATCTTTTTCATATTATTGAAAAACCGACTTAACAATTAAAATCTATAATAAGATTCTAAAATATTCTTTTCGTGAAGAAATCTAAAAATCTGGAAAAAATAATTTATTCCATTATCCTCTTTCCTGGACCTACATTTTCTTACTAATTTCACTTTCCGCATAGAAGATATCAATGTTTTCTTCACTGATCTGGACGGTATAGTTACTGGAATACTTATATGCGTGCGTTCTTGTCATTAATTACATAATTTCTTATTAATTTCATCCTTTCTTTTATTCTCTTAGTTCGTTTAATATTAAGAACTTCACAACCTCAATATAAATAATATGTACTTTCAGTGTCTTTCGGTCACTTGCCATCGATTTATTCATTCATATTCGCTTCATTTTGAGAATACATTAATTTAAAATGTCTCTTTTTCTTTTGAAAAAATTAATGCACTTACTTGCAACATAAAATCATATAGTTATTTAAAGAGAGGTTAACCCGCTTTCATAGATATACATACTATCACTTCAAAAAAACATAGTAGTGACAAATTATATCTCCGATTTCAAATCCATCCTTGAAAAAACTTATTTAATAACAATGTTTTATTTCAGTAACTCAAACTTTAAATCACACTCTCTATGCTTGTGAAACCAAAAATGACTTATCTCATATTTCATGTTTTGAACAATAAATAAAAACGATGCATTAATAATAATTCACTTATAATTGAGTCATTTCAACGTTGTTATTTTTACTTTGTCCAATTATTTGAAATAAATTAGAAATCTATATTTAAAATATTTATAGAATAGCAATCAGTTTTGTAAATTTGTTACAATTGAACTTCATTAGCGTTACGGATAAGTTTGATCCAGCTATAATTCAATATGATTGATATGGATTCAAATCGGGTCTTCCAAGCAATATATTTTAAATCAAAGCATTAATGCATATGTATATTTTAATTCGTCATTTCATGCCAAATAAGAGAGAGAGATATTGAATTTGTTTTAGCAGATTAAAGATGAAAATTGATTTACACATTATAATCAATGCTATAAATATAAAGATTGAAAAATTTATTAAAGTATTGTAATCATTTATTTAGCGATGATCTTAAAATGCAGTACTACAACTAGGCATTAAAAATCGTTGACACAACTCAACTCCGTTGCAAGTATTGAAAGATGGTTGAAACTCAACAATTCCTTTGTAGTTCTTCAGAATCATGCACAAGAAATATTAATGGATTTTATAATCATTATAATGCATGTCGAATATAATTTTTGATTCCACATGATGTAATAAAACCCGTTAATTTTGGAAGCCATTAAAACGGCTTTTTTTAAACCATTACAATGATATGCATAATGTAAGATAACATGCAATTACATGGTAAATGATATCAAAGTTTCGTTTGTTATGTGATTAGGATTCACACGAAAAGATTACATTAAAATTTTCTTTGTATCTTTATGATAATTTTTTTAAATTACATTACTTGTTCAAAGCGAGATTTTTAAAAAAAATTACAGTTAATTTCAATGACTAAACTTTTTATTAATTGAGTTATAAAATTTTAAAACTAAAAAAGTACATTTTTAATTTTTGTTTATATATATATATATATATATATATATAACAATTTATAAACAGAAATAATTGCTTAAAAATTATGTTAATTACAAATAGAAATTCTTATTTACATATAAATACCAATATAAATATACATATTTATTCAAAGAATATTTGCTTTAATAACTGGAGTTTTGCCTTTTTGTTTATTTTAGTAAACTTTTTTGAAGATCGGCAAAATCTTTTTAAAACGGTTGTGCCAATTTATATGAAAAACAGAAATATTAAGATACATACAATGAACTATGTTTATTTCTTGAAATGACTGGCAGAGGATTTGATTTCCGGAAAAAAAAAGCAAATAAAGGTATAAAACTTATCTCGGTTTTTCGGTTCAGTTATTTTGTTCTCGCACTATTTTGTTTTTAAGTTAAACAATAATAATGATAACAAAATAAAATATTTGTAAGTTCTTTTTTTCTCACATTTTGAAATATTCACTTATTTTGGCTTATTTGTTCTTAAAAGACTAAAAAAAAATTACACGATATACTCAGAAATTATGATGAATGCTACAGAGCATGTATTTCATGCCAAATACATTAAAACTCTACATTCTTAATGACATTTTTAACTTTTTAAAATAAAATTCCATATGACTTATTTTAGATTATAGAGACGATTCAAGAAAACAAAGGCAAAATGCAGCAGATTAATATTATTTACTTTCAGCTTGATGAAGAAAAAGGAAGGATATTGTGCGCAGTTTTATTTTAATCAGAAATTTCATTTATTTTTTCCATAATAATGAAATTTTACGTACAACAAATATTTATAAACAACTAGATAAGCAGTATAAATCAGGTGAAAGGAGTAATCTAAGCTTTATCTTTGAACGAATAACAGCAAAATCTGAAATTTAATTAATTTTCAAACCTCCGCTTAAAAATTTTCAAACTCAACTTTTAAGCAATGCTTTAAAATTAGAGTGTATGTAAATAATGCGTGTATTATAGCTAATTTGTTTCTATCTATTAAAAAGAAAGGTGAATGCCAAATTATGGGAAAATGAATAATGTTTTTATCGATAAAATGATGCTCAAATTAAAACGCTTTAAAAAGTTGCAAAATAGTTTTGCAAGTGCTTAAAAAGATAGCTCTGAAAAATACCCATTAAGAATGGAATAAATTTTAATAATTTTTCATTTTTTCATTTGAGATTTTTTAATGAGTTTTTTAATATAGGCACAGAAATTTGAATTTTATTTCGTGTCGCTTCCTGTCGTTGTGTAAATTGACAAAAGTTAGTGTTTTTATTTAGAAGGAAAGTGGAGTATCATTATTTAGTAACACTATTTAACATTTTCAAAATTATTTACATTGTACCGAAAGTTTCTAATATATCCGAAAATGCTCGCGTTTTATTTCATGCTTCAGCTAAGTGAAAGGAAAAAATTTCTGTCGATGGCTTCCGAAATATTTCGTAATTTAGAAGTTAATCCAAAAATAAATTCTTTTTGACTTTAAAGATAACTTTTTGTCTATATGTGAAACCAATAATTATATTTAAATTTATAATTTAAACAAACAATAAATATAATTCAGAAAATATAAACAGCTTTTACTGTTGTCCAGAAACAAGTATGAATTCCATAAAGTTGAATGTTTTTTCTTTATTTTCATCGAAATGTTGGTTAAACTTATGATTAGACCAATTTCTAATTTTCCAAAGTTTCTTTACCCATAAAGCAATTGCCATATATAACATAACAAATTGTCAAGGTAATTTGGTTATTTCATTATTATAAGTCTTGCAATATTAAATTAGTTGGGGGAAAGGAAATCATTTAGTTGAATACAATAATAATAGAAATTTCACATGTTAGGAAATTCGTTTATTCTTTATACATAGCAATTTTAAAAATAACCTTTGCCATTTTTTTTAAATTAGCAAATCTGAAAGCGCGTAACTCTTTTATATTTATGATGAAAGCATTCATTTTTTAAAATATTCGTTAGAATAACAAATATATATAGATTGTATATAAAGTGGATTTTATAAAAAGATTTTTTTTTGTCAATATTCACAATATAAGCATAAAACTTTAAATGTCAAAATGTATTCTCATTTATATCATATTACACCATGTTTCAAACAAATTCCTCTATTTATTAAAAATTTTGAAAAAAGCTTAATATTTTTTCATTGGTTGCTCTAAACCTTCAGAAAAGCGAAGGAAACAGAATCTGAAATAACATGATAACTTTTTAGAGTTATTTTTACATTAGTAAATAAGTTTTGGTATAAAAAACTTCTACAAAACAGGGAGAAAACTTTTAAAAAATGAAAGTAATATGATTTATTTTTGTAATTTCAAAATTTTAATTTCTCATTTTGAGCTATCATCTACTGTTTGCAAACGGAAGTATGTTTCTTTATATTGTAAATATCATCTAAAAAAAGCAGTATTATTGTGAAGATAAAATATTGATAAAAGAGTTGCTTTCGATTGTCATTCTGATATAAACGTTTAAAATTGTTCCAAAATATACGAATTAAAATTTATTCCACACTTGTAATACCGTATTAAATTACTTTTCATAAATGAGAGTTGAAATATGTTTCACTTCTTAAATATTCTCAATTAATTTTTTTGAGTTCTTTAATTAATTTCTAAATATCCTAAATTATCATAAAACAATAATATTTTATTATTGTTTGCGAGTATTTTAAAGGTTAAGATATTAAGAAACTTAATCCATTTTAATTTTCTTCGAATTTATTTTAAAAAATTATATCATTTTTGCAAATCCAAATATCTATTTTCAATTTTTCGCAACTCTGCATAGTAAAAAGATTTTAATATATTCCCGTCTGTGTGATTACATCATATAGGTTTATTATCTTGCAACAAAAGCTATTCAAGCATACACAATGCCTCTTTTCATTGAAATAAAATTTTATTAGCCATATTGACATATATTTCTCAAGATCATGGAAAATTTTGAAGCTAATTCTTATGTTTGAATTTTCCTGATTATATATTTATTAAAAAACTTCATAAATTTGATCGCAATTCATAATTTGTTTGTGCCTTCAATCATTTTTCAGTCCGAATACAATTTTCATCACATGACTTCATAATTTTGTTCCTTTTGTTGAATCTATGCACATTCTTGATTCTACTTCAGAGATATTGGGTTAGGATTTAACGATTTTCTTTGACCATGTTAAGAAAATGATAGTTGTATTTGCGCCGACAACTTATTCTACCCAAATTTTTGCTAATGCAATCTGTGAATGCTCGAGTATCACTCATTCATATCTTCTCTAAGAAGAAAATATATCACCTGTGAATTGAAGCCATTTCTATAACATTGCAATCACATGACAAATGTAATAGACATTTAACATGTACCTTCTTTTATCTCATACTGGATTGTGATATTACATGCCTTTTCCTCTTTCAAGAAACAAAATGCTTTTTAAAATTAAATCAGCACGAAAAATTTAATATGATTTATGCGAACAAGAAGTGATTTTGCTGAGGATCGAGATTACAATCTGTAAGTCATAAAGTTGAAATTTTAATATCAGATTTTTGCAAACTCAGATACCTATAATAATTTGCATTGAAAACTATAAATGTTTTTTGTGGTTCATAGTTTAAAGTATATTAATATATATGTAATTCGCCTTAAAGGAAAAAGAGAAAGATTCTGCAATAGATTTGTAAAAAGTTTTGTAACAGCTTTATCACAGAGATTATTTTCTGTTTGCTGCAAGATAGTCCTATTTATTGGATGCTATCGCTACAAATCGGTTTCTTAATTCCAAGGAAATTGTTTCTGGAATACGTAGCCCTAATCTCTCTCGTAAAAACCAATTTTCTTTCCTCGAGAGCTGCAGAAAAACATCAAAAATCCATTGCTTTTTAAAACTAACTTGACAAATGGTCCATGACGAGTTGAAATGGATTACAACAAAATCGCCAATTCCAATGCCAGAAAAAAACACACAACTGCTTTAGAAAAAAATAAGTTCTCGCAGAATTTATTATGGTAAAAATAAAGTCACTATTATTAAAACAACTTGAAAATAAGACAGAATTCGTCGAATCAGTAAGTGAATACAAGAAAACCGTGATTGAAAAGTCACTATCGGAGATATTGTGTGATTGACAGCTGTGGTCTTCGCGTAAAGTCGGGAATCAGTGTCGGGAGGAACCCTTCGACGCCCGAAGCTCTTTGGAAAGTAAACAACAGGTGGCGAGCGACTGTGTCGATCGCTGCTGCATGCCGTGGCATCTTCATGTGTAGATCTCTGTTATAAGAGTGAAATGGAACATGTGTCATCTGTTTGGAGAAATATATTTTATATGACTACACAGAACAGTCTCTTTATTTGATTTTTAAAATGTTGTCTATGTATGGTGTTATAATGAAGATATATAATTTATGTAAGCTAAATGATGGAAATCATTGATATAAGCACAAGAAAAATATTTGGACGATATAGAGATTGATATATGATTCTGAGCTCTTTGATTTTAATTGTGATTCTTGATAAATGCGAAATACTTCTGTTTGACTATATTATCAATTGCCTATATTTGCCTAGTAGCATTCAATCCGAAACTTCTATCCTGATTATATGTAACAAATACATATTGAACGCAGAACGTGGAGTTAACGCTTTTAAGATATTGCACAACAGCAAAATGCATTCTCAACAAATTAAATTTTTTTATGAAAAAATGTATTGTTTATTTGAAATTAAGAATGTAAAATTTAAAATAACTTAAAAAGTATTACAATTAAAAGAGGAAAATATAACATTAATCGAAAGGATTTTACTACTCTTTTATAAATAGATAGACTATACAATTATTACTTTTTTAAACTGGTATTTTGTATTCAAACAATAACTGGCGTCCTATTTAAATTTTTGCTATGAATGATTGCAGATAAAGCACATATTCCTCTGTTTGAATCAATCTTGATTGCAAAACTAGCTGTTCATTTTCTTATTGTAAAATTATACTCCTTATTTTAAACAACTGTTTTACTTATAAGACGCTTGATAGTTCTTATTCACTTGCGCTGCTTTCACTGCCAGCTGCTGTTACAAAATCATTCCATTTTGTATACGTCATTTTTACAATAGATTTCTCCTACTTCCATATTTAATAATAATTCAAATTGTTTTTACAGTTGTACAATTTTCTTTGACTTCGTTTCGTTATGACAAAAGTGATTGATAAATTGCAAAGAACCTCCTTTAATTGAAATCTAACGTTAAACAAATTAATTGGAAGCCTTCATGATAACGTGGAACTGCAAAATCATATTCTGAAAATCCGTACTAGACAGGGGGTTGCTGTTTATTCGTCTAACTTAAAAGAAATGGTTCATTGATTTCGCGTGTGCATGAAAACCATTAGCACTCTTACTATGTTCAAAGCAATGTGACGGAAAAACTGGCATAATATGGAGAAAGCAGTTTATTAGTCAACGCTTTATGAAAACTCTTATCAGAATGCAAAGCTGGAAGAGGTTTA
Organism: Argiope aurantia; assembly: GCA_026543865.1. Classification (NCBI taxonomy): domain Eukaryota; kingdom Metazoa; phylum Arthropoda; class Arachnida; order Araneae; family Araneidae; genus Argiope; species Argiope aurantia. The sequence goes on from JAPMOR010081789.1 coordinate 80,191, forward strand.
CCGCAATTTTTAAATAATTTATATGGGAAATTGTGTTATAAAAAATTGATTGCATTCGTTTAAAGAAATTGAACATGTGACAGAGTTACAAACTACGGTTCACATTATGGGGTTGACAATTAATTTTGCACAAGAATAATATTAAGCTAGGTTTCTTTCTTTTAACTTTTGATTCTGTCTGCCTTTACGTTGTTAATGTTGTTACGTTCATAAAGTACAAATGTCTTTTATATTATCTACTTTTTTAGATCCAACTTGGAATTTTTTAACAATATTTATTTTTAACTCTTTAAAAACTTTTACGACCTTCTCTAAAATATATTTGTGGGCTTTGAATCAAAATTAAATCAGTTATGATTCTGTACTTAATGAATTATAAAATTTAACCTAAGATTTTTTTTGGCTTTTTTTAGCTTGAATTATAGATATAAAAATAATTTAGATAAATTTTGAAGACATAAAAAATACTGAACAAATATTGGGTAGAGAAAACTTGTAGTTGAAAAAAGAATACTAACTGGGTATTAAAAAATTGATAGATAGGTATTGATTTGACAGCATCACAAATATTATACCTTTCAAGCTGGATAGAGTTTTAAATGTATTTAAATAAATAATTCTTTACAATAATTTTGAAACGGCTAAAACGATACTTTAAGAAATATGTAAGAATTAATAATCCAACGTGAAATAAAAGTCACTTATAACTAAAAATTACTGCTATTTAATTAATAATTAAATTTGTATAATTATAAATTTGTCTTATATTTTTATGAAATATAGAGAAAACAATAATTTAAGGTTAAATTTCCTTTCAAAAGGTTAAAAAAAATTAAACATCGGATTGATAAATATTTGCGATTTGTTCAGTATATATTCGGGAGAATTATTGGTTCCAATCATCATCAAAATATAAGAAATCAAGAATATTATGAGGAGAATATTGAATACGCAAGAAATTCAAAAGTATTAGAAAAGAAAACTTTTAATATAGTTTACATTTTTAATTAGAACAAAGAAGTTGATATGTTTAAATAATTTAAAAATTCATACACTATAAAAATGGAATTTATAATTAACAAACATATATATAAAATATAATTTATATTTAATAAAAAAATAGTTATTTCTTCTAAAATGGTTGTTTTGGCCTTCCTTTTCCGTTATTTATCAGATCAATTTCATACACTAACAGCTTGAAACATTTTCCCAACTCTTTTCTTTCTCTGTCAATTATATCACTTTCTCGCCATTTTAAAGATGCACTCGATACGAGTGGAAATTCGTCACGCAACGCCGCATTTTTAACTTGGCAAACCACAAATTAAGTAATAGCCAATATAACAGAGCGTAAAAGTACATGCTAATTGAGACAAGTTTGTGGTAACTCCTGTCGTATTCGTGTGCGTACTTAGTGAGGATTTTTTTATATTTCACATTATTAAGAAATTATAGAAATTTTGTAAAGTTTAAACTTAACAATTTCCTCTGCTTTAAGATAGGAAATAACAAAATCGTGACAAAAAAAGGGGGAAATGTATTAAAAACTGTACTATTAAATATATAGACGTTACTTGGAATTAAAGCATAGATCGGTAGCAAAAATAATGCTTTTTGCACTATTTTTTCAGGATTTTAGTATTAAAAATTTTTTGGCAAGGAAACTTTTATTTCGAAATTGTAATAAGTTCCGATTTTAATTTATGATTTTATCAATTATAAATGCAAATTTCTTTATTAAAAATGAAACATTTAGTACCATTCCTTTTAAATGTAAATATTGCAATACAATATGAAAAAATTGTGGAGCGTTATCCAAATCTAAATGTAGTATTCGTGATAAATGGCACTTATATTATTTAATTTCATAATCTTTTTATTATTTAATTTTTCTTAACTCTCCAATAGTATTTTCAATTTGCCTCGCTTTATATTGAAACCGTGTTGCAGTAATTGTTTCGTAGTGTTATCAGAAAATGCCATGTTTTTTCTTCTTCTTGTGTACAGTACACCGTCACTACTGAATGTAGCAGTATCGACAAGATAGAATGCCATGTTGTTGGTGATTTAACATCACCTTCGTAAAACAGTTTTCAATAACTGCACAAAACAGCTTTTATTCACTTATTTCTACGTCTGTTTGTAAACATCAGTCATTTTATCTGACGAATCAGCACACACAGAAAAAAGAAAAATGTAAGCTTTTTCTAAACTAGCAGGAAACATCAAAACTCATTCAAATGTGAAAGGTAAGAAAAGAAATACTACTGAGTAACAAACTTGTTATTATTATAACTACTATTGATGCGTGACTAGTAATTCCTAAATATGCTTTTTGTCAGCCATCTCTAAAATGCACTATCTATCAACTCCTGAGAAGTAAGTGCAAAAACACAATGCGAATCGGACAATTTTGACTATTGAACTGGAAGCAAAAAACTCACATTCTTATGAAATTCATTTCGGCAGTGTATAAATTGTTGTTAGAATAATTTGATTTCGAAAATTCTATATTTATAATCAGTTCAGTATGTACTATATGTCTGATATCATAAAAACTACACTGCAAATTTTTAGTGTATATTCTTAGTAATAATTTTTGAAAATGATTGTTTTTAAAAGTTATAAAAAAATGATACATACATATTTTTAACATAGTCGATTCATAGATACTATTAAAAAATTGACATGTTATGATTTGAATACGTTTTGCCATTTTAATTTTGGAATTCATTGCGCATCTTGAAGAAGGATAAAAAGTCTTGACCTAACAACACAAATTAAGACATGTTCAGTTAGATGTAATGACATGCGCAGATGCGTTTTTAATGTGATGATGACCTCACGTGATTTCACTCAGCTTTCATTGAGGCAAAACTCATTGTTTCCAAATTTGTATTTGATTCATCCAGACCAATTTGAATACAAAATGAATAATTAACCCAAATTATGCTTGTATTTCTTCTGATATCCTTTAATTTTAAAAAAAATCAGAACTTTCTTTTTCCAGAAAGCAATTAAGTTATTTTTAAAACAAAAACCACGAATTCTCAAATAATACACAAACAGAAGAGGGAGGAAGGTGGAGGGGTGGGATCTTTCTACCTCCTTCTGTATATCTCATCGACCCTCATCAGTGAACAGCAAGCGAGAAGAAAAATTTTTACGTTCACTCTTCTATTGTTTAAGAGCGGGGAAAGAAAATAATTCACAAGAAAATGTAGTAATGTTCTTAGCTTGTCTTCTCGCAAACAGACAGATATTCGTATGACGTCGTAAATAAATCGCAAAAGCTTAAAAGGGAGGGAAAAGACTCTTGGACCGATTTAATGGTGACGGGGGAGAGAATAAGAATGGGTGAAAGAAAACAGAAACTAGTTCTGCTTCTAATGCTCAACAAAGCTTTCTTTATTTTTGGAATAGTTCCTGCTGTATTCAGACGCGATCTTTGATCAAAGTGTATCACCAGAACAATGGAATTTTAAACTAAGCTAAGATACTTTCATATTTTTATATTCTTTAGACCAATAGAAAGAGGCTTGGGCAATTAAAACGGGTTGCGATTTATATTTTTATTAAATCAATAAATAAAAATAAAAGCTATACTTTTAATTTCACAAAGTCTAAATTTATTATTTAATTCCACTAATTAAATAACTTAAGTTATTATTTAAAAACAAACAATGTTAATCTATCGAATCCCTTATTGGTTTATTATCAGGATGTTGATCAAGTATTTCTCTGATAACAAATAATGTCGTAGAGTAGAGGAAGCTTCTAACATTTGTTTTGAGAGCCACTATTTTGAAAATAGTCAAATTATCTTTTCAAATTCCCTTTTCCTTTAATACCAGCATACTTATGTTAGTATATTTTATCTCTAGATTTATTTATTAAAAAAAAGCAAGTATAGCTAAGAAGAAATAAGACAGTACTTAGTTGATTGATTTATAAGAAAGATTGTTACTTATAAAAATGGAAAAAGTATTTATATGTATGCATTTTGATTAACAAAATTTTTGAAATTTCATTAGTTATAATGTATAAATAAAGCAACTTTTTTTAAAATTTAGTTACCCTTTGAAATGAAAAAAGATGAATTTTCATCTTTATAAATTTTTTAATTATCGTATAATATAACTGGATTTACTTAATTGCGAATAGTTTAGATTGTTACTACTTTGTTTCAAATACAGTATAAATCCAACTGCCTCATTAATTAGGGCTATACACCTAGTCGATAATCGATTATCCAGATAATTGGATAACAGACGAAATATCTGGTAGACATTATGCATTGATATCTCTGTTACCAGCATTTCGTCAATCTCGCCCTCCAATAATCCAATACTTTCAAAACAGTTACTGGGTAATAAAAAAGGGCAATCAAACCATGCATGCCGAATGCTAGTGGCCTTGGGGCACCATTAACTATAGGCTATTGCTTGTATTTTAAATAATATTTTGTATCTATTATAAATATGATTTTCTGTATAATTTTGTCATTTTACACAATAAGCATAGATCTTGTTATTAGAATGAGTTTTCTTTAATGAAACTCCATCAACCAAGAGTTTTCTTTAATCCATTAGTTTTCTGGTCTAATATAATTGATTACTATATTTACCATTGTGATACAACCCAACGCTTGAACATATCAATCAAAATCAATTGCTTGTCAGTTAAATACGAGCTTCATTTTTATTGCAGAAAATTTTATTCGTGAGTTCCTTTTGTTTTTTCCTTAAAGCTATAACTATACAATTGAAGTTCAGATAATTGAAAATATACTAGACATCATTTTAATGCTAAAATTTCTTTTTTCCTAACAATTCAGAAATTCTGAAAAATTCTTAAGCGATAAATAGAAGAAAAAACATTATCTTAAAATAAACAAATCTGAAAATTTTTGTTTTCGACAATCGCAGTCAAAGACTTTCTCTACCGTGAACAGTACACTCAAAAACATATACCAGAAACTTTATAGTGACTTTTTTTTTTAATCCATTTCTTAGTGCACATTAGGAAATGAATCATTCAGTCTTCCTAAAGACAACTTTCTATTTTTAAAGAAAAAAAAAGAGAGCTAGTAATTGTTTCATGTTACATTCAACATCGTTCGATGTCACGTTGCTGCCTTCTCCGAAGTAAATGCACAAGATATCGGTCGTCGGATGGTAATACGAGGAAAAGTATGGGAGAGCACCGAGAATATTCCCTTCTTCCAGCGTGTCACGCGAAGGAAAATATATTGGACAATTTGTTGCAACTCAGAACAGTCTTCGTTTTCCTCGTATTCGGTGAAATAGGAGAGGGTTCCTGATCGTGGACGATCCAAGAACCGTTATCGATGACGCTAAAAAAATCGGCACGTGAATAGGGACTGAAAGAATATATGTATTTTAATAATGAAGTTGACGAATTTGGACCGTCGTTTTAATTGGGCCTGTATCAAAACTTCAGTTGCGTTAAATATTTAGACCAAAATATAAGCAAATTGCGTTGAAACGTTCTAAGAGTGATATATTAAAGCATTTTTGAGAGAAAAAGGTGAGGAGATAGAACAAATGATAGATTATATTTCATCTATTAAATATTTCAATAAAAGACTAATTTTTCTTCCATTTTTAAAAATATCAACATATCTTATTATATCTATAAGTAGAGATTATGTTTTGATGTAATATATGATGATAATATTTGTGAAGTAGTTTAAAATAAAAATTAGAGCTTGTTTGTGCGCTCGCTGTGTGTTTATCTATACACAGGTGAGATAGATCGCTAGCAAATACCTTAATAGGAGCGTTCAAACTAATAAGACCGTTTTAATCGGACCGTCCAAATTAAAGGGACTATTATCTAGAACTATATGAATAGCCCAGAAAGCAACTAAAATGTGCAGAAATATCCATTAGTATGGAATAATTTTATAGGCCAAAGATGAGTTAAAACTAATTTAAATCAGTACGGTTATTTTAAAATTTTTATTAAAGGTTTGAAATATTATTTGCCTTGGCTATTCTTCCTTATGAATGTTATCTGAAGAGATTGTCAAATGTGTGATTGATAAAAACATATTATTATCATAGTTTAATGTTAATTTTCCTCTTGCTTATCCTATTTAATTACGTAAAATCATATTCGTGTACTTAGTATGTTTGCAAGTATTTTTAATATCACGTGCATTAATATGTTCCCTAAAAGACACAACTCTTCGTTAATCACTCCAACCCTTGCCCACCACCACCAAAAAAAGAAAAAAAAACGAATAGCTTATGTTAGCTTCAACCAAAATAAATCCATAATAATGCAATAATGAGAGAAAAATCTCCCATAGTATTTTATAAACACAAAAACTCATTGAATATTCATAAAAGCTTCATTGAGCTTTAATGCAATCATTAACACATTTTAATGCTTTTCAAATAAGTGACAAACCGGAAAAAAAGATTTTCAAAGCTCTTTTTGGACCAATTATCAAAAGGTTGTTGGTTAAAAACAAAATCCTCGTCATTAATCAACTAGGTTAATACGCAGTTTACATCATTATAAGTGTTCAAATAACTCTGATGAAATTGGCAGGGCATTTCATTTTCACTTCCTTTATTTGCCTAGACAGAATTCTTAAAAGTAGTAAAAGGAAACTAAATAGAAGTTCGTGTTCACATGATGCAAGTTAAATACTCTGAGCTAATTTAACTTTAGAATCACTCTTAAATTCTTGCAAGGAGAATAGGACGCGACATCGCAACTCAACGATGAGTAAATTGATGGTAAATGCCAGATGGCGAGTGTGGTGATGATTACCATGTGATTGTAATATCGTATAAATAGATTCCATAGTTCAAACCTTACAATGTGTTTAACATTTGTATAGAAGATTATTATTTAATTACAAATTACAGGATAAAAACATTTTTAGCTGCAATGAAAGCCAATCTGCACGGAGAGAAAACATCTTTAACTGCAATGTAAATGAAGCTAAACAAATTTCAATAAGATATTTTTTTTGGATAAAAAAAAAGAGATTAATTCATATTAAATTTTGTTTGATTTAGCATTAGATAAATTATCTAGCAAGATAGAAATGGAGATGCAGAGATCTGCTTTAAATTAAGTATTCTTGTCCGAAATGTTAACTTGTTTATAAAAGTGCCATTACACTTTTTTAAAGAAATGATTATTGAATAAAGGTAACAATAATTAATAACAACTCAAATTGATAATACGTAAAAGTCTATAGCGACCACATTGCAAATGAATGTAGTCATACACTTTTTCATTCTTAGGATTATAAAAAAATGTAACAATTAAAATTTAACAGCTTTTGTTTTAAAAATTTATTGCACAAAATTTCGATTTCAAGATTTATAATTATTTGATAATTGAACTATTGTGTTCAAATATTGCACACATTTTTATGTACAATCGAAACGTATTCAGGAATACTTAATTATGCTATATTATATTCGTATTAGCTGACTTAAAGAACGGATGTCAAAATCAACTGAAAAAAAGGATATAAAATATCTCCATTGTTATTGGTTGGGGAAATGATGCACCCATGTGAGGCACAACTAATGAGGAGTCTAGTGGTTCATTTTTAATAAATATACTTCGTTAAGAATATTAAAATTAAGCTACGAAATTTTTATTAAAAACTTGTCACATGCTATTTTCTGGGTCGTAAAATGTAGTGTTGTGGACTGCATGCAAGTTTGAAATCCTTGCAGACACGTTAACTTGAATTATCATCGTCCTTAGTTAGAACTTCCATATTTTGCACCCCCATATTTATTTAATTACTTATAAATTCAGCTTTTCTGATGATTCCCTTTCTGTCTTTTTGATTGCAGTTTGCAAATGATGAGCAGGTGAGAAGCAGTTGCTATCATCGGATGCGAATCATCGGATGCAAGAGGATATGTACGGGGACATGACTGGGGTGATGATGACAAATTTGGTCTCATCGTCCCCCGGTCAACAGATACACCAAGACGCCGACGGCAAGAAGAAGCGTGAGTTAAAACCTTCTTTCTTTAGTAATGTCACAAAATCTCATAAAATACTGAGGCATTTAATGTAATGTAATTTTTTACTTACTGTTTAGCAATAATAAGGTGTTTTCGTACTTTAATTAGTAAACATGATTTAATACACAGATATAAGATTAGCGCTTTGAAGAAAAAAGAAACCTTCGCAGATAAATTTACATTTCAAGATTTATTTTTCTTTTCAGCAATACTGGTGAAATCGATATGTTACTGTAAGGAATTCAAGAAAAAAAAATGATTTAAAAATAGAATTTTGTATTAAATATTTGATTAAAATTAATTAATGAAAACAAATTGTTTAATTCAGATTTCTTTACAAAAAATTTTTCTCGCTGAAGTCAAAAATTTTATTAAATAGTTACTAAAGTATTCAAAATTAATTGAAAAAAGATAAAAATAGTAATGATGAAAATATATTGGTGTGCGCTATATAATTTGGCAATGAAAATTGCTTCATCCTCTTATGATTATACCTTTTGTATATATATTCCGAAATTTGAATAGATTGTTATTATATATTTGATCACTGTTTTTAAAATATTTTTAATTTGCCGAGGGGTTTCTTTTCTGAAATCATTCGTAAAATTTAATTTATTGTGAATCAAGAAGACCAATTATGGTAATCAGTGGAAGAAAGGTTTCTGCTATTAAACAAAGTCTGGTGTAGTAAATGAAAGGTGCCAAACAAAAAATTATGGTTGCAAACATAAATCTGGAATGTAATAAAGAAAATCAATCTTAAATTTTTCTACAAGAAAAAATAATAATATTTATTGCTTAATTATTTTTCTAAGATAATTTTGGAATATTTTTCTGAAATAGTAGTTTCAACACATAAATAAATTAAGTTAAATTATTTAAAAATTCAAATTGATAAACTGTAATTTTTCAGTCAATTTCATTTCTTGTAATAAGGATGTTTGGCTTACTCTTTCTAAACGCCTTCATGATTATTCAATTGCTCATTCAATTTAAAAAGTCTTCTATTGTCATTTTACAAAATAATGTAGATATTTATTGGCATGCTATAATAAAATACCGCAAAAATGTTGGCCAGTGAAACTTTTTTAACACAACAGTAAAAGGAATGATTGTTTACTAACACATTAAAAAAAGCCATCATCGCTTCCCTTAAATCTATACATGTAAAAAAAATACTCATCTGTGAATATAATAAAGTACATAAATACAGTAAATAAATACAGAGAGCTGTCTACATCGGGGTTCTTAACAGCGGAAAGAATTCTATAAAATCTCTATTCAAGCGGTTTGATTGGAACTTTTAAATTACTTAATGAAGTGTCATCACATTTCTACATGGTCCATAGTCTATCTATTTTCTAAATGTTATTCCATTACTATTTTCTCCAATTTTATCAGTGCGCGTATAAACGTAATAATAATTTATCAATGATAATTCTCCATTTATCTCGCATATTTAGTAATATATAACAGTTCAAAGTCGCATTGAAAAGTTAAATCCAGAAAATGTTACTTTTTATAGATTTTGCCCATTCTAAATTTTTAAGTAGAAATGTTGCTTATTCATTTTATGACAAAGCATATTTATATTTTTCTCCTTATAATTTTTTTTCTATAATTATGTGATCTTCTATGAGACTTCTTATTTTTCTATTCGCTATAAAAAATCAGTTAATGATAACTTTGGAGAATCGTGAAAGCAAAATATTTCCTAATAATTTACAAGCATTGTGATGGATTCAGATAAACATTTCTTATTTCCAGTCCAAAAGAATTAAAATCGAGTTTTAAAATAACATTCAAATACAACGGCAACAAAACAATGTCTCTTTAACTTGGTTATTTCATCTTCCCAAACAGCGCTATCAAAGCGACACCTCGCCAACCTTCCCGCCAATTCATTGTAGAAAAATTTCCCTCTGGGAACACAAACATTTACAGTTGTTAGCTAGAGTGTTAGGATGCAGAGAATGTTGCAACTCACGCCAATCCCGGAGGCCATGGAGGCACGTGTCACTTTGAAAGAGTTTCGTCCACCCATGCGTATAAGTGGCCGATCTTCACAATCGACGCCAGCCATTCCACATTTTCCGCGCCACTGGAAAAGTGGTTTCTCTTCATCGGTTCTTCGGTTCAGACACAAGTTTCCAAAGGAGTAGTTAGGCGGAAAATGATATTAGTTTAGGAATAAATAATCTAAGATTTCTTGTAGGTTTTTCTTTTTTTTTTCTCACATAAATCTCATTTTGGTTAGATAAGAATTCGGATATTCTTTTGTGTATGAAGGAATTTTTCCCAACTTTCAACTATACAGATCCGTAGAAGAATTTTAAAAAAAATAACAAAATTCCAGTCAGCAAGACAAAAAGAAGAATGGCATAATGATGCGCAGGAGAAAGAAAATGCAGTATATTTGTTTATCAATAATTTATGCTTCAATGGCATTTTCAATTCTTCTATCTTTATGCACAATTGATGGGCTCAAAATATGTTTTTAATCATTAATTAATGCTTCAATAGCATTTTTATTTTTCTGCACATATATGTATAATTGGAGACTTGAAAAAAATTTGTCACAAACGATGCTTTTATTTTATTTTGTATGAAAATATTGCATCTGATTCTTGTAATTCAACTTATTGAAACTGATTCACGAGCGAGGTAACGTGCCATCTAACAATGAGATAACAACAACGAATTCTTGGAAAATCAGCTTCCGAATTTCGCAGAGCAAAAAAGTAAGGAACTTTGGGGGAAGGGAGAATGGCATGATGATACGAAGAGAAGAGAAAAGGAGGGGGTGGAAAGGGAATTGTAGACAGAAGAGAATGTAAAAAAAGAAAGAGGAAATTGTGGAGGAGTAATCCAACAGGTAGCCGAAAGCCGGTTTCACCACCTGTCGTTTGTCCCTCTTACTTACTCAGTGTCTCCAAAGGTGTGTTGTTATTAAGCTCCCATACTTCAGCACTGAGGCGCCGGGTTTTCATTTCAATGGTGAGCGGAGACGAGAACATGGAGACGCCCCCAACCTGACTACCACCATACCCCTTGCTCAAATTCCTATAATCAACCGAGCAAATTGCATGCTCAGGAAACCCATCCCCGGAGTAGATATTGGAGCTAATAGAACTGCTTAAAGGTTTATTCAAATCTACTCTGCCATCGTGTTGGGGAAATTATCCAACATTCACCAAAAGCAAAAATAATGTATGTGAGGTCAGAGGAAGAAAGAGAAGAGCAGAAATAAAAGTGTGAATAATTTTCTGCGGATTGTGTTGATTTGTAGAGCGAGTTGTTAGTAATTGAAAATGTTCGTTACTATAGCTAGAAATATGCAATGCACCCTTTCCCACCAGATTTGATGACAATAATGCTTCATGGGCATGTTCCACTCTCGGCTCCATTTCTGGAGTTAAAAAAAAATTTCCCACCCTTGTTTTTTTGTCGCCAAAAGTCAATCGTGGTTCCAAAATTAGGAAATAAATAACATTAATTATTGTTAATATGGAAAATTCAAATAAAATTGTTATTCTATATATATATAATAATTTTTAATTGAACACATTTTGAAAACATTTTTATTTAATTTAGATTGTAAGATATTCGTAAAGATGAAATTTTGCAATCAATTTTTTTTCAACTCTTTGATGTGCTAGATGTTTACAATTTTACCCCCTTTGTTGACAATATATTATTTTTTCAGAACTTAATGATCAGTTAGCCATTAATTAAATTGCTACAGTCCCAATGACTCTACAGGATTGTAAATTTGAAAAACTGTTTTATCTGAAGATTAAAATGTAGAAAATGATTAAAATAAAGAAAGACAATATAACGATAAATGCATGTTTTTTTAAAAACTATGTTTTATTAAAAATTTTTTTATAAATTTATATAAAAGAATCGATTACAAAAGTTAGAGCGCATCTAATATTTTATATAGCAAATAGTTTTAACATTATAATGATGACACTTTTCCTAACTAAATTTTCAACTTGCCTAATTAATATTTCAAATCGAAAAATTATAAATAATTTTTTGGGATTAAAATAAACAACCCTACACTCTCAGAATCAGATGGCAAAAAGTAAAAGCGCTTCTCATGTAACTACATCTTCTGTAATGACGTAAAAATGCAATCCAAAAATAAGAAGAACGTCAACGGATTTTAAAATGGCACGGTGTAAAATGAGCATAATGTAATTCTACTGCACTATGTCTAATACATTGTAATAAGTGTTCCACTTTGATGAGGGTGTAAAAAAGCTAACGATCATTGATTTTTACTTCCTCATATATGGAGTACACAGAAAGAAAAAACTGCGATTGCGAAAAAGTTTGAGACTTTGATTTTTAACAACTTCTACGCTTCAAATCTCCCCAAGCCTGAAAAACGTATTTTAAAGGAAATATCTATTTTTCCAATGGGTGGAGCATAGAGAGCTAAGACCAAAGAGCTAGGAGCATGAAATTTGATAAGTAGTTTTTGCATCCAATTTGCTCTTTCCTATCAAAGTTTGGACAAAATTCGTCAGCAGAAAATTAGTCTATCCGACAAACTATATGCGTGTGAACAGGATAACTCAAAAGTACAAATAACTAGACTGATAGAATTTATCAAGCATCTTTATCATTAGACTTGTAAATCTATATCAAAGCTTGATTCTAATTTATCAAAGAATAAAGTCTGTATGGCCTATCTCTACACATGATGGTTCGAAAAGGCAATGATGTGGACAAATAAATGGGCCCTGTAATCATAATTGTTGATTTGTATCAAATTTTGAACCCAACCGGTGAAACGTAAAACATCCGAAATCTAATCTCAAATTTTTTCAGTACACACTGAAGCACACCATATTATATTAACATATGAGAATGTATAAAGGACGGCACATCTACTGGCTTAACATATACGTGTACTAGGAAAAGAAGTGGTAATGTTATGAATTTATTTGGCTGCATGAATTATATTATGAATTTATTGCGCTGTAACATACTCTCTGCTTACTCTGCATTAAAAATTATCTGAACGAGCGAAACACTGATTACACATTAAGCACTTTTTAGGTGAAAGACATATTAATAATAACGACAATTTAATATTGAATAGAAACTAAAATGGGAAGAGAAAAGAAAAGCTACTACTCTGAAGCAAATCAAGAACTGATTTTTGAACTGATTCTTTTTTCTTTTATTACAACTTTTATAGATATTACAAAGCCTTTCTTCTTTTTCTTCTCTTTATAAAGTAGCTGATTTGAAAATTAATATTTTATTTTCCAATAAGATTCAGGTTGATGGAAAGAAAAATAATTTAAAATTCCTGACCGTTAATATTTAAATCTTAATTCAAAAAACGTCTGGTGTGAATTATTCTGAAATCTGAAAATTCATCTAGGGGGAAGAAATCATTCCAAAAGCATTGTCCTTTAAGCAAATGTAATTTAAAAAATAACGAGTTGTTCTTGTTCTTTGTTTTAAAAATCCAACATTTGAAGAAAACTACAGGTCAGTGCTTTAAAAATCATTAAAAATACCACTTAGAAAGTTTCATTATTCATATTGTCTTATAATTATACCTAATCTCGATTTTATTGCTCACTGTTGATGCAAATATCAGTTCTAATTTCCTCAATATATAAGAAATAAAGTTCTGGATATGCTTTTTCTTTAAAAACTAATTTATTCACTTGCACTCAATCATTTCTATAAATTGCTTTTTAATATTTCGTTAAGTTATTGATTATTAACGAGATAAAAAGGGTTTTCAAATTATTGTTAAATTTCATCATTTAAAAGATTAGCTCGGTATTAGAAAGCAGTGGCATAGCGAGAGGAGATGGCGCCAAGAGTTTAATGCGATTTTTTCTCCACCCTCGTCATATTTTATTTCGAAAAAGAACATAAACGAACTAATATTTTGCTTCATGACACCTTCTTAAACTAGTGGCTAGGGCATCAACAACCTCTTCTTAGTCTATTGCTACTGTTTGCTAAATGATAAGATCAATAGAAATTCATTTCAATTGAGAGGTTACTGGTTAATATTAAGTTTTACAAATTTTTTGATCAAATTTCTTCATATACCAAGAATCTTCAGACAGTTGCATTATCCTCACTGATGAATTATGTAATTCAAATTCCTACCTGCATTAATGATATGTAAATTCGATGAAATAAATTAAAAGCCTTGATTTTAATCACAGTTATATAAAATATCGATTATTGATACTTTAAATTAAATTTCATTCAAATAAATTAGGCATTACATTTGGTTCATAATCAAGACTATTTAACTGAATGCAAAGATACTTCGTTTAACTTTCCCTGAACTGCCAATATTGATTGTCAATGCCTGCAAAAGTGTTTGTGACTCATTTGCAGATAGTTCATGGTGGTTGTAAGGGTCCCATAACAAGAATTGCATTACGACGCTTCGATAGGGAATCGGGAGGATACATGATGACGCAATTGTCTACCTTCCCATATCAGTGCAGGTAGAGGTGTCGGAGCAGTGTCCTATCGGCCGATTGTCCCGCACCGGATGCAACGGCCTCCCCCCCCCTCCATTGTGCATTGTTCCTACAAGCTCAGAGTAGTATTCGTCTGACTCCCCCGTCCTCAGCCACTTCGTCTTATTTGTTGCTCTTCGATGAGAGGAGATGACAATTACCTATACTAATGGATCAAGGAAACTTACCTCCATCTGACCTGTTCTAACTGTACAGCTTGGGGAGGGCACAATGCTTTATCCCGGCTGACTTTGACACTCACAGAAGAACAATGTTAAAGGGCAGGAGGGATTCTGATGCACTCTCAGGTGCCCATTACAAAAATAAAAATATATTTGGGATAATTTTTTTTAAGGTTCAAAATAGTCAACAAAATTCATATCTCAATTCTCCTGTCAACTTTTTTTTCCTAATTAATATAAAACCTATAGCTATGAATAAGATATCAATGGATAGAACTTTGTTACAGACTTCTGATATAACACATTCGGTATTCATTAAAAGGAAGTGTGTGTTAAATATTTGATAAAGAAAAATCATAATGTAATAGACATAATGACATTATCGTTAAGCATTTAGGGAAAACATGAACGGCTATTTTGTCTGCGCACCTTATTAAGAATTTAATGTCAACAACCGAGCAAAAAAGACTAGATGATGATTATTTGGGGGGAAGGGGTTGAATATCTTGTCGCGTTTCTATATGATTGACTGGTGTGTATATATTTGCGATAAAAAGAAAATTACATCGGCCTTTCAACAAAATGGTTAATTCTTTTCATCTTGTATCTAAATCGTGCTAAATCAGAAAAACGCATTTAGGAGAAATAAAACAGCAAAATAAAATTTTTTTAGAAATCTTGATGTATAAGGCCTAAATTTCTTAAGGTGTGTTATGTGAAAAACATGATATCAAAATATAGCATAGTCTATAGATGTTTTTATAACTAATAGCATTAATTTTAAAAGCAAAAAAAAAAAATCTTCTTTGCGCGTCGCATTTCTGAATTTAAAACGAGTGGTATAAAAAAATAGCATGATATATAGTATTTCGATAATGACAGTTTTTTTTGTGTATCAACAAAACGATAAAATAAAAAAAAGTGCTGTTGTTTCCCCCTCCCACAAAAAAACTTAATGACATTATTGCCAAAAAAATCTTTTAATGAAAGAACTAAGTTGAATTAATATCAATTTTACAATGTAATTAACGGAAAAGTTGAAGTTAAATTACTTTAATTCCGATCTTCGATAAAGCGTTTAAATAAGGAAACAGAATACAAATTTATCGAAAGATAAATGCATTTTTCATACATAGTCTATTAATCTATCTATTTTCAAATGCATTTGATAATAGATTATTTAAAATATACAATTTAAAAATTATTGCAATCGACAGATAGCAGTATTTGATGTATTCAATAGAAAAACAATTCGTGATTGTTCAATTATAATAATTTATTCAGTTGATTTTTAAACTTATTTTTTTCAATGAAGCTTAATTGCGGATAAACAAAAAAAGTGTAAAATATTTGCCTAGATATTTCAAACTTTTGTAAAAAATTGCACTTCAAATGACAGACAACCACAAAAGACTCTAAAGAAAACCTCAATCCACTATTTAGGACTGTTCTAATTCCAGGTTATTTATAAGGTTGGAAGAGTAAAACTATCATTTAGAATCATAACATTCTTGTGTCTCTACAATGGAATGGTGGTTGAGATTCCCTCCCCCATCTCTCACCGCTCATTACGTAAATTCCGAATGTCTATAGTTAAGACCATCGCGTGGCTGCCATTAGACCATATTGTTCCAAAAGGTAGGTGGGAGCAGGCTTGGGTGCACTGGTAGGCGCTGGCAGCACCTGTTGCCGTTACCGGTCACGCAATCCACCTGTTGTTGCCCTTCCCCTGACCAATACCCTCCTCACGCAACTGTCTTGATAAGGGTTACCTATTCTCACGCATCACATTCCGCCAATTTGGCGATTTTGTTTTAGAAGAAGGGTTTGTAGTATTTCCGGTAAAGTTTCATGTTTTGTTTTGTGACTGTTAAATTTTTGTCATATCATATTGTTAATATATTCTTACTAAACTTGTTAAATACTTGTTGCATACTTGTTAAATATATTCTTAAAAGTTACGTTAAATCTTCATATTTCACATTATTATTATAAAATAATATGGATAATTCGTTGAAAAAAATATCAAATAATAATAATAAAGTATAAATGAAAAAGAAAAAAAAAGAGGAAATAAAAAGGAAGAACAACACTATGTAAAAAAAAGAAAATAGAGAAATTATAATTTCTGTTTTTTTATACTATTTATATTCATTAATTTTGTCTTTCATTTGAAACTTGTAATTTCTAATAGCCATTTGTTTTATTTTTCCATTGTACACATTTCTGAGAAAGAGAAACATCAATACCTATTCATAACAATTCTTATAAATTAATAAATTCAAATTTAAAATAAATACTTTGTCTATTCATTGTTTCAATTCATGTAAAATTAAAATGTAATACCGATATTTTCAAATTTTAAGAAATTATGAGAAAACTTACACATTTTTTTGAACATTAATACAGCAAATCTTTAAAAAATTGTGTTTTCTTCGTTTTATGAAAAGCGAAAATAATTTTCAAACTGTTTGATATCGGTTTATAAAAATTCCTACATCGTTTGATAATAATAATAATAATGAATTATGGTCATGATGATAAATTTGATCCTCAGTAATGGTATAACACCAATCATGGCCTGATGCAATTTTAAATTTATAAATTAGTTTTAGACAAAATTATTAACACAAATTATGGCTACAAATTCGTTATGATCCACTCTTTCGGATATCTATAATAAAATAATATGGACGGAGGAAAATTAAAAGGAAAAAGAAACTTATGAAATAGTTTTTAACTCTTTAGATTTTTGTCTCTTTTAAGCAATAAATTCATGTAGAATAGAATTAAGATATGGAATGAAAGAAGAAGAAAAATAATAATTATGAATCATGTCAATCCGTTCTCAAATATAAATATTTATAACGCTAGCAGAACTGGATCTTGACTCTTCATCAGATCAGCATTAAAAGTGCATCCTTTGTTAAATAACAATAGCCAATTGATATGACAATGACACTGCTGTGCATTGTTCTCGGTAATGTTCTTCAGAACTTCTTGGCGACAGGTGCGAAATATTTCTTACTGCGGCAACCCTATCGGCGGGACTCAGTTGGTAGCGGGTCAAAGGTCACGTCTGTCCATCATTACCACACCCCTGGCGGTCACGTGGCTACCTTCTCACCCCCCATTTCCTCCACCATCGGATACTACTTACTACGGCTCCGTTACGATGGCCCGGGGCCCTTTCCCAGAGCATGAATGGGGCCCTGGATGAAGCGACTAGACTACACGGACGATAACGACAAAATTAAAGAAAAGAAAAGACGGCTCTCAATTAAAGTAGTAGGTTTTTCTCTCTTTCTCTCAGCCGGTCACCAAGGTCTTGTCATCAAGATTTCTAACTAGTGTGGTTTTGATGACTGCTGTTTTCGAATTTAAATGATCACTAATTCGATTTTATTGATGTTTTGCGGACTAGCATATGCAAACAGAAAGGATATAAAGTTTAGACTTGATTAAAAAAATTATTTTTAAGATATCCATTTTAAGAAATGCTATTTAAATGCCGACCACAGATTGAAACTTTAGAAAATCCATCCAAAACATCCTTTTGATTTCATCGCGTTACCCCAATTAAAAAAAAGCAAGGAAGTAAAGACATTTTGCTATTTAATTGTTTCCTTAACTATTGTTGAGGGATTTTTGATTTTGATATAAATTATACTTCTTAAATTTAAAAATAACTCGATCATTTTTGCAATAATTGTATGCGTTTACGTTAGTTAATCATACAATTTCTTTCATTCTTTTTCTTTCTCTTCTTTTGCTTTTTCATTATCATTTGATTTTACTTTAAAGTTGCGTATTTAAATGATAATAATAACAGCAACAGCCTGCAATTAATCCACCATACAACAGAAAACAATAATTAAAATAAATAATAAACAGTATTGAATTTGAATAAATGGAAACTGGGAATGCCTTAACTGTTTATTAAATGACGAATAATTTTTACACTCTAGTGGAAATATTGTTATCGACACATTTGTATTTATTTTGGTTAATTTTAAAGTGAAATTATATAGACTTTTTAAAAAATTAAAAATAAGCAAAATAATTTTTTTTCCTCGTATAAATATTTAATAGATATTTAAAATCGCATTTGTAAATTGAATTATTTGATTTTGTACTTTAAAAGAGTGTAATCTGAACTCTATTTTGTCAAATAATAATAATTAAATAATAAAAAAAAGAATAAAATTATCTACATTAACAAATTACCTTAAATGAAATTTACATTTTACAGTTCGCCGATAGTAGTTAAAAATATTTGTATCTTTTAAATTTAAAGTTTTACTCGATATAAAAAAATACAAGTATTATGTTGATTAAATGAGGTTAATATCTTTTAATTAAAAAAGGCGATAATTTTTTGTATTCCTTTATGCACGCACAAGTATTATATAAAGGGTTAGACAAATTTATTTAAAATTAATAATTTAATTTCTGTGCAACAAAATGTAAGCCTGGCTTTAGCAACGTGCTTATAAGAGCTGTGTATTATTTTTTTTTAATTTAAAAAAATACAATTTTTTATGCGTTGGATAATAATTTCTGTAGATGCGTCAGTAAATAATTTCTGAATAACATCAAGGTCACACGAAGGTTTTGTCAAAAATGTGTTAAATGTACATCTTAATACATCTTAAAATAAAATGATAATCCTGTACCAATATACATTTTTATATTAGAATTCTTAAATCTAAAGTTATATATTTAAATTTATTTTATTAGTTTATTGTTTCTAAAGCTGGAATTTTGTAATGGATTTTACCATTATTTCCTGATGCATTAGTTTTAAAATTTTGCTTACTCAAATTTAATACGGTGACAATACAGTTTTAAGATTTTTCGGCACATAATTATCAGTTAATCGATCGAATTTTTATTCCATACTATATGCCTTTGATGATCAGTTGGTTCGTCCTAGATATTGATTATATTTAATTTCATCTGAACCGTTTAGATATAACCATGATTCAGCCAAATTGTCAGGCATTAAATCTATGTTATTTTAATTGTCTTACATATGTTCTGTTTCATGTGTTTATAAAACTTTCTATTGGAGATCAGTCCTATGACGTCATAACAGTATTAAAAACATAAAAGTCCGCTTCATCTTTCTAATTTTCACGATATTGTTGCTTGCACTTTTTTTTATTCATTTTGTTAGTAACACGGATATTAAAAAGAATCCTTCTTCTTTAGCTATCAACAGTAGAAAAATATTAAGCGATTAAATATTTAATGCAATAAGGAAAAGAACTTGAGTCTCAGGGCAATTTTGTAATCTACTTATTGGAAATTAGGCACAAAAAAAAATTAATGGCCAAAATGAAGAAAAAAAATGTGCATGAATATTAAATTAACATTTTTGAAAACTTAATTTTTTGAATTTTAAAATGACATAAATATCATTTTTATGTAATAATTTCAAAAATTATGGTTAATTAAAAATATCGAAACTTCGCTTAATTTTTAATTACAATTTTAAATTTTAAAAAATCGCTTCGAATTGCGTATTTCAACCTTCCAAAGTATAGATGTACAAAGTTTGGTAGCTCTAGATAGAGATGTCTGGCCTACATAATGCCTATGCACATATACATTCATCTTTATTATAAGTAGAGACAAGAGATGCTACCTGGTAGTGAACTTGGGAAAAGATGATTTTAAAATTCCATAATATTTGTAATAATGAATTATAGATTAAACATTAGAAAATTATTAAAAATAAAATTCCACTTTTTAGTACACTAATAAAAACATTTTTTAAAAAATATTTTTTTTAACTTATGGGCCATTTCTAAAAATTTTTACTGTATTTTTTGTATGAACTTTGTGAAATATTAAATATCCTCTCGAGGAAAAAGTCAACGGACGGAAATCTTTTTTTTTTTTTTTAAACCTAGAGCGTTAGAGTTTTCAGGCGGTAACCTCAGCAAACACAGACCAAAGATTGCCATCAAACATTAAAAAAAGTAAGAAGGGGGGGGGGAGTGGTGGCAACCTAGACGGTGATAATGACATCTACCGTTTGCTTCAATTTCTTCCTCTTTTCAAACAGGAAGAGTTTTTCCAACAATTTGAAGAGTATTTTGCAAAGAAAATGATATAATTTGAGATCTCGCAGCTACTTTCGACACACGCTTCAGAGTATCTCAAAGCGTTCATCAAAAAGGGGCCTTGCTCCCCCCCCTCTCCAACCTTTTGCCATTCCTGAATTCATCGTATTGTTAAAAACATTTGAAAACCAAGGAAGATAATATACAAAGAGTAGGCGTTGCCTTTTTTTATGGTCGCGTGGCTTCATTTCCACTACAAAAGAAGAATCTCGCAAAATTCTTTGGAATAAAAATGCATTTAATTCTTTTGTGTTTTTATTATTTCAGATTCGAAAAGAATCTTCTCTTTTTATTCTTCTTCGTTTTGTTGATAATAATCATCTTGGCACATACCCGAGGGGAAAAAAAATGAAATAACTGCGATTAGAATTTGCTTCTGAGCTAGATCTGACTTTGGGTATATTTATAAGGTAGTTTTTATTGAAGAAAATCGCTATGTATGATTCGTTGTTACCATGCATAATTTTCGATTACCTTATTCTCAATTCAATATTAGTTTCAATGAATTTGGAATAGACTAACTTTAAAATTATAAACAAATTTTTTTTGGTTATAATTTTATTTATGAGCAAATTTAAAATTTTCCTTTCTTAAAAATGATTGAAAAGAAATTTTTGAAGGCATTTAAAGCTTAAAGGAATTATTAAGAGCATATAAGATTTGTTTTACTAATTTTTTAAAAAAAGAGCATTAGAAAAATATTAGATTCAATACGGCTTTGAAAAATTTCAGAATACTTTTAAGAGCATCAAAATTTAAATTAATTTTAGCTTCTAAAATGATTTTTTTTATATTTATAACTTTTAGAAATTACTCAAATCTTGATAGAAACAGAATCACCCAGCTCCAAATAGACCTTATTTTCAAAAACAATCACGGTGAACTTTAGATGCTTTCATATATTTCTATGAGTGAAATTATCTTCCAGTTCTTATAAGATCAGAACTGTAATATATTTATTTATTAGCAAGCTTTAAACCTCTAAAAGGTGCTGAAATTTTGATTGCAATATTATTTCGAAATCATGCTGAATCAGTTTCAAAAATACTAGTCATGCGATATTTCATTTTTTTTTTTTTTTTTTTTTTTTTTGCTAACATACAGAAATACCTAAATATTTATCTCGGTAGTAAAAGAACACTGAAATCAGACCCGTTCCCTGTATGTTTATTTTTATGTTTTTTGAAAAGGTATATATAAATATTTTTAAATTAATCCGAAGAGGTACGTAGAGACAATCCTCATAAATTAATTCAGCAATTCTCATCTTCAACTAGTATTTTTAAAAAAGTTTTTCAAATTTTTTATCTGCATTCTTTTGTTCATGCGATGAGGCTTGTGTGACATAACTGTTACAACAAATATTTATCTGCTCATATCACTTGATAGCTATAGACACTTTTGTCTTGTCATCTAGAAAAAATGTGCAATAAACTCCAAAATTAAAATGTCATAGAGAACTTGATATGCATCAAGTGAAAATGAATTTACTCTTTTAACCAAAAATGCGAACAGAATTACAGACAAAATTATCAGCTATAATTTTGCTATATAGATGAATAAAACGAATCGAAGGATGATTAAATGTAATAATTGTAATACATATTGTACAAACATATTTTAAGTTTACATAAAATTACTGTATGTAAATATTCTTAGGATATTGTAAATATCAATATGTAAATGTGAATGCAAGGAACATTGGGACTATCCGAGCACCTGCAGTTTATGGTGTCTTACCAATGCGGAAATAAACTTTCTAAAAAGAGAGCATTTTACAGCCCGTAGAAGCCGCTAGCCAACTTTGCTGCTGGGTATAGAAGCGAGCACTCGTCAGAAATCCATTTAGGTGAAGTATAGAAAACATTTTTATGATTAACTCAAAGGTTACGGATACAAAGTATAAAAGCTATGTATCTGTTCTTTCTCCCTGAAAATGGTACCGGTGAGGTGAGATAAAGAAAAAGGATTGGGACATCATAAAAGTTTTTTATTCCATTGGGGGGGG
>JAPMOR010081789.1:108625-255185 GCA_026543865.1 Argiope aurantia
ACATACATACATACATACATACATACATACATACATACATACATACATACATACATACATACATACATACATATATATATATATATTCTTTCACTTATTTTTCAAGAAAACATCATGTTTCATATTTATTTCATTTCTAACAGACATAAGCTGAAAATTATACAAATTATACTTTTCAAGATTTAGTTTGAGTAAAACTTAATTTAATCATTTAATTTGTGTTTTTGCCAACGTGATGGCAATACGTTTATAAAAGGATTGTAAAATTTATAAGGTCAAAACAAACAAACGAAAACCACTTTGCAAGAAAATCAAGAAATCAAATTTTAGGTAGTATTTTCTTTCAATAAGTAATGCATACTCGTTTCAGAAATATAAAACGCAAAAAAGTTTGATAAAATGGGTTTACTAAGTTTTCCGCAAGTAACGCATCCTTCTAAAATCTCACACCGAATTCATAAAAACATAATAATAATACAATCTAAACGTAGGCTCCAACAAAATACTACCCACACATCATTTAGATGATTACGCTTGTTTCGACGTGCTCAGTGGGTGTCTTCAGAGAGTTATGTGAAACCCTTAAACCATTACAGCTATTGAACTATCTACAAATAAGCCCGATACTGAGGCTGTATCCTAAAGATGCGATACAAATGCCGTTTTCCTTTGGTTAGTCAGAAACGGGTATGATAGCAAAACAGGTGGGTTGATCTGAAGCTTTGCTCCTGATCCAAAATTCGATTGCAGGTCGGTTTCGTGACTAGGTGAACGGAACTTAAAACCACCTACAAAAATCACTTAACTGTACCTTCAATAGTTCGTCAGAAATATTTTTGAGCTTCATTTTAGTTATAAAAATTTTGCTTTACAAATATTGAACTTTATTTGACATTTATATCAAATGTGTGTTTTCTAATTATCTAATTTGAATATTGTTTAATATTAATATGCTAGAAAATTTTGTGTTGAAAGGATTAAATAAAGTTTAATTCAAAACATAATTAGCGGCGATATATAATCAAAACCGGATGAGAAAATTGGCAATAGCTGGACAAGTTCTAAAATTTTTCAATCCATTTCCACTATAAAGATGCGCCAATCATTATGTGAATTAGATTGTCATCGACGAAATGAACGCTAGTAAACAACCTATGAAAAAAAAACGCAATAAATATCTTTGATTTCGTATATAGAATGATTATTTTCAATTCGTACAAGATTTTCCGATATATTCTTGAAGAAAACCAGACGCCTGCAATTAATAGCTGAAAGTTCTGTGAAAGCTCAACACCTGTTTACCTTTGTGTGTCCGGCTTATTTTGTAAAACTCCTTTCTTCTTTTTCACAAATGCTCACGATTTTGGGAAGTTCTTACACTGCAGATTTCCGTGTATGTGCAATGTTTTATAGGGATGTTACAATTTTATAGCATGCCAAGGGAAAAAAGTTCAGAATTCTTCAGAAATATTTCGAAAACAGTAGCAACAGTGCAGTGACCTTAATAACCTCCCTTGCAGTCAAAAAAGGCATTGCGAAGATTCTGACAGTTAATTACAGAAATACAGGAGCTCAAAATCGACTCATTTTCCTCGGAACTGATTTCAACACATGTAAAAAGCATATATACATTTGCTTTGCTCGTTAAAAAAGGTCTCTTTATAGCAAGCGCTGTCTGAATAACAATTGAATGTTTATACACTCTAAACTAACTACTGAAGTTGAAATTGCCGAAATCGTAAATTAGAAATTGGTTTGATGGGTAACCCAGAAGCTATGGATGAGCATTAAATTGAAATGTTTTGCCAATTAGTAAATTGACCCTAGAGATTTCGAGCCCATTGAAAAAAATACGTTATTGCGAACATGCTGCCCCTCCCGAACGGAGATCCATCGTTTAACGAATGCAGAGGAGTGCGGAAACAAGCATGGCAGGGAGGGTCAGGTCACGAGCAATCGCTTATCGACAAACCCGAATCACGCTTTTCACACGAGTTCTCTTGCCCACTACCTCCAATTTGTTTCGTTTCAGATCTTGTTACTCAATTTTCTACGTCTAGGATGTAAAACTTTCCTGGACCACATCAAGACCAGTGGCTAAAACGTTTTCGCCATCCAAATTCCTTAAATGAAGGATGCTCTCAAAAAAACATTTAGGCCCTGCCTGTATTGCCATAGTACATCTCTCGTGGCAACGGAGAAAGCAACAAGAAATCTAGGCTGTTTAGTGTTGCAATTTCAGTATCCGAATTTATAAGGTTTTTAAAAATCCGCAGCTAATGTAACGATAGTTTATTTTTATTAAATAACTGATCACAGCTTTTAAAATTTTTTTAATAAGTGTCATCAATTACGTAGAAAGGGAAATAAAGACAACAATTTTAGATGTGGAATTTAGATCTCAGTAGAATTGAAGAACAAGTATATCTTCAGAGGCAATATGATTTATTCCGCAGGCAAACAAAATTGGGATTCAAAGGTAAATAATTTTTTAGTATTTCAAATTTTATAGTTTTAATTTTTTCGATGAAATTTGTAAGAATCGCCTAAACTTATTTAATTCTGATCATGTTATTTATTCTGAATAAAGACATGAATTTTTATAATGAAATTCCGTTTATTTTAAAAATTGTCTTAAAATCATTATAAAGTCTTAATAATATTGTTCTTTTTATTTTGATTACATCAATGGTACATGATTATTATAGCATAATTTTAATAGAAAATAATGAAAATAATTAATTTGTATAAAATATTTCAATGCAGGCTTTTCAGTACCAAATAAATAATTCCGTTCACTATATTACAGAACAGTATTTATATATTAATTTATTCAATAATAATATAGCTCTAATTATTTGTGATTATAAATAAATAAACTGATCGTAATCCCAATGCTCATTACAAAAATCCTAATTTTCAATCGCAAGATCCAATCAATTCAGTTTTTTACAGGAATTGATTGTAGCAATTTTTGAATGAAGTTTTTGTTGTAGAGCTAGTTCAAAAAGTGGTGTTGAGTTATAGGCTCGATAGTTTATAGTTTTTATGCATAGTTTTTTTTTCCTTATTTTTTAGAAACTTCTTTACCATAATTAAATTTAAGCATGACAAGATAAAAAAAAAAGGAAATGCTTTGATTAATATAATATGGAACCAAGTGTGACAAAGTTTTGTATGAGTTACATCAAAGATTATAATTTTAAATATTACCATTTCCAGAATGTACTTTAATTTTTGATTCTATATAACCAAATTTATATCATAAAATTTCAAAAATCTTAAATTTGGTTTCAAATTTCTGCTGTAGTTGTATAAAAACTGTGTATTGTTAAATTATCAAAATTTCCAAAATTCTTATCTTCAGAATCTTTTGTTAATAGGCTTCGAAATTCCAATATTTATCTCCGACGAAACAACTGACTTAACTATGAACACTTACTACTTTTACTTTACTAGACTTTACTACTACTTTACTACATTCTTAAAATATTCCATTTCGAGTGTGCAAACTGCTTATGACTTAGAAGCTTTTGAAAATACAAAATATTCATATTATCGCATCCAATGATTTCTTCCCCAGGAAAGTCTTTTTGATAAATTATTTAGATTACCACGAATTTTGTAAACGTAATTAAAATGATAGATCGAATACGATTTCAGCGATTATATCAGATAATCTTTTCTTTTCCTTAGTGTTTTAATAATGATTTTGAAGGAAAAAATTACTCAACAATCACATCAAGAAACTTTTAACAACTTTCAGGAATTTTTTCGAACTTGTTTTCAGAGTATAACTTACATTGTTTCTATTTTGAAACAATGTAATTCTGCCTTTGCAACAACTATGGTAATTACAGCTTTTCAGTGGTTCCTTCCAAGAACATTCGATGCCCGCTTTAATTTTATTTTCCAATTTCAAGCTATTGAAATGTCACCGACACTTTTTCTACTTCGACACTATTTCATTTTCATGTTGCAAAAGATCTTTGAAAGGCATTCGTAAAAAAAAAGGGGGGGATATAAAAAATGAGTTACATGAGGAAGGGAAGGGTTAATGGCAGAGAGTGGACAACAACCGTTGACAGATACTGCGACACTTTGCGGGGGTGAATGTTCGTTTTGGTTGGTGATTCGGCGAGAAAAAACCCATCCTTAATGGTTCTGCTCCGGCAGTTTTCTGAGCGAAAAAACCTTTTTTGATCGTACTTCCGTTCCCTTCTACCAGGTCAAGACGGCCCTCTTTACCGCTGATATGCCCTCAACATAGCATTCATGAACATCGGATGAGTTAACGTCCACCACTTCCACGTCGTTTGCAATGTTAATGTTCAATCAAAGAGCCGTGTATCCTCTCTTCGGCATGGTCGAGTAAAAACCCAAGATTTAGCTGCGTATCCGGATTACGATGGTCAGGCTTGCTCGTAATCTACTGATAAATATCTGCCTTTATCCATATTCATAGAAAATAAATGCTCAGGAATGTGCTTTGAAATACTTTTAGAGACAAAAATAAATGTCTTAATAGTAGTGCTTTGAGGCGTAAATGAAACTGCGTACGCTTAGCCTAGTTATGAATAAAATGAGACATCAGAAACATCCAAATAAAAGATGTAATTTTTCTTTTTGCAATGCATTTGTAAGTTCCTGTTTCACAACTTTCAATTCTTTCTCTTCAATACATAAATTGGACAACTAATATCAAACAACAGTATCACAAAGCAATCTCTATCTTGTTTATACAAACAGCCAAAAGATAGAAAAGAGCCAATAAAGCACAAAAAAACTAGGCATTTGCAGAATTTTTGAAAAATTGAATCATAAAGCAGGCTGTCTGGGAATAAAATGAGAAACAAAATGAAATGTTATGCTTTCATTACATAAAAAATAGAGGATGACTTTCAGTGAAGATTTGTCCAAAAACACTTAATTTATTGTTATTAACTAAGCATATTGATAAAAAGCAATTGAATTCTCAGAAGGTATTTACGAAAATTTACCTTTGAAAAATGCAAAATGCCTTAGGAGAAAAAATATTAATTATAATGAGAGACAATTTCATAGGAAATAAATACGAAAATTTGTATAGTTGGTATTATTAAATGAAATCAGCAAATCAAAAAAATTAAGATATTTGGACTTTTATTTCGATAAATTCTAGCACTAATAAGTTTTACGCTGATTCATCAATTTATAGTTTTTTTAAATAGATTCTTGGTTATAGCAACGAAAACGTTCACACAAATAAAAAATGTATTTAACAGCATCGCAATGGGCACGTGCATTAACACAAAAACTAATATGATGAAACGTATTGTTGCAAAATATAGTTAAAAATATTTTTTATTTATATAGATTAGAGAAAAAATGTACAAAAATAAAACAGATAGCTAAAAAACTAATTTTGAAGTTTCAAAATCGATGTAAAAATGGATTTTGTGAGCTAATGTAATACGAAGCTATTGAGAAAAAGCGTTAAAATTTTGATTAATTTTTGATTAAAAGTCCGATTAAAATTTTGTAATGAGTACCACCTACTACTTCAAAATTGCATCATGAATAGCGTATAACGTAATTCATAGATAGTATCCGGCCTATAAATAATATGAGTTTAAAAAAAATCAAGACGTCTCTACATCTAGTTCATTACATTCGTTTTAAGAGACCTAAAATCTTATAATGAGTCTGCATTTTATTTTACAAAATGACTTCATGAAATTTTTATTAAATCATAAACGAAAGCCTTTATATCCTGATATTTGTCATATTTTCTTGATTCATATAATTATAATATTGATCCATTACTTGAGAATTTTTTAAATATTTTTTTATAAAATAGTCTAGACATCTCTTTTGTGTATACATATTTAAAATTTGAAACATGCAGCATATTTAATGTTTAGTTAATTCTTTGTTTTATAAAACAAAGCCGTTTTTACATATCGAACGCATCGCCAAAAATAAAGTGCTGCATTTTCCGATCTGCACACTTTTTGCTCTGTTCAATTTGCATTATAAAACTCAAATGCTGATATGGTCCAATAACCCTAGCGATATCAAAGGAATAATTCTGCCACTCATAGATTAGAACTTAATAGGCTTTGACGCATGCAGGCAAACCAAGAATCTTTGAAATCCTAAATGAGAAAACGGCACATATTTTAACAAAATAAGTTTGTTTTCTGCTCACAAACAGGTATGGCAATCCACAGACAATAGGAGCTTCAAAACAGTAAGAATTATCTGTTATATTTACGATTTACATAAATAAGGGTTCTAACAATTTTTATTGGGTTTTTTTTTCTTTTTCAGTATTCATCATTTTTCTAGTCCCAGTTTCAGGAAAGTAAACAGATTTATGCTACTCCTCAAAAGAGGGGAAAAGTTATTATTTATGCATCTGAACTGTCTGATGTAACGATTCCGTGTGTTTCAGGCTGAAAAAAAGCTTTTGACAAATTAATTCGATAGTATTCAAATAATCCGAAAGGCATTCTATTCTTGGTAGGAAATAAATATTTTTTTGCTAACAGATATTTTCGTTATAAATTATGAAGTTTTGAAGGCAAACAATTATTAATAATTATATTAAAGAATATGAGAAAAGTCTAATAAAAAATTATATAATCTGCGTATCTCAAAAAAATGAAACAAAATCACAAAATTGATAAAATTAATATAGAAATATTTTCAGTTTACAAATAAACGCCTTAAATGAATTTATAAGGAAAAATTTTAGAGTCGTGAAAATTGAAAATATGTGCTAATGACAGTTTTTCACAAAACAAAATTAAATTAATTCTAAAAAAATAATATGTATCCTGCTTTTTTTTCCTTAAAAATAATTGAATTTCTTTTATTATTTATTTATATTTTACATAAAAAAAATTTTATTTGCATTCTTTCGTATCCAATAAATACACAGTACATTATCAAAAAAATTAATAATAATTTTTCCTTCCTCGGAAATCAGTTGCTTCTAAAAAAAAAGTGAGGAATAACAAAGAGCATCGATAAATACAACTTTAAAATTATTTATATACTTTTGAACAATAAATCAGTGATTCAGAGCTTTACAGATAAAGTATGCTTTCTTAGAGAGGAAGTTACTGAAATACAAAATATCGTTGATAGAATTTTTTTAATGTATGAGTGAGGTAATTATTTTATTTTTAATGAATGGATAAAAATAGTTATTACTTTTGAATATTAAAATTATGAATTTTGCTACTTAAACAAAAGAAGTTTTTAAACTACCTTTATTAATGAACAAAAAAGTAGAAGCATTTTTCAATTAGTTTCTGCTATTTTGTCTTTAGTTTAGAATTCGCTGTTAAAAATGTTATTGATTATTAAGACAAATTGGTTCTCATATTCATTGCTAGAGGGCACCAATTCGAATGGAAGAATCACAGAAAATTAAATTAATTGATTATCTGATAGTGAAATCTGAAAATTTTATAATTGAGTGTTATCATCGTGACAGCACACAAAAAAATTAAATCTTCTAAACACCAGAAATCTTCTAAACACCAGAATAATTCCATCTGTACAAGCATGAAATAAGTCAAATTAAGAAAAAGTATAAAGAAATATCTCAGTTTTATAATGATTTTTATGTTACAAATTTCTGTCATTGACCATTGCTCCCAGGCAGACAAATCTTTTACTCTTAACGGTACAAATAAAACCAAAAGAAAAAAAATATTAATCATGGCATATTTTATGTTCTATCTCAAGTAAAGAGAAAAATAGTGTGGACTGTAGTAATCATCATCAAAACTGGCTGGTAATTTTCTGTAATTTCCTAATAGCAAAATTACTAAAAAACCATTGCGATTTTTTAATGATGCCTATAAATTCAAATTAATAAGGCTGTCGAAAAGAATTTCAGAATTTGAATGCATTCACGTCCTGTAATGTAAAAATTAACTTTAATCGTATTTATGTTGATTAGGCAATCTGTTTTTAAAGGTGATGATATCAACTGAAATAAAAATTCTAAGAAAATTAAATCATAATGTTTACTTTCTTTCGATTAAAAAATTAATTAAATATTTCCACATTATTGTCGTTTTAAATGTTAATAATCGAACCCTTTCTAAACTTCTATACCATCGCATTGCATATTTAAAACATTTTGTATTTTTTAAAAAATATATATATCATTGCTGAGCAAAGCAAAACTTCTATCTCAATTTCCCAAATCCTACACAAGGAAGGAAAAAAAATCGCTTCCATTAACGAATATGGCAAATTTTCCACAAATAATCAGATGTATATCATATTCATGACAGATGTTGAAAAAAAAAGTTCTGTTTTTCCTCCACAACTGGAAAACTCGTATAGGTAATATTGCTTGTTAAGCCATAATATTTTTGTTATGTTTTCTAGTAAAGCAGAATTTCTCAGGTTATACATGATATTTTGTACACCAGCTTACAATGTCAACTTCTCTGTATTGTCCGTACATTCCATGATTATGTTAGGGTCGGTTTTAAAACTGATTTAAATTAAGTGGATTCACAAGAACTGGTAGAAAACTCACAGACCAATAAAGGTTGACAAATTGTTAATTCCAGCGATAAAACAACTGCTGAAATAAAATAAAGCAAATAAAAGATATTTTAGAGATTGCTCAATAATTTTCTTTTAGGTCAAGCGTATAAATCAATCAGTTTATCGAGGAAAGGCTTTTGGTTTTAAAAACAGAGATCAGAGCTTTATAGATAACTCAAACCTGTAATCGAATTAGTGTCGAAAGATCTTGATGAGTAATTGAAGATTCGAACAGTTCAGTAAAGATTCTTGAACAAATCCACAGAATCATTAAAAAATTCCATTAAACTAGAGAAAAGTGAAAAATTGTTGGGAGATTAATTTTGCTGACTAGGAACAACTTCATTTTCTTAAAAGTAATTAAGTTTATTTTTCTTCTTTTATTAAAAATTATTACTTTCTACAGGTTATGACAAGCTTATTAACGTTTTCTTACAAATAAGTATTTTCTGATGATGTTTTTATAAATGTACTATACCACAAATTGACAGGTACAACACCTTCATTAGCTGATAATCAATGGTAAAAAATTGGAGTATTGAAATGACCCAAATATACAGGCAAGATCAAATTAGTTTAGGAAAGAGAAAACGCCACTCTTAAGAAACAAGTTATAAAGCACAGTACGTAGAAAAAAATCAATATAAAATTTATTCTTAATTTTTTTCTCCAGTTTTCATTGTGATACTGGAGGATGGATACACTGAATACAATTTCTTGCTCACAGATTTCATAATATTCTTTACTCTAAGTTAATAATTTTTTTAAATCTAAAAATTGTAATTTATTCTCGAATTAACCTCATTATATACATAATACTTATTAAAACATGAATAAAATAAGTTCTAATTTTTGCTAGAAGATTTTTAAAAAAAATTCTATAGTTCAAAATTTTCGTGACAAATCTATGCTTATTTACAAGATTATGTTTCCTTTTAACATGATAATATTTTTAGGCAGGATGTTATGGAAAAATTACATGCCACGTCTTACTTGTTACAAAAATCATTTAAAACACTGCATTGCAGATCGTTGAACAGAAAGCTACCAAATTAGGCAAGTAATTACTTTTTCAAATGCAGCAAAATTCAAAAATAGAATAAAATTTAACTAAATAGTTTCATCGTAAAACTAATTCTTTCCAAATTTTTATACATTTTTGAAAATATTTTAATTATATTTTTCAACAATGTTTCTGTTGTTTAACTTACTGGATTTATACTCATAAATGTTGCGGCAACGGTAATTATATTTTGTGTATGCTTGTTACCATTACCGTATTATTAACAGTATTTTTTAAATAATATAAAAACAGAAAAATCAAATATAAAACATTATTATATACAATTTTTTGAAGTACGAAGGGGACTGAAGTTTCAAATCTCTTTTAAAATCATTTGTTTTGTATGTTAATCAGGGACGTTTAAAAGCTCTAAATATCTAAGCAAATATATTCTTACTTACTTAGAAGAATCGTGCTTAAATTGTTGTGGCCGGTACACCACAAACTTTCTTCGAAAACCGACTTTAATACCATTTCTTTGAAATTAACGAATCAGTGATTCTATCACCTTGCAATATTAGATTCCAAAACAAACATTAGATTTCACCTCAAACCTTCTCGACCTCGCCCTTGAGAATAAGCAAAAGACGACAACAATGAAAATTGGGACATTGCGCTGGCGCCAGAATGAATAAACAGAATATTTCTCTATCTTTCTCTCATTCTCATTCCTAAGCAGAAAAAAAGAAATCGAAAAAAAAAAGTAAATAAATCCCCCTCCAATAAGGGAGGGGGGGGCAAATAAGAAATATGAAAAACGAAATTTCATTTTCGTAGAAATCCGACTGCTCCAGAGCATGATAATTAAAAAAAATAAGAAAAATAAGAAAGCGAAAAGAGTAAACGATAAAAGTAAAAATGGTATAAAACTATAAATAAAATAACTCGATCTTCCACCCCCACCAACTAAATATGACGATCGCGTAGAGTGTGTAGGAGGGAGAGGATAACCCTGTTCTAGGAAAAACGTCGGCGCGTAATGCTGGTAGTTCAGTGTCATTAACGGAGCCCCGTAATCTAAAGGGGCGGCCGTCTTGAGGGATGGAAAGTAGGGGGAAAAAAAGGCTTATTTGCTTTTCTTCGATTGTTATTTCGAATGAGGGCTTTGACAGATCGAATGAGCCGTTGTGAAATTCTCTCCTCTTGTTATTTTTCTTTTAGTAGAGTGTGGAATTTTTTAGGGGGTCAGTAAGCTGAGAAGTTCGGACTTTTTAACAAGCAAAAAGTAAACATGATCCTTTACATTTTGAAAATTAATAACAACTATAATTAAGAATGCGTGAGTGTAAGGCTTCATTTAAATAATTAGAAATCTAAAAGATATGG
Source organism: Argiope aurantia (assembly GCA_026543865.1). Taxonomy (NCBI): domain Eukaryota; kingdom Metazoa; phylum Arthropoda; class Arachnida; order Araneae; family Araneidae; genus Argiope; species Argiope aurantia. The sequence continues at coordinate 119,574 of JAPMOR010081789.1, forward strand.
TAATTAATTTGTTTTAATTCCTAAAAATTAATCAGAGTAATTTAATTAATAATTAGCTTTTGCAATAATTGTTTTTTAACAAGAATATAAAATGGTCCATCCTACAGAGTAACGAATGCAGCGACATATGATCACAGAATAGCGACATATGATTACAAAGATGTGAAATTTGTGAAATTAAATCTAGACAGCAGAAAATTATATATATATATATATATATATATATATATATATATATATATATATATATAAACTCTCAACTACTAGCTAAGTAGGCTTATTTATTCAGCAGATTCAAGTTGAAATTTAAGGAATTAAAAAGAAAAGACTTCACATGATACTCAAAGAATATTAATTTTAATTTGAAGAATTTTGCGTACACATGTGTAAATTCTGCTCTGATCAAATGATAATCAGGATTTTCAGATTTGAATTCATAATTTCATGAAGATATTATTTCATGAAATCAAATTTCAGTTGGATTTTAGTGTTTGCGCGTCTTAAAGCTCAGGGAAATCAAACGTCATAGCATTAGTGAAGATTGGAATTTTACAGAACAAGATGCCAACCAAGTGCCATTAATAGTTTCGGACGAATCAACTAATCCCAAAAGTATATAACAAAGAACGAGATAAAATGTTTGCAATGAAGTATATTATAAAAAAGTATACATAAAATATAGAATAAAAAATTATATATTTCGCATTTATCATATACTGAATAATGATAAATACGAAATTAAAATGTAATTTAAATGCAAATTAAATAATTAGAATACAGATATCTGGCATCGCATTATTAAAAAAAAATATCGATTTGCAGCAGGTATCAAAAAATATTTTGCTGTGCAAAACTTAACAAATGAAACACAAATTCAATCATTTAGTCAACTGGAACTGCGAAAAATATTTTTAAAACACTACAGGAAAAGGAAAATCTACCGGAGAGCTAATTTTATTAATCCTTAATTAAAGCAACCATTGTTATCCGTTGATTAAACAATACAAAAAACATGATTAGACGATTTAATAAACCAATGAAAACAATCTGAATTTCATAAAGTAAAGAAACAAAAAAAATATTCTTGAAATTTTTAATTGATTAAAATTGTAATTGAAATTTTAAAAATGCATATTCACAAACATATACATGTGAAATACACATTCACATTCTCTAAAATAATTTCTTTCCAAATGTGATAAATTTAAGGCAAAACGACCTCTCTAAATGTGTGCTTATGCCAACTGATATACACACACATGCCCTTTTATTATTAAGATATAATTAAATACTTATATAATTTATTAGCAATAATATGAAGATAAAGATTCGGTACTGTTTTCGTATAATTATCCTTATTTTCCAAATATGTTTTCTGCACAGAATAGAATTCGAAACCTTAAATGATATCTGGCGCAGCGGGTCCGTAATCAAAAACAGAGGATTTTTATTTTGGGAGAGAAAAAGAAAGGTATAAAGGCAGGGAAGGGCTTGAGTGCATCGTGTTCCATTTGATCATCTATAGGGAAAATATTAAAATAGGTCTTCTGTCCTCTCACCGTAACGAACACGACGTCACGCTCAAGTGCACTAGCTTCTATTCTGGCTTCTGCTAAAATTGCACGTAATTCATAATGCATGTTGAACTTCGCTATTAGCGAGCATCAAAATCAAAAATAGAAACGTTTTAACCTTTCTACTAGCATTAATCGATCGATTTTTAGTTCAGAAACTTGAAAATTCCCCTATTTGTAAAAAATGCCTGACTCATTATGAATGAAGATGATTTTTAGTGTTACTGTAAATGTAAAATAAATTAAGTAAAATGTATTTAAAAAATATTTTAATTATTGTACCAAGCAGCAGAATATTTTAAATTCAATTATTATTTTATTCATGAGCTATATGATTTCTCAAACTGATTCCACCATTAAGTGATTGACAGGGAACCAGAAGTAAATTTAACTTACGAATCAAGTGATAATTAGGTTTTGAAAACATCAAAATGGTTTGTCATCGTGAATATACGCGAAATTTTAATTATCCTGCACGTCAGGAAGTGAGTGACAAATGGATTAGAAAATTTCATCGTTACAAAAATGAGAAAGGCCACGTTTAACAAAAATATTTCATGTATAAATAAGACAAAATGTGGAAAAAAAATTCATTTGAATTTTATTTTCAAAACAGACAAGAACAAGCAATCCGGTTTTAGAAAATGCTAAATGAGCATGTTCAAACATTGCACATAAAGTGCACCAGGCCGATTACATTTCTAGTCCATTACGTTTACAACAGAACTGATATTATCACTTATTGCCTAGATGTTACATGATATGAATAGTTAATTATGGTATGGAAATCGCACGAAGGGCCATGTTATGCAAACAGTTCCTTTGATTGAGCCATAAGTAAGCATTTTGGAGTGTGGAGCATTGTTGCATTTAAGCACCATGAAGCATTTGTGTGTGTGTGTGTGTGTGTGTGTGTGTGTGTGTGTGTGTGTGTGTGATTTGGAGAATTAAAGTTCGCAAAATAATTGTTTTTAAGAAAGGTAATCACAAAATAATTTAGATACTGATCAAATTCAAGATTTAATTCAATCAGAAAAAAATTGTTATTGGTGAAGATATTTTAGCAAATAAGAAAAATGGCGCTCATCTATACTTATAATAAAGCTCAATGTGTGTGTGTGTGTGTGTGTGTTGGCGCTCTACAGGCCAGACCGTTTGACCTACAGCTACCAAATTTGGCACGTTTATGCCTTGGTGGCCGGTAATGTGCACCTGGGGGTTATTTTTTCGAATTTTTAATTAGAATTTTATTTATTTAAAAATTAAGCGAAATTTTGGCATGTTTCTGCTATAACTTAAGAAAATATTACCATACAAAAAAGATTTTTACATGAAGTTAAAGATCAAAAATTTGTCTTTTACATGATACCAATGTTTTAACCAAGTGTGTAGCGAATATATATATATATATATATATAAAATAAAATAAAAACTTTACACATTTATATGATTACATTTATAAAACAATAAAAAATGTAAAAGTTTCTTTTTCAATTTTGATGACAGATGATTGTTTCTTATTTTGTAAAAATAGTGACGTATTCTGATGTGATATATTGTATGCCAATCATTTACCAATATTTCATTATGTGGCGAAATTTTCATTGATTATCTGGCTATGATATTAATAACTGATATTATTAATATATTTAAATAATTATCTAAATAAATATTATGAATAAAATAAATGAAACACTTAATATTATATCTATCCTGTCAAAATTCTGTTTCTGGCATTAAAGAGTTGATTATCTCCAAAAAAATAGGAGCATAAATAAATCAGAAGCATATTTAATAAAATTACTTATTAAAAATAATCACTGTGACAATAATTGCTCATCTTGTATTTATGAGCCTTTTGAAATGTTACATCGTATGCGGTTGCTATAGTAACGTTTTCTTGCTTATGTTCTTCGCATTTTGTGTATGGAATCAATTATTAATACAACAATTCTCTGCACACCTAACTTCCTCAATTTTAATCATCAATATTTATTGATCCAATCTTTTTTTTTTGCGGTGTTTTTTTACTCTTTAAAAAAATTTGAAAATGCATACTTTACGCACATGCACACACACAAAAAAAGAAAAAGTATGTGTCAAGAATGAAATAGTTGCAAAAAAAAAAGGTAGATTTTATTAAAAGATTAAGAGAGTGCGTCATTATTTTTTGAATTTTATGTGAAAATTTTCAAAAAATATGCAAAAATTTATAAAAAAGGAAAAAAAAAAAAAAAAAAAAACTAAATTTCCTTATGAACAAAATGTAAGTTTTGAAATTGGAGCAAAATTTCAGGGCAACAGCTTTGTTTTCGAAAAAAAAAAAAAAAATGAAAGTGAAAATATTTAACTGTTGAATTTGTCTTTCCTCCTCATTTTCAACATAACTGGCAACTTTTCATATTCTACTAATGATGAATAGTATTTAAAAAATAAAATAAATAATGCTCGCAATGAAAAAAAAAAGAACTACTCAATTTACAAATGTTAAATGTGCTATGTAGGAAAATCATTTATTAATACTATAAACGAACAATTCAATATTGTTTTCCTGCTTCCTATATGCAATTTTTTCTCCTTGTAGTGATTTAATTTAATTCGTTCAAACTTAAATTTTGTTCCGCATATCTTGGAAAGTTTAAGTAAGCTTGGGCGAAAAGAAGTGTTGAATAGAAACTCTGAAATGAAGGAAAATACAGATGTTGGCGACCTTTATATACTGCGCAAAAATCAGTTTCTGCTGTCGACTTTACTGGTTTGAAAAGATTGACACCGTTTGTTGTCGTTTGAAAAGACTTTTGTGTACAAAGAAAGGGCTAAGGCAAGGGATTCCAGACTTACTGACTCCTCTTTTCACTGCAAACGTTTAGTTGCACCGTTAGTGGTCTCGTTAATTTTTGGTGACAAAAGTTTACAAAAAACCATTTGGAAGAGACCTTCTATGAAGGAGATTGAGTAAAATGTGGATGTCTAGAAAAATTCTTCATTCAGTCTTTTTTAATGAAAATAATATTGCAAATAATTGAACAATACCGATTTTGTGTTATTTCACAATCAGTATTTCATCCAGTACAATTTTCATGCTTCATTTTATTGTGAAGTTTATGCTTCACAATAAATGCTTTATTGCATTGTGAAGAAAAACTAAGTTTGGATTTTAGATGAATTTCTCCTTACATTCTACAGCATCTATAATTCTGATCAAAGACCGCATACGAATTTCATTTGTTGAAGTCGTGTTTCCGAGAGACTGCTTTCTTTCAAATGAACACAAATAAAGAGGCTGTCAATTCTTTGAAATGATTCAAAATTTAATACAATCTGCAATTCTAATGATATATAATATACTAATTTCACTTATCTTATTATTTCTATTTTTGAGTTATTGGGTCCTCATGCATTCATACAAAAAAAGGAAGATGAATTTTGTTCAAACTTTTTCGAAATCCTCAATTTTGGTGAAAGGCTATACACCAATTAAATGCCTGTAGTTCGTTTCAATTTTAACTTATTGTATTCATAGACAGAAAAACAGAAATGCATAATTTCATTTTTTTACAATAGTTTTTTTTAAAATAATGGAGATTTATGAAAATATGGAGATCATATTTTAAGAATTATAATTTTTCACCTTATATAGACTTTGGATTCGAAAAAGTAAAGATGAAAATGTTTCCACAGAAAATCAAATTAAATTAATGATTAATGACGACATTGAAAATAACAGTGCTAATACATAAATTGATGCACAAATTAGAAAAATATTTCTGATATTTTTGATTAGCTTAAAACTTTTATTAACGAAAATTAGTATATTTTCCAAAATAATTAACACATCTACTAAAACTACAACCTGTCAGATAGAAAACATTTTTGCCTTTAAAGCTGATTAGAAAAGACATACTTTGGGGGCAGGGATAAATGTCACGTCAGAGAACAAAAAGAAGGGGAGAGGAGCGAAAGAGCAGAAAAGCATTCACATTTCTTTGTAAGACGCATAAATCACAGGTAACTCACAATAGCCTCAAGTTTACAGGGAAACTCGGGGGTAGAATCTATATTTGGCGCATAATCGCTCTTTTCATATCGTTCTTTGAAACTTTTGAATAATTTGTCGCAATTAAAATATCGGAAACTGACTTTAAAGCTCAATTTTGAGATTAAACCATTTTCACAAATCATTATAGAAAAGAATAGAATTATTATAGATATAGTAGAACTCATAATTATACAATTTCATCGAATTGCATGAATGCGTGAAATTTATATTGATTTAATAGAGAAGGGAATTAAGGGGAAAATCATTTATTTCCACTGTACAAGTTTTCGATGAACGACACCAAATAATTTTTCAACTTTAAGTAATTTAATAAATTTTATTTACAGTGAATAAAAGTTTTGTTATGAAATATCTGTTTGCGAATTTATTTAGTTTTAATTCAAGTTTAAATGGTATCAGTATCCTTATTTAAAAATTTGTAACATTGTTTTAAGTGTATAGAAATTTTCGATGATTGAATTAAATTTTCCTTTCCACCCAAAAAATAAATCGAAGCTCACACTAAATTTAGTAAATCTTTTAATCTTTTCGTAGAGAAACATTTTATTATCAGTTTAGAATACTGCTTCAGAAAAGTTTTGCTGGAGAATTATTAGACATCAATTATTGTGTTAAATGTTTAAAATATGTTTGGAATTTTCTTTTGAAACTAAAAAAAAAAAAATTCTGAAATTTCTCCAGTCAGTCTAAGGACTCACTATATAAAGTAAATGAATAGGCAAAGAGAATCATCCACAGTGACCCCATTATACACAGCATATTTAAGAAACTTTATATTTTCGTTTGCTAATTTTTTTAAAGTCCATATATTATAAATAAGCATAAAGTGTTCTTATTTTGATTCTAAATAAAAAAAAATATTAAAATTAATAAACTGGGTATTTACACTAGAACCAGATTTTCGCTTATTTTCTTTTTGCCCATATATTTACACTCTGATCTTGGAGGAACTCCGTTAATAGATATGATTCCTTTTATTCATTCATTTTTTTTATTTCGTCTGCTTAGTGAAACAAAGGACAAAATTGTAGATATGAAAATGCGAATAAATAGTTGTTGCCTTTCATGAAGACGCATTAGATCTTTCTCTGTGTTTACCTTCCTTGCTCAGTGTTTTTCTCCTTCCCTCTTTCGACAGAATAAAATCAACGAACCGAAAACGTATTTCTATTTCCGCATGAACTAGTTCAGCGATTCTGTATTATCCACTTAAAGTGGACGAATTAATTTAATAGTAGTTTTCAAAATTTTAGAAAAAGATCTTTTTGTATAAGTTTTCAGGTGATATATAGGTATCATATTCAAAAATGAAAATGTTAAATTGTCTTTTTCTTGAATGATACCTAAAAATTTTATTTTTATGATAAGTATCTCTGACAATCAAAAACAAAAGGCTTTTTTAAAAACTGATTTTTTTATCTAAATTGATTACTAAAGAAATTGTTTTTAATAATACTTTTCAAAGCAGTAAAAATAGAAGTCAGCTAATTGTAAAATTCTAAAGCATTTTTTTTATTTTATTAAAATAGGAAACTATGTAATTTAAATTTGAAAAATTTGGATTTTAGATGCTAGACTTTATTTTCTATAAATTATCCGACTCTTTCTCAGCCTCTGAAATAATTTAGTCTGCTTTTCTTCCCTTTTCTTTAAAAACATTAAAAAGAGAACTTTCCGATGATATATATATATGTAATCAAATTTTTCCTATCAGTTGAGATCATAATTTTCCTGAAATTATTTTCTTTTGCTGCTATAAAAAAGACTTCCAACTGCTTGTTGAAAACTTCATGATATCCAAAATCTCATATGTTTAGAGGAAAAGTTGAAATACAGCAAAGTATTTACCATGCGTGCCAAAGATTTTTGAGATTTCACTGGACTTCAGGTTTCTAATATATATTAGTATACCTTAGAATTTCGGTTATCGAAATACAGTTGAACGAATTATCAAACATGCAAATCTATTTTAGAAGATAATAATACTAATAATAATATCAAAATTAAGAAAATAACAGTGAAATTATAGTCAGAAATCTTAACATCTTTCCAATCGAAGTCGTTATTTTCAATTGAAAGTTGTGAAACAGTCTGTATCAATATTTATTGTTCCTTCCACTCTACTCCTTTCGTTCCACAACTCAATGCTATATACTGTCTGTTTATGTTATTGTCCTATGAGGTGATTCTATTTTATTAACAGCATTTTCAGGCTTCGTTGCTTAATATATATTAATATAATTTTATGTTTTTTTCCTAACCTTTAAGATTTTTAAAATTAAATTCTGAGCTTTATCTTGCGAATTTGTATTATCCGAAATAGTTCAGCCCTTATTTAACACTAAATGCACCGGCATTTGACCAATACATTGAGACTGTCATTGGAAAATGGTCATTTGATCTTTAATTCGGATAATTGGAGTTCAATTACTTTCAATATCTAAAATACAGACTATAAAAAACGATGTGCGAAGCTTAAACCAAGCGAGGATAAGAGTAAAGTTAAATTTAAAAAAAAAAAGAGCATAAGAAGCAATAACGAACACTAACAACAGTCTCTATTGTTTTAAAGACATCTATTATCCATTAACTAATGATGTTGTTTTTCCAATCCGCAAGGATGCCCTCAATTTTCACGTATCTCACATTCATAACTTAATCGTTTTCATTTAAAACTTTTAAGAAGAGAATATTTTATCCTCAAAGAAATTCTGAGTTCTTGAAGCTTAAAATAAATATGTAATTACTTATTTTTTGATCAAAGTTATTTATTATTTCTCTAATGAACGATTTATCATTAACAGCCAAAGATTGGAGGGGAGGGGGAATTTTAATGTTGGGTAAATAAGTTTTAAGGAAAGCATTCAGCAGCCGAACAAGAGCTGCGATTTAAAACTTAGTATATAAACGACTAAATGTAACGATTAATTTAATACAATTATGGACCGTTTTTAAATGTGGGTAGAAATGGCAATGTCATATTTTTATCTTATGGGTTAAAGTTATTTTTCTTTCAAAATATTTATAGAGCCATATCTTTTTGTAACTTTTTTGTTGACTCTATAAATAGCTGTCATTTGCATATATAATGCTGTTAAGTCATATGTATGCAAGTGACGGTTATAACTGAATTGTCCTTGAATGTATTAAATTTTCAAGATAAAATTTCACTAATTTTGCTTACTTTTTTATTAATATCAGAGCTTAAATCTGTTTGGTTCGAATGACAGTTTTATTTACTAATGGTTTATCATTTCACAGACGATTAAGGAACCATGACATTTTTTGTAACTTAAGACTTCTGCATTTGGCGTTTAATTTGGCGCAACACGCGTCCTAGCAACCTTATCATTGTTACACACCCTAAACCTCAATACAGAAGACTCTTGTATAGAGGCTGATCGTTTTCAAAAGCGATAAATGACTGTCGAATAGAGTTAAAGCTATCAAAAACACGAACACCGGTAAAAAGGGTACTTGACAATAGAGGATCTTTTGCCCTGTATTCGAGTGTCTGCACAAAAGATGTCTCGAAAAGCTACAGTATGGCTAAAAGAAAAATGAAATGTTTCATTCAGTTAGTATACTTCGATATACGAGTATAAACTTCCCCCACATGAACTCTAAAGGAAGTAAATAAAATAATAAAAATATCTGTCATCCTCTCTGGAAGTAACTGTTACACGAGCCCCGGTGAGATGTTGAGAATAAAATAACAAAACGAGCATTAAAAGGAAGAAAATATCCAATAACCTTTCAGAATCGATGAACATTATTTTAATGAGATGGAATAATAGTATTCGAATTTAATTAAAGATGATGCTGGATTTGGTATTTGACATAGTCTGATAATATATCAGATTATTCTCTATTGACATTCTTTATGTAACTTTTCTTTATAAGTAATGAAAAGTGTCAAATATTGTATAACAATTTTGTTGAAATTTTATTTGTCGATTATTTATCGAAAGAAAATTCCTTATTTTGTCATAAATTAATCAAAGGTAATTTAATTACTTTGATAAAAAAATATTCCTATCCAGTTAAGAAATCCTTGTATAAAGGCTGATTGTTTTCAAAAACGATAAATGGCTGTCGATACTACTTTAACTTAACTGTTATCTTTATTTTTTCTGCTATCTAATTAAAATAACGCGTTCTATTTTTTAAATGCAATATTTTAATGCTCCAACTTAGAATTCCCAGAATCGTTGAGATATTCATGGATTCAACATAATTTTCATATCGAATTTTCAAGAAGGGAAATAACTTTAGTTTTATTCCTAACAGGATTTTTCAAGATTTATGAAAAACTCATGAAAAACATCATTATACTGATATTCATGGATATTTTAAATTAATGCATTTTCTTTACCTGTTTTACAAATATTGCATTCGACTTTTCTTAATCAAAATTTATATATGTTTTTAAAAAATTGCTTCGGCTCTTTTTTTTAAATCAATGTCATTAGAGAGCTTTGTATATAGTTTGTGATACACTTCTTTTTCATGACATAGGAATATATTTCATAGAAGATTTAAAGCAAAATAATTTCTAAAGTCAATTATGTAAATGGGATTAATATTACGAAACTGGCGTAGCAGTAGGGACGGTTGAAATAGGAACTTTATTTATAGCAGTTGATTTAGAGTTGTTCGTCTGCTAGAAAGGGGTCGATAGACAAGAAACCCCTTGTTCTGCTCCTCTACAACCATCTGTTCTCGCGCGTCAAATGAAGTGGAAGAAACTTTCATAAACATACACCTTCTTTGTCTCCATAATTAATCTGCGGCAACTTCTCTCCAAATGTCCTTTCACACAGATCGAAAAGACTTATTTGTATGCAATTACAGAAACACATGCATTTAGAAACTTTCTGCTCTTTCAAGGCAAAATATACTTCCTTCTTTAAGACAGCATTTTAACATAATAATGTTTACAGTGTGACATATTATCAGCAAATTTTTTAAAGGACATATTTGGTGGACAAAATATCCTTCAAAATGCTCTATAACACAGACTGTTGAAACTAAAGCTACCAAAAGCGGCATGTAGTTAGTTATCTCGAATAGTAGGCACTTATTAAAAAAGGAACTTTTTTAAAGATTTTTAATTGAAAATTAAAATTTTATCGTTTTTTTTTCCTTGATAATTTTGGAAAATATTATCACACAAAATTTTTTATACTGCTTTCTTAAAACTTAAGCTTCATAGAGAAATCAATTTTATTTCCGTAAAAGTTTTTTTAACTTTAAATATCCTTAGCAGAATATTCTTAAATATATTCTACATTTTTTTAGTAATTATATGTCATATATATGTGCGTAGTATATAATTAAATGCAAATTTTAAAAATAAAATATACAGAAAACAAATCTGAAATATAAACATATTTGCTATACGAATCACATTCATTATATTTATTTACTTATACTACAACTTGTAAAGAAAAAAAAAACTTTAATAAGACAACAGAATTAATTTATAAATAACTTATTGAAAGATCAGTTATATAGAATTGAAACATTATTAACATATTTATAAAAAAATCAGATTTTGTATTAATTAAATTTATTTTGTAAAAACATTTATATAAGTACAAATTGCTAAGATATTTATGAAATCTATTTTACTTTGCTAAAACTATGTAGGCAATTATAAAATTTTGATGGTTTATCCATAAAATGATCAAAAAAAATTTATTAAGGAGTTTTAAGTTTTATTTCAAAATTTAGCTAAGGTTTGCTAAAATAATTATTTTAAAGGATATCTTTCTCATATGCGAACTGTTTGAAGTACCTGTCCACCAATTATTCTATACTACTTTAGACATTCCTAAAATTGATTTTTGTAACTTATGCATTAGAAATAGCACTATAAATGCTCCGTTTTAATTGCTTTCTGAAAAAATATTGTCTTTTTCTTTAACTGATATAATTTCACAGATCACTTTTTAAATACTTTCATAATTAGGAAATTTCAATTTATCTTTCTAATTCTATATTTTCTGATAAATTTAAGTCAAAATTTTTTGTTTGAAGATTCGGCTGTAATTTATCTATGTGATCTTAAGTGACACCAGGGGAATATCCCAACGAGTTGGACTGTTTCGTTCATTATGTCATAGTCGCTCAAGAGATGCTGAGATATACACGTGTAATTTATTTTCACATTTTATAGTTCACATATTTAAATATATATATATAATATATATACACGAAAATTAAAAGCTGTCCTAGTGCACAAAGTGAAAATTTCTTCAAACTTATTAACTCATACCTGAATTATTCTAATTTTTGAAGAAATGTGTTATAAGAAAAGAAAACCGCAATAAAAAAATAATCCGAAGTTTATTTTTTCGTTTTATGACTTTTAATAAAAGAAGAGCCAAACTTCTGAAAGCTGGATAATCTTGACACTATTATTGATGTTGGTAGCTCATACTCTGTGCTGAGTTGATCGGTTGGCTACCATATTACACAGGGAGATCGCTTTACTGTCAAGCCGTGAAATAGTAGCTTCAGCGGGACGCCCTGAACAAACGACAATGAAAAGAGTGGAGAAAAACTTTTGCAGGCCCTATCATCGAATCACACGACGGGGGAAGCTGCCAACTCCCCTCTCCCGTCCTCAACTCTCCCCTTCGCCCATTTAGTAGTAGAATTTCTAAGCTTAAGCGGAAAAAAGTCAGTTTAACTTTAGGCTTCATTTTAGAAACACCATTTCTAGTTTGAGAGAACACGTGGATTTCTTCAAAATGACGAATCCTAGGAATGTGTATTATGTGTGTTGATTAAATTGTCAGTGTTCTGGATATGCCTGGATTGTGGATAATGTTTGAAATCGGAAAGTTGGGAAGGTTGTTGAAAATTCTTGGAATTAAATTAACAGCTGTTGGTACGGTGGATTAACTTGTTACAGCAATGCCTAGTTATTTAGATGAATTTCATTCGTTTATGAGACCAGTCGATTTAAGTACGTCAAGTCCATATTCTAACTGGATAGGATGCTTTCGGAAAAGTAAGTATTAAATCGCTATTAACTTGATATTCAAGTCCCATCTAAGAAATATGAAATCAAAATTAAAGTATATAATTATCAAATTACTTCACTCTAATAGAAATGATGCTTAGTAAGAATTTACATAATTTACCTTTGGTTTTTTGATTTGATGATTGCATGGGATATTTATATATCTTACAATAATGTTATGCAATCTACGAGTAAAAATATTTTAAAATTCTTTTTGATAAATATGAATATGCATTATTCTTATTTATTTACTTTATTATTCTTTTACTTTTTGGAACTTAATCACTTTCAATTCATTCTTTTAATAGAAATGCCCCTTTATATAAATAGGACATAGAAAAAATTTTTAAAGAATAATTTGAAGATTTCATCTTACTTATTCAGAATAGTAAAAATAAGTTATTTAACTGTTTTTTCTTGATATTTTTAACTTAAAAACCAGTCTTTTTACTCTTAGACTCTAACTGAATTCGAATGATAGAAAATTTTTGGAAAAGTAGGCATCAAATTAATCTGAAATGTGCAATGCCTTCCAAAATAATAAAAAAAAGTGACTATTAAGCATCTTATTAGCAAATCAATTGCAAAATGTTTACATTTGCAATAGACCTTTTAGCTAAAAGTTATTTATTGGTAGCTTACACAAAAAATTTCAATGTTCATTATCTATCTTCAGTTAGTAAACGCAATAAGTTTAATAAAATAATTTTTGCAATTACTTTTAATAATTTTGATTGCTTAATTAATTCTATTTCTATTACTATTTAAAAATATTAAATTTGCTCCAAAATGTAATTAATTTTAAAAAATGAGGAATAATTAAAACCATAAAAAATCAGGTTAAAATTATTTTATAAAAAAGAATCAGAGACGAAACAAAAGATAAATAACAATAATGAAAATTTATTGCATGTGTGAGCATGCTTATAAAAAATAGAATCTTATTTCTCAACTCTTTATCATTTAATGATTTCAACTTTAAAAACTATATGCGCTTTAAAACTAATGCAGTTCAAAACAAATTTTTTATTTAAAAAAAAACATCAGGTCTCACATTGCGAATATTTTTCTTCATTTTTGAATGTTTATCGAATCTGCTCAGAAGCAGTTATTATCATTACTATTATTTAGAAGCTACTCCAATGTTTCGCATTTATTTACCTATTCTATGCTTAATAAAAGGTGTTAAGACAAAAAAAAAAAAAAAAAAAAAGGGAAAAAGAGGGAAATCGATAAGTTCTCAGCAAACCGTGAGAAAAAAAGGCCGTTGATGTTTCATTACTTAAAGAATGGCATTTACCTTCTTAGAAATACAAGCCGGGGTCAATATTATTTAAATAAAAAATAACAGAGAAAACACGGAACACGGAGAAAGCGAAATGATCCCGATAACCGGTTGGCGAATTTCAGTTTTTAACTTGCTCAAATATGTTTGTTTGTCTGCTTTAAATTCAATGAATTCCATTATTTACACTTTTGCACGACAATGAAGAAACAGTACCTCGTTAGTTAAATTCCAAATCTACTTCCACAGTTAGGAAGCCTGCATTTTTTTTTTTTTTTGAGAAATTAAAGGAGATTTGACTCTTTAATTTAAAACATTTTAGGATGATAATGTTTTAGGCTTGATTAGCCTAAAATTTCCTCATAGTTACATAACAGTAATAGCAGACACATAAAAAGTGAATTTAATATTGTCACCATATGTATGTGTATAAAAAGAGTTAATGAAATAATGAGTATTATATATATATATATATATATATATATATATATGGTTATGATATACCAAATGTAATCAATCGATTTAGAACGGTCTACCCTGCAGAATATTTTAAGCGATTTTTATATGATGCGTGTCACATAACACTATTTACAGATAATATACCAGTTGACAAACATTATCATGACAAAATTTAGATTAAAAATGTAAGAGAGTTCCAGATTTATAATAGCTTTTAAATAGTGTATTGAGATCTTGTAAAAAACCTCTATTTTAATGTGATATGTATAAAGTATATGAAGCTGCGTAATATTAAAAGTTAAGCTGCAACACTTAAGATCATGTATTGGACTCCTAGGAAAGGGAAAGAAGGAATAAAAAGTATTAAATTATACATTTTAATTTTCAGAAGATTTATGAATAAATTTCGATTGAAATTTGTATGGTTTCGATGGAAAAATAAATAACCTAGTCAGGAAAACTGAAAGCTTATTAAGAATAGTTTGATATAATCTCAGATAGCGAGTTAACTGTAAAAACGATGGTCATAAAGAGAAAAAAGATTAGTTATGACTTCAACATTAAACAGTAAACATTTTTTTCAAGCATTAGGATATCATTGCGAGGTAAATCTAAAATAATACAAAATAAGAAATCTATTATTTTCTGGAATCTTTTGTTACAATTATTTACAAAACATAAAAATTCAGACAATTTCACTCGTACATTTTTTTAAATGTTCATTTATCCCTTGCATCAATTTAGTAGTGTTTTAATTTTTATTTATTTAAATTCTTTTAAAAGATTTTCATTCAATAGCTTACCAAATGACTAAAAATATGCTTAAAAGTAATCAATAATTTTTTTAAAAAATTCAATAGATGAATGAATTTTTGTTTCTAAAAATTCTATTAATACAATATTTATAACTAATGTCCATATATATTCCAGAAATTTTTGGTATCTTCTTATAAGAAATCTTAAAAATGTTTCGCTTCACTTTAAAGAGATATATCGCATATGTAGCTTCCGTTATTCTTTACGTCCAATCTTAGTCTCTATTTATTTGTTTATTTTTAAGTCATATCACATGTTTTCAAAATTTCCCTGGGAACACTCCCACAAAGTCAGAATTTTGCTCTCAAGACAATCTAAGAACCAAATTACACAGAAGATTTGTCCAAGCCCCGCCCCCACCCAGACAGAACCACAAAATTCCCCGAAATAGTTGCTGTTATCCAAACACGGTGATAACGTCAAATGGAATTGGTGAAGTGGAACTGCTGATTTTGATCGATTCTCAGAAACTGTAAAAAAGAAATGTTTTCCAACATGTATATTCATAGTAAATAAATAAGCATGTTAGCGATCGACTCAGTTTTTGAACAATCGCATTCTATCTAGATGGGAAAAAAATAAAAATAATTTTAGTGTTTTTTTTTCAATAAAAAATGAGAAAACTACATATTTTTTCATTAATATGAACTGCCATTAATTACTAAATTAAAATCTTGTAGCAATATGTTTCTGTGATTGACTGTCATCATAGAAATTAATCATTCCTTTTTTAATATGGATCTAAGCATGTAATTTGTTTCCGAGAAGAGGTTTTAGTTGCCCTCATCAAATGGACAAAAATACTGGTCTTTTGGTTTTGGGGATATTTTATAGTTTTTGATTTGTGTTGAAATAATTCGCTAATATCATTTAAGCAACTATTTAAGAACTAATTAGTACAACTATTTTGATTTTTTCAGTTTCTGATAAGAATATGGATTAAGCAAACCACCAATATTCTGAAACTAAAAAATAAAAAACTTTTGCAATTAATTAATGTATCTGATGATACCATATTTATATCAAATAAAAGTGCATGGAAAATGAGTTTTAAACGAGATAAATTTAAGTAGAAAATACTAGATGGTAATTCAATTTCATTGCAGTTTATATTTGCTTGATCAAAAGTAAGCATTTTTTTTTTTTTACAGTATCTGTATTGATGTTGTCTGATTATGAAAATGTTATACATATTTTCATCAGCGTTATCAGTTTATCAACATTAATTAAATATCAATCACATAATATTATTTTTTCAATTTGAATTCATTTATTTATGTACTGGAGTTAATTACTTATTAATATTGGCTCCACATGAAAACATTTCCCTATTAGATAATTATGGTACAATTCCAGATTTCTTCCATACAAGTTTGAAGAAGGTAGTAATTTTTTATGTAAACCATTTTCAATAAATAAAATGTCCAAATCATTATTTTTGCTTTTTATCTATGAAAGAAAATACAGTGCACTTACATTTAATTACAATGCAAATTTATTATTACTAGTAATAAACTTTTTTAAAATTGCATTGAGTTCAGTAGTTTTCTTTAATTATTTTTTTCAATTTCTACAAAACCAACTGCATTGAAATAAATAAAATTACTTTGTTATGAATAAATAAAATTGTGTTAGGAATATTATGTAAGTACATCAATATTTTAATGGAAAATTTTAAAAAAATCACCATCTAATTAATTAAATTTATAAATCATTTTTCAGTTACTTCTATTCATATAACGATAATAACCATAGTAACATATTCACTTCATATTTATCAAGATAAAATATAATTGATTCCCCAAGCACTACTGTATCTAAATGTAAAATGGCGGTATCTTCTTAAAATATTTTCATTTTTAAATTCTTGTTATGACTGGACGTTGTTAATGTTTTATAACATTAGGAGGCAGCAAAGAAAAGCACACATTTTTGGCCGCTTAACACAATGCTGTAATAAAATGAATGTTTCCATGTCTTATGAATTTCGGGTTCGTTTCAGATTCAAGCAATATCAATTATTTATCCTCCTTGGATCTGGAATCGAATCCTGGAGTGGAAAACATTCAACCCAAAATGGGACGATCGAACTCATCAGAATCACAGTCCTCCAGTAAGTGCCACCGTCAAAGACAATCAACTCTATATGACTTTCTTCTCTTTAAAAATGGTGTCGGATTTCATGAACTTTTTCTCTTTCAAAAGGTATCACCAATAATAAACAACAAAACAAAGCTAGTTTATAATCGATATGTCTAACGCTGGGTTTCTAATTTCCTTGCATCTTCATTTATTTCGAATTAATTAACAAATATGAAAGAAGAGCTTCAAGTTTTATAAAACTACAATAATAGCAAAATTACTTAATATTGGGAAATGTATCAAACTGTTAACAGACAGTTAATTGATGCGAATACCCTCGAATTCCTTTTTCTCACAAATTAAAATACCTTTTATTTTTCCCCCAATATTTGTAAACTGTTTTCAACACTTACCTTACATTATTTTTTTAGGGAGCTCATGAAGTAAAAAACATAAATTTCTAATTTAAATATTCTTGGGATTTTTGTAACAACTCTTTTCTCACGAATCTCTGATAACCAATATTTCTTCTCTTCAACTACTTTTGTCTCTCTAGTAACCTTCTTGTACCCTATAGTTTAAATGTAAAGAGGTTTCTGTGCCAATAATAGTTATTTAATGGTTATGTAATTACAGGTCATGGTGGTGTCAATCAGTTGGGAGGTGTTTTCGTTAACGGTCGTCCCTTACCAGATATGGTGAGACAGAGGATAGTAGAACTGGCTCATCAAGGAGTGAGACCCTGTGATATTAGTCGGCAACTTAGGGTGTCTCACGGATGTGTGTCCAAAATTCTCGGGAGGTAAGTTCACATCTTTTTCCCTTAACGCGTTATCGTAGTTTTTAATCGGATGAAGAAAAAAAAAAGAAGTAATTTATTTTTATCAAATAAAACATGCAACTTTTAAATTGAATCATCGTTATTAAAATTAAGCTGAATGTATTTTAAAAATTACTTCATTACATTGTATATTAGCAATAAATAAATAAATAAAATAGACATTTGAATCCAGAATTAAATTTATATATATATATAATAAATGTTTTTAAAAATAAAAACTACAGGAAAAACTTTTCTTGAATGAGTTGTGCTATGAATTTCTGTTTAGCTTTCATTAATTTCAAATTTTGATTTTATCGCTTAATGGTGCTATATTCATGATAATCTAAACTTTATAATACTAAGCTAAAAATAGATAGTCACATTAATAAATAAGAAATAAAAATTTTCTTACTAAAATAGTAAACAAAATTTTTTCATTATTAAAAAAATTCGGACTAAAAAGAATAAGATTGTGAAATACATTTAATTGCAAAAATTGCCTGCGCGTTTTTTTATTACATTCCTCTTGTTAATGTCTTTAAAACAATCATAAATATTTGATACAATTCGCAACAATAAATGGAATTAGGATTGCTTCATTACCTCTTAAAAAAAAAGAAGTGCTTGATGAAAAAAAAAAAGTCAACAGATGTCATGTTGAGACTTGTGATTAATAGGCCGGTTAGGTCCTGTCTGTCTTCAGCGACTAAAAGACGTGGGATGCACCTCTTCATCTGCGGTACTATTCCCAGATTTGCAGTATTATACCATCTGTCTTCGCTTTCATGTTTCGCGTTCTAATTTAAGCGGAAGATTTTTCTCCAGAACAGAAAAAGGTAACGTAACGAATTGAGAAGCAGACGCGCTATTCATCTTCTCTTGAGCTGTAGTAGAAGGCTGGATACGGAATATGTTTTCCTTCGGAAGTACAAATTGGTGGAAAATGATTCTTCGAGTTTGCGTATCATGTCTCACTACTCTTTCAACTAACCGCTTTTCTGTGCAAGAAAATGACTGAGTGGATGTTTGTTTTGATACACGTGGAGGCAACAAGGTGCTATAAATACCTTCTTGCAACAAATTAAAAAAAAAGCCTGCTTTTAATATCATTGGTGTGCTTGGATATTTATTTAGGTGCTGAAATAGTAAGCTAATCATACTGTTCTCATTAAACTAACCATTGAAATGAAAATGGCACTCTTCAGATCAAAATATGCCAAACATATTTCCCTTTCACATTCTCAAAACTTGTTATTCTCAGTAATTCAAGGTTTTTTTCACAATCTCAGAAAAGATACAATGCTATATTGCATGTTGTATTTATTGAAATATCAATCTGGTTTTAAAAAATCACCATAGGAAGGCTAAATGCCAAAAAACTTCCAATGTCATTTGCTTATTCATGAATTTAAAACAAATTAAATAAAAAAATAGGCAATAGACAATAAATAGAAAAATAGTCGAATAAATCTATTCTAATATTAAACTTCATAAGCAAAACAAAATTTTTATTAAATTTCATTAAAACGAGATAAAGCATGGCTCCATGCACGTATACATTAAATAAATTAGCGTAGATAATATTATTATTTTTTTTATTTCTTTCTTATATTAAACTGTTAGTTTTATTTAATTGTTACACACTTATGTAGATTTAATTTATAAAATATAATTCTTAAAATTATTATGAGATTTTAAAAAAAAGATATCTTTTGCAGATTCGAAGGCGCTTTAGAAAGTTTTGCATTCCCCCCCCCTTCTTAATTAGGAGAACATTTAAATAATTATACCTTTAATCACGACCTCCTTCATGTCATTTTCACTTCTTGTTATGTACATTTTTAGAATCTCAACTCTTTATTCATTGAAAATTAGAATTAATAATAAATATTTGAAGGGAACATGCGACAAAAAATTGAGGAAATTAGCACAGAGATTAATTAATTTCGAAAACGGAATGCAATCTGAACGACGAAGCCCCGATTCCACCGTTGCAAAGACAAAAATTAAAAAGATGAATGAAAGTTGGTTTCGCAGAAGTTAATCTTATCTCGGAATCCATTATTCGTTATCTTACATGCATTGTGATTAATATGTAAATTATGCCATAATGGTTGTATATATTTCTTTTACAAGTTTTTTTTTTTCATTTTGTTTAACTCCATTTCTTTCTCTCTTTTTTTTTCTTTCTTTTTTTAATTAAGTTTCTGGAAGGAAAAAAAAAAAAAACATTTTCAAGAAAAAAAGAAATACAAAATTATTATTTATAAATGACTTCTGTTAACATATTCTTAATTCAAACTGCCAAAATTTTCCAAAAATTCTTTTTGATTTCTCGCATTTTTTTTTGTCTTTTTTCCTCTTTTTGAGCAATACTTGATTAATTACTTATTTTTTTATTTTTTCGAGTTTTAACTAAAATATCGTCCAAATGTTCCTATTTATTTATTCAGTTAGTTAATTAGTTACCATTATTATTATTTGCTTTCAACCAAAGAAATTTAAATAAATTTTATTTTTATCATTACAAGGAATGTTTCGAGAAGAATATAATAAAGTTATTCTTTTCATTTGTTTGATTTTACTTTGATAACTGAATGATATTTCCAAATTTGATTTTTTTGTGGTAATCATTTTTTAATTCATTGCGCAATGAAAGCTTAAACAAACTATGGAAAAAGCAGATGTTAATGTTACAAAGGAAAAAAAATACCATTTAATTTTCTATGGTCTTCCACCCGTTGTTGGAATCAAATTCAGCGCAGGTGCTGGTATATAGAAACATTACGCGGCGTTGGCCAAGTTCCAAGTAAGGAAACAGAGATCTCTTCTAAAGAAGATGAATGCATGAGATAATGAATCCAACTTTCATGATCTCGTTTCTACCGACCCATATTCCTTTTTATTTTGTCCAGCACTCATGTTAGTATTTTTTTTTTTTCATTTTTTCTGGGGTTTTGAAAAATATTTGAGGAGGAGTATAACTAAATATATTTTCGTATTTCCATTTTTTTTATATAATGCAGAAAATCATTTAATTCGCACAAACCTAAAAATTTCAGAATCATTATCGCTTTTTCATTAATTAAAAATAAATAAAATGAATAACAAAAATTAATTTCATATCAATTTAAATATATAGTAAAATTTAAATGTTGCTTTCAGAAAGAATTATGTTTAATTTTTTAAAAGTTCATTTTTCTTTCATATCATAAATTTGGTTTATTTAAGAAAAAAATACTGATTTTTAAAAAAGAAATTACAAGTATTTTATAAGAAATTTATAAAATTGAAAAGTCATATTTAATAATCCCTTAAAAATACTAAAAATATTATATATTTTCTTCCTTTTAGATATTACGAAACAGGTTCAATCAAACCTGGAGTCATTGGGGGGAGCAAGCCTAAAGTTGCTACACCAAAAGTGGTAGATGCTATTGCCAACTACAAAAAACAAAATCCAACCATGTTCGCATGGGAAATCAGAGACAGGTTGCTGTCGGATGGAATATGTGATCAAGATAACATCCCATCTGTCAGTTCCATTAACAGGTCAGTCCATGGTTTCACGAAAAAAATTACTAAAGCCGTCAATTTCCTGATTTTTAAAAAATTTTAGTTTTAAGGAACTATGGCTAGATGTGAACAGACCACTTCAATCATTTAGCTGTAATCAAAGGCAAATTGTAAAATCTAAAAGTTTATAAAATTAAAACATAACAGTTGAGAAATAAATCATATTAGTTTAAAGTGAAGCAATAACAATTTCATGAGGAAGGAAGTGAAACGATAGCATAAAATTCACGAGACATCAATTAAATAATAGAAAATAGTAGTTCCCAAAAATTAAAAAAATATTTGAGATGTTGTCCTACTAGATATGTTATATGGGCTCAAAAACAATTCGGCAAAAAAAAAAAAAAAAAAGATAACTAAAGATAAAAATAATTATAAAATTAGCATGATATATGTATATAATATAGTGAAGAAAGAAAGGATATAACCAATGAAAAGCTGAGTCAATTTCACATTAGATTTGCCTGCTTGAATTCAGTTCATATCGGAACACCATAGCAATTGCAAACACTGCATTTTTATACTTTTGCAGGATCATAAATAGTATAAAATTAAGTTTATCGTACTTAATTATAATATGTGAATCATACTAAAGCTGTTTAATTTAAGAAACGAAGAAGCATTGTGCGTTTTTGACTGTAACAAAGTTTTGCTAATGATTGTTAGAGTTCTTACAAGAAGTCATTAAGAAAGAATCTACCTACTCTGCTGAGAAGAAAGAAAGACCAAACATTTATATACCCCTTTTTTATATAAATGTTTATTCCCAGTCAGTGACTAATGAAACAACATTTATCTCACCCTCCTATGCGTCTCGTTGGAAAACGAACTCTTTCGTCTTGCTGTAAGCTATGTCTGTTATGTATCTCTGACAGGAGAAAATAACTCATATCAGACCAAGGGAACATTTATATTAGGCGCTGTGCCAAGACAATTTCTACAAACCCAATATACTCACTTTTATTTTTTGCAATTTTGTACTGTTCATCAAATTTTATATAATTTCAATTTTTCCGCTTTCTTTTGGGTCATTCAGAAATTTTGTTTTAAATAATCTTCATTTCCTTTGATTATAATCTTAAATATATATTCTTAAAAAAATTTTTAATTGATTTTAAGAGATTTAAAAAGAAATTTCTTTACCAGGCATATATGTAAACTCAAAGAAATGGTAGTTACGTGGGAATTTTTTTAAAAAAATAGTTTTAATTTATGCTTTATTTCATGATAGTAAGACGCTAGTAATATTGGTATAAGAACTTTTTAAAAAATGCATAAAATAATCTATCCCTAGAATAAGATCAATTTTTATTTATTCTACTTTAAGGTAAATAATTTCAATCTGGAAATCTAAAAAAAGACTCAACAGGAAGAATAATGAGACTTTACATGCGACTTTAAACAAAATATTAATTAGATTCACAAGTAAATAAAAAGGGAAAGTGAACAGCTTTCTGTCCTTTACTTGTTACCAGCGTTTCTATATCAGGATTCAAAAATGAAGATTGGATAACAGTGGAAAAAAACAAATACCATGTATTCAGATGATAAATACTTTTTAACATTGTAAACTAAGATATTCCTGGGCACTGGGCTTTCTCGTGAATTGAGGATATTAAGAATATTATATCATTAGACAATTTAGTCATGCTTCTTCTTATTTCCTTAGGATTGTACGAAATAAGGCAGCTGAAAAGGCCAAAAGCGCTGTAACTTCCAGCTCCAATAGCCCCAGTCCACAAATGACGTCTACCGTAATTGTGACGTCTCATCCCGACCAAAGGCCATCTTATTCCATCAATGGTATTCTTGGTATTCCTAATCCCTTAGAAGATAATAACAGTAACAAAAGAAAGAGAGACGACGACAGTGATCACTGTAAGTGCATTTCCTAAAAGTGTTCTTTTCATAACTATACTCGTATCGATATTTGTTAACGTTTCTTTCGAATGAAGTCATAATATAATGCGATAAACTTCCAAAAATTGCTAGGATTTTTTAACGTACAGGCCATATTTCTTAAATAATGTATAATAATGCCACCAATAAATAATTCTTCCATGTTCCACTATAGGTTTCACTCCGGTTTATATAATTATGATAATTGTGTAATAGGTAAAATCGAATATGCGTAAAGTGAACACGCATTTAAGAATATTCCATATATAAATGAAGTTAATTCTTGAGTTATTAAATCTCCATCATTATCGGTTCTTTCGACCGACAATGTTCAATTTCTTACAGCATTGTTATTTTTTAAAAAGTTTATTTCATACTTAATAGCAATTAAAATTATTTTTTTACAAGTTGAAAAATTTAATAGTTTGAAAATTAACCCTTTCTAAGGCCGTGGGAAGTATGCTTCCCACCAAATTTATCAATCTTTGTATGAAATTATGTAGGTTGGCATAAGTTCTGACAAATTTTTTTTGAAAGACAGAAACTTAAATGCTTCAGTTCTTTATCTCACACAAAATGATGTGTTTGGATTTGTTACTTAATTATCAATTAACCAAATTAATTAATTAATCAAATTAAATTTATCTAATGAGCTAAATGTATCCCTTTTCTTATTCTAATTTCAAGCCTAAAAATATTTAAACAAAATATGACTAGAAAAAAAATGGTCCTTTAAAGGATTAATATATTCGGTAACAATTTTTTCTCTTATTTTAACCATTTCAACTGGACGCTTATTTTTGAAATGATTTAATATTTTTAATACGGTTGTTCCGTAAATTCGAAGCATTAAATTCATTAAATATGCAAATATGTAAGGATTTGGAAGATAGTATAGATTCGTTCGAGTTAGAAGATAAAGTTTTGCATTTAATATGTTTTCATAAGATTTTAAACCTTAATCTAATACGTTCACGAATAGTAAAAATTTTGATAAATTATAAAATAGTTCAATAATTTATTCGATTATTTATTAAGCTTATTGGATACAGATATTAATGGAAGTGGTACGCGGGTAACTTAAGCAATTTGCCATTTAAAGATAAATTCTAAATACATTAAAAGAAAGACACAATAAAATAAAAATATCCAATAAACCATTTGGCCATGGCTATAAAGCGAATTATGATTTTTTTTAAAAATTAGGATTTTATTGGTAGCATAAAAGTATGAAATAAATTTGAATTTTTTGGTATTCATGCCATTTTGCATCGCAAAGGAAATTAATGCTATTGCATCCACATCCGCGACCGTGTTAACCGAACTATACTCTCTCCGCATATACTATCAACACAATTAAGTTATTGCTATCAAATTTTGGAGAATACGGCGTTTCTAGAATTTCATAACGTATTTCGGAACTATTATTCATGAATGAGAATCTTATTACGTATTCATTGAAATGATAAGAGGGGAAGAGAATAATAAAGCTCCGAAAGCGCTCCTCTTGGTTCGACAGATTCTAGACTTCACGGTCTACCGCATCCCTTTACCTCATTCATCTCATACAAGAAATTTCTACCATTGTATATATATATATATATATATATATATATATATATATATATATTGCTAGAGTGCGGTTACATGTTACCACCCGGTGTGGAAAACTTAGTCTGGATAACATGCAATAAATATATCATCCAAAAAAGGTACATGTGTTCTGTAAATGGAATGAACACATGAATAAAAATCTAATTTATATTAAATCTTTGTATTTTTCCTACCTTTCCCAAAGTCATTTTTTTTATTGTAATTTCTCAAGATGCTGTTGAAATTTTGTCCTGCTTCAAGATTTTTATTTTCAATTAAATGGTATTCATTTCTAATCACTTTACAAAATAATTAAATAAATAAAAATATTGTATGCATTAAAAAAAGGGTATATCCCACTCTTTTTAAGAAAAACACTTTTGAATTAAATTGATATTGAATTTAAATCAATTTAAAATCACCTTTAGTCTGATTAAAAATAGTACAATATATTAGAAATACTTGATGCAGTAACGCACAATGTGAAAATGTTTGAATTTATTTTCGTTGATATAGGCTTACATAAGTTTCATTTTAAAACGCTTTTTTTCAGGTAGTTTCATTATAAAAGATTACTTATTGCAATGGTTCTTATGACAACTTTAGTAAGATTTCCGTAAATCTTTAACGATTATGGTCTCCTGAATCCCAAAACCACTTTTCGTTTAAAAGTCATATATATATTCCTCAGTGTAACTAAAAGTCCAACGATAAATTCTTAATTTGTATCTTAAAACGTTATTTTCTGCATTTAATTCAAGGAAAAATAATTTTAAACAATTAATTACATCAAATATATTTAAAATGCAAATGATAAACTTTTAATTTTTGCCATCTGATACAATCTTTTCGCATTTGCTTAAAACCCTCAAAGCTTTTCAATAATATAAATGTCTGTATATTATTTTAATAATATTTAAAACTTTAAAAATGTTTGCAATAAATATTGAATTATGTGATATCAATAAAATCATTATTTATCGTTGCCTCAATATGTAATACTTGGTTGTTTTTGTCAAAGAATGGAAAGGAATTTAAAAACTATAGTTTAGATGACAAGAAATCTACGTTTGCCATTCAGCTTGCCAAAAGGAATTTTTTTAATATAATGTTTATAGGCTGGATGTTTTCTGTAAATTGCTTTCTGCGACATGTATGCTGTAAAAATCGTTCAAAGCGATGTATAGTCAAATCTTTGACCCAGATATACCAAATTTGTTCACTGATTACTTCTTGTATAGTAAGTGTTCGCTAAGGAAGAGTTCTCAAGCTTTTATTTATATTTTTAGTTAAAAATAAATCAAAATTTGAAAGATTTTTCACCGTAATTTCAGAGCATAATATCGCTTAAAACCCATTTTCACACTGTTTTTAAACATTATCTTTTCGGTAATACCAATTTTATGTCCGAATATTCCTCTAATTTTAATAAATTTTTAAATATATTTTAAGCACATTCTGCACTAATATTTTTATTATTTTGGACAATAGGGTATTTAGTTAAATTAGATATTTTTATAAAGTCTGCTGTTGTGGCAATATTAAATACAATTTATTTTATGCGCGTTATCGCTGATGCATAAGTAAGAGTAAATTTTTAAAAAATGAACTAAAAGTAGACTAAATGAGCATAAAACATTGTTACGATAATCCATTCTTTTTTATAATTATTGTTTTCGTTATCATTAGAATTACTATCATCATCATTATTAATTTACCATTGTAGTTGTGGTCGCATTTTTCTTAGGCGTTAAAAGGTTGGAAAGAATTAGATTCTTAAAAGATATAAATTATCTTTTTAAAAAACCTTAAAGGAGAAAGACGCGGTAATGTACTTGGTTATTCTATTAAGAATATGGAAGTTTATAAGTATAGATAATCATTTCCATAGAGTTGATCTGATTGATATGTACAACACTGACATATACAGTGTATTTTCCTTTTTTAACTAAAATAACATAAAATGAATAATTATTAAACAATGTTTATTGCAATGGAGGGATCTTTCAAACTCTCGGTTGCTCATTGTAATAAGGTCTTGTTTTCAAATACCAAAAGGCACAAAATGTAGATCTTCCATATTCCAAATATTCCGTGGTTTTATAACTAAATAGAAGATATTATATATTTTGCAAAATTACTTTAACAGGTGTATTTAATTTTTAAGTTTATGAAATATGATAGGTTTATCATCTGCATGGAAGAGCAACAAACTTTTATAAGATTAAGAAGAAGAAAAATGAAAAAGTTAACAAGCATGAAACCGATAAATTTTATTTTGCATTTTTCACGCTTGAGTGATGATAGCCATTGTTCCAAGATTTTTTTTCAGATTGATTTTTATTATTGAAAAAAAAAATAATAATAAGAGACACTGTACATATTTGTTTTTTAAGTAAATTTACAAGTTTGGAGAATCCCCATTTTTACAGTTCTAAATTTTTTTTAACGAATTTTTAAATAATCCATAACATCTCAGGTTTTCTGATATTGCTGAACATTCATTCAACAGATTTTAAATTTATCTACAATTTAAAACGTCTATTCTTTTTTATTTAGAATCTCGACAGCGCCTGAAGTTACATTTGTAATGTACTTAATAAAGACATTAATTTTACAAAATCAAACCGAATATTATTTTTCACAAAAAAAAATCATATATTTCTTTAAACATTTTCATGATTTTTAAAGGGGAAAAAATTAGATGGCAGTAACGAGAAAATTTGGATTACCTCTCTGAAATGGCTGATCGCATATGTTTTAAATTTCTGTTCTATTTTGTAAACAATTATTAAAAACAAATTGTTAAATAAGTTTCAACCAGATCGTTTGGCACCAAGTAAATTTATTCGAAAATTGTCTTTCCTCTTAGAAAGACAGTCTTTCTAAGAGGAAGATAGTCTTTCTTTTTAGAAATTATTGAAAGAAAATTAAGGTATTCATTTAGGGTTTTTTTTAAATTAAAGAAAGTATTCCTCCTTTAAAAATGATGAAAACACTCCACTATGAATACCTTTACTATCATTCTGCATATTGAATCGATGAGGTTTTCAATCAGGATTTATATAACACTGTAAAATGGACATACCATCGTAAATCTGTTGATGGAGGATTTCGATTTATGTAGTTCAAAAATGCAGCATATTTTGCCACGAAAACGTATTGAAACGAGTGACAATATCAATAATCTGACCTCATTCCATGTTCATTATATAAAAAATAAACTTTGATATATTTATTGAAAAAAAAACTCAGAAAAGTATATTTTGGTCCACTTATTTTTAATGACATTTTTAAGAGTGTGAATATTATTTTAGTAGACATCTTGCATAATAAAATAAAAAGAATTTTAAATTTATCCTAATATCATGAAACAATGATATAAAGTGTTAATTTTATTTTAAAAGTTATTAATTTATTTCCCATGTAGTTTAAGAAAAACATTATTATCTCATTTCAAATAATTTAGTTGAATTTGTCATCATAATTCAGTACATGAAAGGCAAATTGATATCTCCAGTAAAATCCCGGCAGGCAGACGTATTCGCTTTAAAAAAAATTACAAGGGGGAAAAAAGCTCTATGTGATTGGGTCCTTTTCAATAGCTTTTTGTGCAGGACCTCCGCTTTTGTACCCTCTCTCTAGAGATCACCTTTTGCAAGAAAATCGAATAAAAATAATACAAAGAAATGGAAGTCTATTGGTCGACATAAGGGCCAATAGGGAAAACGTCTGCTAATCAATTGCGAACCTTCTCTTGTTCATTCTTTTCAGCATAAAGCACCCAGTCTATTTAATAATCTGTTTCCTTTTATCACATTGCCTATAGAAGGAGGGAGAGCTGGGGACGTTTGGAGGGGAGAGAAAGGGAGCTAAATTCACAACCATTTTGTGGTGATTCCTGTTGGAAATAAACAGAATTGCATACATTCATGAATGACAATAATGTATTTTTTTTATCAGGAGAATTAGAGAATTGAAGTGTCTTCTTCTGCTTGATAAAAATATGAAAATGGAATGCATAAATTTAAGTATTTTTCAGTTTAATAAATAAGACAGCAACATTTCAAAGCTCTCAGTAGCATAAGAAAGATCTGAAAAATACCTCTTTATCTTTTGTAATACTTCCAATGTTTTCTTTAATAAAATAATATTAACAAGCGCGAATTATTCACGAGAAATTCACGATAATTATTCATTCCCGAATAATCATTAATATCATTTTGATGAAATAATATTAATAACTGTTCACGAGGAATCTCAATTTATTTACTCACAAGATAGACATCGAACATGAACATAATTTTATCTTGCAATGAACTATAAAAGAGCCTGGTAAATGAACTAAATAAGATGGATATTGAAATTATAACTTTTTAAATACATATTCTCAGCAAAAAAATGTATTTATTCTGAGTATATTTGTATACTGCATTTTATAAATTATTTCGCTAAGAATGTGAATGATTATACAAACAAAAAATAAGAGATATACAAAATATTTAAACGATTTAAATGCTACATGACACCAGCATAAGACTTTTCATTTCATAACAATTTATGTTACGTTATATTTAACTTTTTTATGTTATTTCAATAAACTTCAGAATGAAGATGGAAATTAAATTCATACCATACGCTTTAAATGGGAAATTTTACCAGTATCTTTTTTTGAATCTTCGCTCAAACTTCTGAAATAAATTATCTAGTTTAAGCCCAAGTGTGTTAAAAAGGGGAAGGAAAGCAATCATTTTATGCAGAGCGGAAAATTTTTTCTCTCATTTTCTCTCTTTTTTTTTCTTATCACTGCTCTTCACTTTATAATTCCGGAAAACACCAGCAACTGACTCATTACTGAAATGGCCGTCAGAGAATAATTGCTTCAGGAAAGAAGGGAGAAAATGCGGCCGACATTTGGAAGCAAACAACCGGAACGCCTTTCCATCCGATTGTGCGAATTTCCGCCTAATCACGCATTCTATTTGAGCCGATAGATGAATTTCCCTTCCACATTGAAAATGTTGCAAGTGAAATAGGAGGAGGGAGGGGAAGCAATAATAATGATGATAACTATGTAATAGAAGATCAAACTTATGCCAAATTTCAAAAACTATGTGAACTAAAATTGAAAGGCGTGTATTAACATTTCCAAAGTTCGATGCACTAATATGTAAACAAGACATTTAAAAAGTTTTTTGATTTGATTCTATAAATAACAAAAAAAAGGGCCCAAACTATTAACCCTTTGAGTATATTTGACGAATCAGAACGTTCTGTATTTTCTTAAATCTATGTCCAATTTTTTTTTTTTTTTTTTTTTTTTTGTAATATGAATTAGATTAAATTATCTCAATTTCATGCAACAATATATTTTCTGAAATATATGAAATAAATTAATTTTACGTAAAATATATTGCCTTTACATGTTTAAAAAATTAAAGGCGCTTTAAATACAAAAGTTTTTAAATAAATTTGTAGTCAAAGGATTAAAGTAACTCTAACCAAGTATCCTTTTACTTAAAAAATTTCTAAAATTGACAATTTAAAATATCTTACAAAAATTCTGACGTTGATTTCCCATTAAATGAACCAAAGCAAAACAAAAATTTCAATGTACACTCATGTACGCAGTCAAATATATTAAAAGTTGCTGTAATATTTTTAGAAATTTAAAGGACGATTGTAAGAAATTGAATGAAATAAGCTATATAGATGTGAAAAAGCTATTTTATTCAAAAAAAAATACTTCACACATTCCTATCTTAAAAATTATTATAACAAATCTTGCTTTCAAGTATTACATTCGACAGAAAATTTTTACCTTATTGATTTCGTCAACGTATCAATTTAGTTTCATACTAAAACTATTTCAACGGACCAAAGCTACAGTTTTTTAATTTATAAATTAAATTAATTCTTTAAGTGGATAGCTAAATATAATTACTATGTAGGATTCTTTTTTAAATTTCTAAAAATGAAAATATTTTGAGATAATTTGTATCAACGTAAGTTTTAAAACCTTTTAACTTTGAATAAATTTTTTTTTCCTTTATTGCGAAACCGAGGAAAAAAATTATCACATTATTCTACGAAAATGCGCTTTTTCACAGCAAAAACCATATTATTTGTATCAGAATTGCAAGTTTTTCTCTCAAAAATCGAAACTACGTGTACAGAGTTTTTTGTATAAGCGCGATCACTGACCTGAAACGAAAGCGCCCAATAACGACAAAGCTCGTTACCAAGGCTTATTAAGTTAGTTCGACCACCGATTACGACGACTAAATAAACCAACGATTGAGGCAACACTAGTTTCCGAAATTTTTTGACTTCGTTCAGAAAGCGAGGGCAAGGAAGGAAGTAATTTCTTAGCATTTCCCTCTTGTATGTTGCGAGTGCAAGTGGCCTTCGGAATACATTATGAAGTACCTGAGCAAGATTTCAGAAGCTCTAATGCCGAGAAAACATTGTTTACTTGAGCTTTGTCATTTCGTTATTCCCCGGATCTCTTCATGGTTTAAACAACTTATGTTGTTATCGTTCAACAAATTTCATGTAAATGTAGTTAGATAAAATTTTTCGATGAACCACGTCAAAGTGGAGCAGGAAAATTTACAATATTAGCTTTCTTTCTAATTAGTTTAATTTCATAGAATATTATGAAACCAACATTTTATTTAAAGAGAAAGAAAACAATTTTGTTATAATTATTGAACTTCATTAATATCCATAATCTATGGAAGATCGTTTGTTTTTCATGTAAATGGAATTTTTTAATTATTGTATTGTACTTACGTTTGCGTATATTACAGAATGGAATTGAAAGGATCTTTTATCTGAAATGTGTAGCTAATATGATCTGCAGGCTTACACTGATAGGATTTGTTAAATACCACATGAATTCGGATAAATCAAATTTAAAAAACTACATTATAAACTTATAATGAATTCTAATTATATTTTTCAGCATTATTCGATCAAGATTATACGATTCTATGTTCAGATCTTATTTCAAATTCATCAATCACGCAAAATAGAGATTAAATAATATTTAGTGATAAACATATTGATTTACATAATAATAAATAAAGGCCGTGCCCTACCGCCAGTACGGCCTACAAAGAACTCGATGATTTTTTTTTTTTGATATTTTCCACTAAAAAATGCTACTAATGATTAAACTATATCTTTATTTTGTAAAATAAATTTGAAATTAATTTTGCAGTTCATTAAAAAGGAAAAGAAAATTCGCTAATTTTCTTTCAAGAGCTTAAAATAAACTCTACTTATTAAAGCAAGCGCACTTTTAATAGCAGTTTATTTTGTTTGAAGCAAATTTTTACGATTTTTCCATATTAGCGAGTGGCAAAAATATTTCCCACTGAGAAAACTAGTTTGGAGTATTTCCAAATTTTCAGGCATTATTCTGATAGAAGCCTTTTATGAACTTGCCTTTTATTTAACAACCCTTTAGCCTTTTATTTAACAACCCTTATTTTTATAAACATGACCGCAGAAACATTTTCTCACATGTATTTGTTATATTTTAAAATGAAATCTAAAAATAATAACATCGGGCATAATTTTCTTTCTATTTCTGTTAAAATATTTCTACAATAATTTGTTAACAAACTCTTCCAGTAAGCATTATTATGCTACAAATAAATCTAAATGTATAGAAAAATACACATTGGAGTCTGAATTCACTAACAGTTTTAAAATATAGAAAAGAATGCAATTTCTGGATAGCATATATCTACATGGTTAATATCATAACATGAAATGAAGTTCATCGTACTTGTGAATGAAAACGCATAGCGTTGTACTAGAATCCATAAAAAAAGGTAACAAAATAAAAAAATTCCCATAATGCAACTATACATTGAATGAACAAAAATTCCTAAGAACTCTCAAAATAGAGTAATATACATATATATTTAATGATCTATCAGAAACTCCATTTTAACAAAATTCATGTTTTTGCACTGTTTTATACCCATTTAGAATTAAGAAGAAAAACAAGAGGTAAAACATTTTAACAATGTATTATTGACATTGTGAAAAATGCTGAAATCGCTTCATGCTGTGTTTGCAGTAATGCCTATTTCATTATTTTTGAATATGTAAATAATGTTCAGGAAAAACGTCTGATAAATAAATGAAATATTCCCTCTCTCTCTGTCTGCGTATATATATATATATATAATATGGTATTATCTTAGGTATTCTGGTATTATTTTCATAGACGTATTCAAAATCTAGGCAGCATTTCCTCTTCCAATTTCTTTTTGTTCTTTAATTAAGAAAATTATTTTCATTGATTGGTTATATATATATATATATATATATATATATATATATATATATATATAATATGTAAGCATTATTTTATGTGAAGCAGAATGCAGTTTGAAGACAGTGAAGAGACTTGCTATTTCGTGACGTCGTTTTATTCCATTTTTAAGAAGCAGGCATATGTACAAGCGATGAGCACACAGAACGACACAGAAAAGGAATGAGGAAAAAGCTCTTGGACATTTTATCCCTGGTCTTATATAACCTATGATCTTGATAGGGAAAACATTTCTTCATAGTGCTAATATATTACGAGATTTCGATAGGGATTTTCGTTACACGCGCGGAGAAGGCAGGGGAAACACAGGGAGATTTTAAAAAAGAATTTGCCTCATCAGTGGTATTTTGCCTCTTCACGCAGAGTGTGGGAAAGTTAGACTTTTAGCTGATTCTGCAATTTAACAAAGCTTCTCTTGAATTAATTAAGTAGAGACAGTGGAATTGGATCAAGAAATAAGATAATATTTTAGAATAAAGTTACTATGGGCTAAATTAAGATAAAATCTTGAAAATTAATTAAATAGAAATTAGAGTTAAAATATCATATATATAAGGAATTTCTTCAATACTTGGTTTATGTCAGTTGGTGAATTCTTATTTTAACCCTATAAAGGGCCATTTTTTTCTAGTCATATTATGTTAAAATATTTTTAAGCTTGAAATTAGAATAGGAAAAGGGATTCATTTAGCTTATTAGATAAATTTAATTTGATTAATTAATTAATTTGGTTAATTAATAATTAAATAACAAATCAAGACACATCATTTTGATTGAGATAAAGAACTGAAGCATCTAAATTTCTATTTTTCTAAAAAAATTTGTCAGAACTTATGACAACCTACAAAATTTCATACAAAAATTGATAAATTTGGTGCGAAGCATACTTCCCACGGCCCTAGAAAGGGTTAAGACAGTAATACAACGTTTTATGGATATTACGAAGATTTTAAGCAGACTCGCAGACATTTATTGAAAAGCGATATTAATCGTTTAAATGACT
Source organism: Argiope aurantia (assembly GCA_026543865.1). NCBI lineage: Eukaryota > Metazoa > Arthropoda > Arachnida > Araneae > Araneidae > Argiope > Argiope aurantia. Next base: position 154,130 of record JAPMOR010081789.1, read on the forward strand.
TTTCCTGACTATATTGCATGCATTTTTTTTTGGGGGGGGGTATAATAACTTCACTAAATGTCTACATGATGTTAATATCATAAAAATGTACTTCGTATGTTTTAAATTTTTGCACATTCATCTTCTTTACAGTGGTTACCGATTCAAGAGATTTACCTCTTCATCCACAACCTGAAGAAGACGATGAGGAAGAGGAAGCAAAAAGGCAAAGGACACATTACAATGGTGATCAACTATATAACACGGTAAACTTTCTAATTATTTTTCACTTTACAAATGTGACAAATAATATAAAGTGAAGCGGCAACTCTAAAAGTATTTTTTTCTCTTTTTTAAACAGCAAATGTGGTCTAAATGGGCCAAACAAGATGACCTTCAAAAATCTATGCTTGTTGAGTTGGGAAGTGCACCTTCACCGTTGTCGAACGGAAGTCTTCATTACGCAACTTTACAACAGCCTCAGTATAATTCCGATCCATCATTCGCTGACCATCTTAAACAAGATTTGGTCAGTTATGATATTGGACTTACATCTCATGTACAAACAACAGCGGTCTATTCTCCTCCTTTAGGTAAGAAATTGAACTTTATTAATTTTTTAGATCTTTAAAATATTGATTAGATTTGAGCTCGTAATTATAATAATTTTCCTTAAACTAATGACTAAAACAGCAATTTGCCCTTGCAATGTTGTTTTATTACAATTGAAAAGTCATCTAACGGTAAACCTTTATTAAGAAAGTCAAATGGAGCTTACTTATATGTTGAAAATATCAACATGTTGTGCTTAAAATCTTAAGATTATTGAAATATTTAAAATGATTTTTAATCTGTTTAAAAACTGAAAATTGGATTTCAAAAGTATAGAGATTTTAAAACAGTTTCCTCATCGAATGTATCGAACAACTTTGGCAAAATATAATGATTAAAATAATGCCGCTGGGTTACAAGAAAAAGTAAATCATATCCATGGCATTAATATTTCAGCTACAAGTGCTGAGCTTAAAATTATGCTATTAATGAGATCACATTCCAGTATGTACAGAGATAATTGAGGAATTATATTCCTATTCTACTTTACTTTGCCTCTTTTACAACTGAATTAGAACTGATTAGTCATACAATTACGACAGAACAACATTATTATGGAAAATATGAATTGAAATAAATGATATGCAACTGACTTGTAAGGTTGCATATATGATGAATGAATTTTATACTTATAAATTAATATTCACTTCAATTAATTTAACTAATTTTTTAATTCAAATTTAAAATTTGTCCTTGATCAAATTTGTAATAATTTTGAATTACTTCATAACTTACAAAAATTGTGAGAACAGAATAAACGCTCTTGTAAAAAAATATTTGGCGGAATTTTGAGAGAGCCGCCTTATTTATTTATTAGGAGTTTCTTTGTAGGTTGAGAAATTGTAAGCCCTTTTCTTTTCATCGGTTTTGGTAGCTTCAGCAAACTTCTGTCATGCCAACAAGCGTTCTCGAACTAAATACCTGTTTCGTTTTTCTGCGAAGCTTTTCTATCCTGCGAAAGGTTGAGATGATGCTCTGATCATGCCATCGGTAGTGATTCGTAAGCTCAAAACCGACAGCTTAAAGATAGATTAGAACTAATGTTACCTGTAGAGGAGAAAACCTGTCTATGACCTTCGTGAGGACAAAGAAATAAAAGCAAAACAAAAAATAAATCAGCCCCTCCTAATAGGGAACAATCGACTACCAGATAACAAACAACTCCTCTCCCACCCCCGACATGACTCCTCCGGATGGGCTCTTTGCGTTTCGTTTTTTATTCCTTTCCTCTTGGACGACGTCTAATTTGCGAGTGCGTGTCCGTCGTTGTCTGTAATTCGCGACTTCCGCTCGGCCCTCGGGCCATATTTCTAAGGGTTGTAGCTGTGCTTGGCGACCTTTTTTTTCTATATCGTTCGTTGTCGCCAACGGAAATAAATGATTATAGTAACCAAGTGGGGGAGGGTTCAGATGAGAATGTTTTTTTTCTCTACGGCTAAGAATTCCAAATTCATCGAGGCTGTGATTGGGGGAAAGTAGTAGAATTACTTGCAGGAGAGGAAGGGAAGGCAGGAAGGGAGGACGATAATTCGATAATGAGTTGATCCTCTCTTTCCTTAAATACGTGGCGGAGACAACTGGAATGATTGTGAATGGTGGGCCTTGGATTTAATAACATGCATAGAAAGGAACTCATGTTTTTTTTCTCACATTATTGGAAATGCATAATTTGTTTTAGTTTTTTATCTTGTAGGGCTTTTTTATCGCTCTCAACTGCGAGAACTATGAAATCATATTCAATTCCAATAAAGTACACGAAAGTGTTTTAACAGCAACTTCAACTTGATTGCAAGGATGTAAAACAAATCCGAAGCTTCGCTATGTTACCTTCAATTAAAAATTTCCATCCTGTCTTACACATGTCACGAAATAATTTTGTATTCTAATGATTCGTGCCATTCAAATAATCATTAGTTTATGAAGTTGTTTATAAGCGCTTAATCACTGCTAATATGTCCAAAATCTAATTTAAATAAAAATATTAAATCCATTAACTTTTTTGTCTATGCTCACTAAATAACTCTTTTTTTATATGTCTATGGCAGACGGTATTTGTTTATAGAAATATAAAATAACAATTAAAAATTTATGTACTAGACCTGTAACTTTTTCTAAATTAAAAAATAAATATTTCACACAATTCGGTTCTGTTTTTTAGCTGCTTTTGGATGATCATGATCTAATAGAAAAATTAAACTTAAAGAAATCTGAAATTGTTAATTTAGATTTGAATTAATTTAGAAACAAATATCAAATAAACGCAGGTTGGTTACACTGGAAGATGTGAAGGTGCTCTTTCTAATTATGTTTGCTCACCATAATCAGAATAGTAGCAAAGTTCACGCGTGATGCTCGCACGAACAAACTTCAACAGCGTGTGACGTTGTTCATTGCCCCGTATCCAAAGTCCACCTGTTCTTTCTAACAAGCACGGATGTGTGTTACTATGACGAGTTCAAAAGCACGCGCGACACTGTTGCGTAAATATTGCATGTCTTTTCAACTGCCATATGTCACTGAAAGCAGGTGGAGTGTATTCCGATGGACGAAAAATTCCTCCACTTATTATTGGAATCGATCAGAATTTTACGAATTCGAACAAGTGTTAACATTACAGTAGGAAATACATTTCAAATTCCATTTATGCTAAATGCATAGTGAAGTTGTCATTGCACATGACTTATTCGGAGCTGAAATTAATTTTACAATTCATTATCGCTATTACTTTAATTTTCTAAATTTCATACTCATAGAAAAATTAGATTCTCACTCTTAGAAGAGAAATTAATGGCATCAATTTCCCCAGATATCTGGTCATTTAAAGTTATAAGTGGAGATTAATGTAAATTAAAAAATAAAAGTAATATAATTGTGGCATTTCGGAACCTGAAAGATTTTTACAATTTTTTTTACTGCGTTGTCATGGGGACAAAAAAAAGTATAGATGTAAAAAAGTATTAAAAAGTATAAATCTAGGGGAACGTCATGGTGATAAAATATTAGTAAGTTTACATTTTTATTTTAAAGCCAAATATGAACATCCTTACATATCTCGTCATATCTGACGCTATTTATATTTACTAAGCCACTGATGATCAGAAGGAGGAGGGGGGGGGGTCATATTGTACTACCTTAACTATCAAATTCAAATTTTTTTTAATTAATGTTGCCAATTGTCAGTCTCAGATTATGTCGGTTTATTTGTTTTCTCTTAATAGAAATTTTACAGCAGTACGCAAAATTTGTATAAGTTCGAAAACATATTATACAAAAACTAACTTTATTATCCTACGAAAGCAAATGGGGTACTCCATCTACACAGATTAACCTAGATAGATACTTAATCCTCTTTTTAATCCAATTTCAATACATCTCTCGCTCTGATGGTTTTTTGACATGACAGAAAAATAACCCTTGTTTTCTTTTTTTTTTTTAAGTAAATAAATAAGTAAAAACATACAATATGAAAATACGCAGCACGACTACTTGTGAAACTGGTACTTACATCACAATTTTAAGACTTGACTCATGCTTTTGAAACGATGGAAACAATTCTAAACTTTTCCCTGAAGCTATGTTCATCTTTCGAAGGTATACAGAAATGAATTCGGTGAATTTTTTTGTAAGAAAAATAGTTATTTAAATTAAGTAAGAAAAAGTTACGTTTCACCTTTGCACAGAAGAGCTTTGACTAAGATTTTGAGAATAAAAACGATAATTAAAAGGTTTACATTTTAAATTGTACTGAAAATAAAGACATTAGAGTTTTATACGAGTTGTAAATCAAAAGTAAAGGTTTTATTATTGAATGCTAAATTTTCCATTCTTATTTCTCAAACTTTGTAAATGAGATAAAACGTTTCAAATGAAAATTAATAAACAGTTTAAGAGCCTAGGTTCGGTAAGCATAGATTAATTCTGATATCTTTCTTTCAGTATGGTTATTTTTCAGCAACAGTTTGGGGAAAGAAAAGAAAAAAACTATTTCATTATACCAAAAGTTGAAGAATAAAAAATAGTAACATTATGTGGGAATACATTTCAAGAATCGAGAAAATGACGAGATGGCCTTTTAATCGGGCTCAGAGAAGTAAAGTATTGCACTTCCCGATTCAATTACTTTCTCATAGAGACCCCTCGAGGCGACGCTCTCGGTCGGATTCATAAGCCACATTCCGCCTAGGAGGGTGATCGCACTCGCGTGCCATCAAAACTGATTGCACCCGGACGTCATAAAAGGATGAAAGACTCATACTTATTATGGTTATGATCGACCTGCAAGAGAAGATAGCATCTTCCTCATCTCTTGCACTGTGGGCATTCTTAGGGGATTTTCATGATTCCTTAGTGTACGGCATAAACTTAATAAGCTGAAATTGGGTTCCAAAACTTTTCTGTTGTAAACAACTGCGACGGTGATACACCTTGGCGCAAATATTGTCGATTTCGATTGCGAAGAGAAATATTTCTCTTAACCGCTAATCTTACGGGCAACGTTCGAAATAGACCGGAACGCATGTAGTCGATTAAAAAAAATTGTCTGTATTTAAGCTGCATTCCTTTATTATTATTATTATTATTATTACCACTACTAATGTGCTCCCGAATTAATTTGTTTTATTTTCCCGAACACGCACAGAATATATAGAAATAACTTAATCTGAAGCGCTTCTAAATTGTTAAAAACGACATTTGGATATCAGCCCATCTTTTAATTATAATTTAAAACTTCTTTTCCTTAATACTGATTGTTAATTGAACATTTTAATGGAAAGTATTTTATTAATTATGTAGCGAAAAGTAATCCTTTAATATCATTTTTATATTTTAAACTTTTCCTAAATTAGTGGAATAAGAGGCTAAGATTCAGCTAGAAATTTAATAGATGTATGCCTTTTCATAAGGTATCATACGGCTGCCATTTTCGATGTATCCATATCCATTGCTGATAAATTTTTTAATCACGTCTGTCTACTGGTTTATATGAGTTTACTGATCCTCAACTTAAGCTTAGTAAAAATTTTATTGTTGAAAATAATTATATTCTGCGCAACCGTTGCATATAATAAAATGTTAAATTATTCTCTCAAATAAAATAAAGCATGAGTCATTTCCTTTCTACAGTCTTCAGGAAACAATTATGCCCACAAATCCATTTATGAAGCAAATACAATACTGATAAAAACCAAACTAGTAAATAATTTATAAATAATATCAGATCTGTTTTAAGATACTACATGAATTCTTATAAACGCAAATGATTCGAAAACATTTTATTTTAAAACATAAAAACGGAACTCTTGATATAGCGATTTTCATTCAACAAAAACTAATTTAAGTATTTCCTCTTCTACTCGTTATTAGTTTGCAGGTTCATATTTACGTTATTCAAAAAGTGAAAAATAAACAAACGCTAGAAATTTTGTTTTCAACTGGAAAAGGTTATAATATTAAATTTATAAAATATCATAGTTTCGTTATTATATAAGTTCTTATTTTTCTTAACCTAACTTCGTATTTCCAAAACAAAATATACCCGATTACAATTTAAAACATGTAATGATATAATAGTAGAAGGCAGCTAAAATGTGGTTTTCCCAATTGTAGACAATGTTTTAAAGCTTTTATAAAAAAATAAATGTATGCAATATAAATTTGGACAGAAAGTTCTTATACTTGCACATTTCATGCTAGTAATATGTTCTAAAAAGAAGAGTAAATAAACAATCGTTACTTTAAACGGAAAAAACGGTTTATTAAATAAGCTTCGGATTATTGCATTTATGATATCTATAAGACCTAAAAATTCACAAAAAAAAAATCTATCGAAATTCTTGTTTTATGTGCCAGACACAACCGCTTTTAAAATTCTACAAATATTTTCTCGCTCGTGTTTTAAGTTCGTATAAAATAGTATTAGATATGTTTTGTTTCTTTATGTTTCTTATATACTTCTATACCGCTGAAAAGAAAACTCGAAAAATCTAATTTAAGTTTCAGAATTGATAGACATTTATTTTATTTTCAAAATAGTCTACGATGTCAACAATCTAGATTATTATTTTTTTAATGGTTTTGTTTGATGTTTTATTTTTTTATATTTTTCATCCCATGTTTTTTACGTGCTTCAATCGTGAGTCATTCGACAGTCGAATGATCTGGATGTGCTACCAATCGGAAAATATTGATGCAAGGGTTACTTTAATATCGCCAAAAGTTTACTTGGCGATTTTTAAGAATTTCAGCATAATAATACATGATGCCTTTTTAATTTTAATACTTACTAAAATTTTAACTTTGCATTTATAAATTAAATTTAAGTTAGCTTTATTTAAACAAAGCCCGCAAAATGAGATTCATTCTGGATCCAGTGTTGTTGACCGTTTTAGAGAGCTCCAAACTATCGTCTATATATTTGTTGTGAGTGCGATCTTATATACGAACTTCAAAAAAAAAACGTGTTATTTCTTCAGGTTTTGCATTAATTTTCCATTTTTGCTTAATATGACAATATGACAAAACATTTTTACTTTGTAAACTGTATAAAAAATATGATAAACTTTGTATAGACATTTTAACAGTTTAATTATCAATTATTACAATATTGAAAATATGTTGAATATTATAAGGATAAGAAATTTATTCATAAAAATTCCGACGTATTTACGAATCTTCTACCAATTATCATTTAAAAGAGCAGAATGTCATTTACTGTTCGTATGTTTAAATGCCATGCGTGTTTCACGAACCATGTATTTTTATTAATTTAGTATATGCAATGATTATTTATTGCTCTTATATTTGTTCTTATTCAATTTCAAATTGCATCTATTTGATTCAAAATTATATTTAAGAAAAATTATGCATTGATGTCAAAGACTTTCTTATATGGCTTATCGTTAAATAAAAATTAGTTTAACGGGTAAGTTTATCACTTTGTGTATTGTTTTTCTTATAAAATATTATAAATAAGATAAATACTAACTTGCTGGTGACGGTAGCTGCTTCTTCGGTGATGGGTGTGCTTGGGTGATGGCGTCACTTCCATTTTTCAATTCTTACAAAACCTATCTTGGTCTGTCTTTCTTTCATTTATATATTAATCTTTTTACTTTCTTCTGTATTGTATATTAATGCTACTCTAAAAGCAATTTGAAAAAAAATCACATTTTAAAGTATATTAAGTTATTTCAGTTTGCAAAAAAATATATTTCAAAAACTGAAATACAATAAAAAGAAGGAAATAAATAATGAGAAATTGTTTAATTTCTATTTTTTAATATATTATCTTCAATGAAATTAAAAACTTTCTTTTAAAATGAATTCTGCATACTTTATTCTACATATAAATACCAACAATTTCTCATAAAAGTACACGTCTCATGAAAGACAATGTGTAGTTAAATATTAAACGGCATGTACAATTACATGTATTATTTGACTGACATCATGAAAATCTACACTATTATGAAGATAGTAAAATATTTCAAAATTTAAAATTAAGTAGGGGTTTTTTTTTGTCATGCTATTTTTAAAAAAAATCTAATACGATAATAATCTTGCAAGCAATGAAAGTAAAATCTTTTCATTATTGCCCTTTTTTTTATTTATCCCAAAAAAAGCACCTTATTCATCTTAATGGTATGATCTATATTATAAATATTACAGAATCATAAGTTTTTCAAATAAAGGACACTAGTTCCAAATGAATTTCTTTACAGATTTAAATATATTTTAATTCATTACAATTATACATTTAATTGCATTATTAAAATTAAACATTTAATAAACATAGCCTTAAAAGGATGTTATTCCAATTGTTATTATCTCATCATGACAAAACAATTCATATACAAAATTATAAAAAAATCAATTAATTAAAATACAATTTTGCTTTAATGAGAAGCAAACCAATATTTAGATTAAGGTTATTATTATAGAAAAAGAATTGATTTTTCAGCCCACTCCGAGTATAATCCTATATGAAAAGTCTAAAGTTAGCACACAAAAAAATGTATTCATACTAATAACCAAACTTATAATATATTTATATTAATTATTTCTCTCAATACCATTGAATACTATTGGAAGATATTTAAAATTTGTATAGAAAATTTACCTGGAACTCATATTCCTAGAAAGAATAAAATGATGGAATTTTATTTAAATTTAAATGAACTCGAAATCGATATCGGAAGAAAAACTTTAAATTACTATTAAAACCAAATTAAAATCCTCTTTTTCTGATATTTAAAAAAAATACATACTTACAAGAAAAAGAAATTGTATCATCATTTATGTCTTAAAAAAAGAAAATTCGAAAATGAATCATTCTGGTTAGATCAATTTAACAAATAATCGTTTGAAGAATGAATCACTTATAATGAATTGTTGCCATTAAGAAAAAAAAATAAGTAATCATGAATTGAAAATTTACAAAATATAAAATTGTTAATCAGTTTAAATCAAAATTCTTTGTTGGTTTTTAAACTAAACGTTAAGAAATGGTTTAAAAAATCAATTCATCGACGAGGACACATATTTTTTTCCATTTTAAAAAAGTTTATTTTGTTCTTACATCCATTACGCTCAAAAATATTAATAAAATCGTTTGAAAACTTATAGTAAATCTTGATTCTTTTTTTAATTCAAAAACTTTACTTATAAATATATTTGGCAAGAAAATATAGATTTTTTTTTACTATAGGTTTAATTTCTTAACTCGAAACTGTTGCTCTCAGAATGAATTTCTATGTAATTGAAATCGAGAAATTTCAGCTTTGCTTTTCACAATAAACATTCAAAAAATAAAATTAAAAAATTAAAAATTCATTTCAAAACAGTATAAAATACTTACTGTCTTATATTTCCTCTTCAAATGAAAACTGAACAATAAGTACAATTATTTAGTCTGCTGGCAACTTTTAAGGCTACCAATATAACATATCTTTTTTTCATTACTTAATTTCAAATTTTTTACTAATAATCTTTCTTTCTCAACTACCAATAGAAATACTTTTTAGATTACCAATAATATATCTTTTTCATCTAGTTTTCAAATTTTTCTTAAATCTTTCTTTTCATAACTTATCCTACAATCTATTTCGTTTATCTTCGAATCCTTTTTTCTGGCTAAGCGCTTGTGTACATATATAATAAGACATTTAAGGAATATGTATGGAGGAAGTGACGTCAATGTATTTGTCTACATAGGCAGTGGTTCCTTAACTCCACTCACTCCAATAAGCATGCAAGAAGTGAAGCAGCAGCTAATCGTCAATCCCGGCAATGTCCTCGACAATCCTTACGCCACAGGTATAATAATTTTTAGTCATATTATTTGAAAAATAAATCGAATTCTCATTAACACAAAAAAGATTGTTTTTCTTAATAAAAAGTTTTTTTAAATCTGTAAAATCAAAATAATAAAAGGATATTATGTTTTTAGGAATTTCTCAGCATGTCCAATAAATTTTAATATCATTTTATGTATATACACATATAGATTATATGCATATGTAATGTATGAGTAACATAAATATGCATTATATGTGTATTAGGAATGAATCAGTATTAATTATTTTATCTGATGCTCTGTATAATCCAATTAGCATTAATAAGACTACGTACACAGAATGGCTAAAATTAAAGTGCAACAGAACTTCAATTATCCAAACTAATTAAGAACAGACCCGAACTTAATAATCGCATTTCCCAATAATTAAATAACTAACGAGAAAAAGTTAATTTGTAAAAACAATGCCTGTAATTATAAATACTGGTTTAATGATTACAAAAACATATATTGTTATATTTTGAACACTTACTAATTGTATTAAAATATCACAGTTTGAGTACATCTGTAAAAGTTGATTGTTTAAGCTACCTTTATTCGTTTTTACTCGGAAAAATTTTATTTACTGATTTCCTAGATTTTTTCTTTCTTTCTCTCTCTCAAATTGATTCAGATGAACGAAGTTCGGATAGTTGGAGTTCTACTGCGTTCCTTCCTAGTAGTCATAATTAAAAACAAAACACTGAAAGTGTGCATTTCAAAACAATGGGAGAGTGAGGGAAAAGAGAGAGAGAGAGAGAGACAGAAAAGAAATACCCTTTAAAAATTATTTTTTCTTGCTCTTAAAACTTATAACCATATATACATTAACCAAATTCACATTTGAGTATTTCCTTTCACAATTCACAGATCAATATCGCGCCCGATTAGTAAACGCAGAAGACTGAAATCGGTGTACAATAAGAACTCTTCATTTAATTTCCCAAATCATTAATCATTAATTTTCGTCCTCCCTTTCCTCATATTATGAAATATATAACACAGACCTGGATGTCTTATGACCAATAATTCTCCTAACTCTCTGCGACACTTTTAACAGGGATAATATAATTTTAAATGCCTGGTATACATACTACAGTACATTCTATTAATCTTTTTTAATATACAGTGATAATACACCTAGTATTTCATTTCTGACGATCATACGAAGTCATATTTCATCTGATTACCATCATATGAAAGTTTGCGTCCATCACCATACGCATGAAAGAACATCCACTATAGTGGAAACCAGAAGGATAATACAATATAATGAAATACGAACTATCCATAATTATTTATAAACAATTTTATGGAGAAATAGTGCATTTGTTGATATCACGATAAATGAAGAAAAGTGTACCCAGAATTTAAAAAGCTAACACTTCGCCACAACATATGAAAGCAGTTGTATGAAAATTTTTTCTTTACATTATATAATAGAAAAGTTACAAAAATTTTCCATCGTCTTCCCTTCTGAAGGATTCATATGTCATCGGTGGAACAATAAGGTTAAAATTTCGGATGGGGCAAAACATAATTTTTCCTCATTCTTCGACAAATTCGGCTTTAAAAATTCAAATAGGTGGCCTAATATTCAACCTTATCTATCTCCTCCCTAGAGCTGCATCATCAAATAAACAAAGTAAGCAACCGCTTACAAGCTCCGAAGATTCAAGAATTTTTTCAAAGTAACTTAAGCCAATTTTCCGATTCGATTTATATGAGCCATGTACTAGAACTTATTCAAATTTTAATCATATATTATTCGTGTTATTTTTAGGTTTATTTTTTCATCTGTTCATAATTTGTTTTCAAAAAAGTGTAATCTTCTTTTGTAAGTGTAATCTTGACGCACAAATCAACAGCTCTGGAAAATTTCTATTTCATAACAGACATTAAAACGCGGTTTTATGTATGTTCTATTAATACACACTAAAATTTCTTGACTTCTTTGAAAAATAATTTTTCTTTATTGAATTTTGAACTTAAAGTAGTTCTGCATCTAAAGAGAGCCACATTCATAATAATATAACTCAAAATTGACAATTTTCAAGTTTTCTTAGATTTAAATGAGTGATATTAACAGGAAAAAAATTAGAATTAAGGTTAAAAAAGGGCTAATTCAAGTCATTCTAACATTTTTTTTTTCTAGTTGGCAGCGTGGGGGAGGTATGTGGAGGCAGTCCTTCACCAGCAAAGGCTGAATTGAATGAAGGTACTTCAGCCCTTACTGTGTTGCAGCCTGTACATAGTCCTCTTAGCCCGAACGCTACATACACACCTCTACCTTCTTTCTCCCAGTATCCATCAGGTAAGAGCAAAGAAAATTCAATTGGCTTTCTAGTGAATTTGTAAATGGTAAGCACTAATAATAGTTTAAAGCAGTAAAATTGTGAGGGTCGATTCTTTCGAAATGGCCAAGTTGAAATGAAAATTTACTAGAGTCAAACTTATATCGATTTGAAAAGCTACACCATATATCCTATTTTTTAACATTGAATATCAATTATTTTTTTAATTTATATTTAAAATAGTTTATTTCCTCGAACCATTCTTTTTATAATGTTAAAGTACGTTGGAACATGCATTGTGTTATCTATCAGTGATATGATTATTCTTAGTCTTCTATATACAATCAATTTTAATTAGTTGATTTTAATATTTAATGGAAAAAAGGTTTACGAACTTGGTAATTGTCCTCCGTATATGATAATAGGTAAATTTCATTTAAAAAATAGTTAATAAATAAAATACGTCACCCCCCCCCCCCCAAATAATAAATAAATAAAAGAAATACTGGAAACTTTTACATTTAAAAAAATCATGTTTCTTTCATCAGAAGTAACTAAGAAACTTTGTTTCAAAACTTTAAAATTCTGGCTTTTAAAGAAATTTTCATTATCTTAATGGGAAAAAAAAATTGAATTATTCTGATCATTATTTAATGAACGTGTATTTACCTTCAAATATTGTTTGCAATCTGTTTTCAAGTTTGAATAAAATATGAATTAATAATGAAAATTTGAATAATATATGAATAAAATATGATTATTAAAATTTCCTTAGAACAATTTTAACTTTTTAAAATTCTTCTTTTTTATACATATAGTGACGAGCATGACTGTCCCAGGAACTGGGGTCGCTGCAGTTCCATGTTCAGAATATTCGTATACTTCCCCTTACACTCAGTATTCAACATCCCCGTATGGCACCTATGGATATACAAGTAGTAGCATAGTTGGTGAGTAAATGTTAATACATTCTATGGAATGTTTAACCGCAGTTTTGTAAAACTAACAATGTCTCCATCTCTATTGTTTAAATTTATTGAGACAAAAGAATATGGTGGAAGAAGTGTTGAGCTATATAATATATTATACTTTCGATTTTGAATAACACCTTTTTTTTATTTTAAATAAAAATATTTGTTGTCATTGTTTTAATAACATAGTTTAGGCAATTCATTTATTATTATTATTTTCTCGTTCTTAATCGAAAGCTAATAATAGCTTTCTTAATTTCCTCTTGGTTGGATTACTACCATTATTCTCGTTGTCGATTAACCCCTGCTCAGTTGGGACGAAGTTCTTTATAAATATTACTCTGCGGTCAGACATTCATTTCTTTTCTGTGAAACGTTAGCAATTCTTTCTCAAGCATTGATGCCTTCTTTTGTTTCATATGAAGTAATGCTTCCTTTGTAACTTTGTTTCCCAATAGATCCATCCTACTATTATACCAGCCGCCCAATTACAACGAATCATTCCGTCCTCACAACAGCCCCTTCGCTCAGCCCGGATGCGTACAAGGACAGATGCTAATCCAAAGTAATCCACTACTAGAAGTGGCTACCTCAAAGCAATGTATTTAGTCATCCAGCTGGTTAATCCAAAGTTATTTTTGTAGAAGGATGATGTGTACATAATAGACTCATAAGTCGAAGCTGCACAACGATAACTACCGTTGTCACATTTATGATGTGGCCGCACACGATTTGCTAGCTGGAATCAGCGTTGCTGAGTGCTTCCAAAGATATCTAAAGCTCGGCTTTAATTCTCTTATGTGATTTATGTAGATTAAAAATGGACAAAACAAAATCTGGAAGTCATATCAATCTACCTTCATTTTTTAAAAATTTGATTTCACTTGGAGGAAATAAAAAAAGGTTTGCGTTGCAGTTAAAGTTTTATTCCAAATTCAAATCTTACCACTAGGGAATCTCATTAACGGACTTAAGTACATTTACATAGTGAATATGTATAATATATTTTTATTATTATAGTTGCTTTAACGAACTCGTAAAGTTCGTTTTATTTAATCGAACTTATAACAAGATATACATTTATGAATTACTATTGAAGAGTATGATATAAAATTTAGCTATTAAATTACGACAGTAAGAAAGTTACGTGAAAAAGAGTGGAGAGATTTGAAAAAACGGAAAACTTACGCAAACCTTGCATTTGCATTCATTATTACAAAAAATGCCATGGTTCTGTGGTTTTCATTTAATGAATATCATTTTCTAGACGTCGAACTGTGAAAATGAGATGACGTCATCTGAGTCAAATGGTGAAGAAGTGATGAAAATAAATTTCGAATCATAATCGTGGTAGTAGTGAAACGCCTTGCGTCAAGTTCCTGATATGAAACATTGTAAAAAAATTTCATAATATTAATACAGGGTTATAGATCATAAATCAGAATTTTTCAACAAATTCTGAGTTAATCTTGGATATTATTCAAATTGTGTTGTGGCCCTGGTGACACAAGCAATACAGAAACTTTAATGCAGCATAATGCTCAAAGATGAAGAGTGTTCACTTTTGCGAGAACATAATTACTTAGTTCTCCACATTATTTCAAGAAAAATTAGAAGTGGAAAAAAGATTGAATGTTGTATTTTTTGTATTCTACGAATGCCTCGTGTTGAATCTCATTGTGAGAACAACTACAACTTTGATCTCTAAATTTCTGACATAAACCAACCAGCTAGAAATGGAAGATACTCAGACTTGAATAGATTGTTGCATTTTGATTACACGGAGAGACTGCAAATGTTACTGTATTGTTTCTTTTTTTTTTTAATTTACATACCAAAGAGATTTTTAATTTGTTCAGTTTTTTTTTCTTTTTACTGTCGCTTTTTTGTAGTTTTTACCCTTTTGTATTATTAACATTTTCAAATTTTGACAAATGAAACAGTATCTGTTCGAGTCATGTTTTATTTTTCTCCACGTTTGAAAAATGTGGCGAAATTTTATTGTCTTGTATCTGTTAAATGTGTTTTTGTTGATCGAAAAACAAAACTGCTTTGTCTTCCGTTTATTTGTAGTCAATCTATTTATAGTAGCAGTTATTTTTCGTTGAATTCTACCGTGGAAAAAAAATCCATTACTGTTTTCATCGACGTTTTGGGAATTCCTGATTTATTTAATGTATAAGTTTTAAAAGTTGTAATATAGAATCATTTTAATAAAACTACAATGCAGAAATCGAATTTCCAAGAAGCATAGGATGTTATAAAATATTTTAATTATTGTATAATGTGGTTCAGAAATATTTTACATCTTATGTTGGTTGGAATTTTAAATGACATGATCTCATCTAACCATTTTTATAAACAATTTGGTGCAATTTTAGCAATACAGTTTTCAATACATTAAAAATCTAATATAAATAAATCAAGAATAAAATTTGATTCCTAAATACTTATTGGGGGAAGGAGGAGACTTGAATGTTTTAAAATGGCGTGGAAATGATAATTTAGATAAGGTAATTTTTCCATTAGCAAAATATTCAATTTTTAATAAAGAAAGTGATAAATATTACTTTGCACTAATATAGTTTCTATTAAAAATCAGTTATCATGACTGAAAGCATTTATTTTAGTTTAAGAATTTGTATATAAAATCACATTTTATTTTTTTATCAAATAAATACGATTATAAGTACACATATATGTTTGTTTTATAAAAATTAATATATATATTACCGCACATTTCTGCATGCAATTTGTATGGGAGTTGGAGACTTTTTTCCCAACACATAAGTGCGGTAGTCTGCTGCTTGTTAGCAATAAGGTTAGTTATGCTGTATATTAATAAAATGCAAATAATATTGGTGAAATATTTTTAAATTACAAATTAAAAGTCCAGTTAACTGTGATTTATAAAAGTGCTCTGCTTTTAAATTTGATCTACTATATGTAATAAATGGCAAATCAAGTTGACAAATATAGGAAGTTACATGCAACCTCAAAACCGGTGAATGATGTCAATCCTTGTTTCTACGCATATTAAAACTATACAAAACTCTAGAAATTATTTAAAAAAATGTTTTAAAGACAGAGTTTCATTAAAAATAATATAATTTATCGGAATTTATATCTTAGTCGCTTTTAAACGCATTAAGATCATATCAAGGAATGTTTAATTACGAGTAATAGTATACCTCACAGCTTTTCTCGTTTTGTTAGCTTGAGTTGTCATTGAATATAGTATATATATGTATATATTTAACCCTGGAATGAACTCCTCAAGTGATAGTGACTGCAGTTCGGACTCGATTTGAGTTACAATTGTGGATAAATACTCTTTGTTTATGACCGACAATTAGACACCGACCATTCAGGATCTATCATTTCTGTTTCAGCAGGTAAATGTTTAGACCCTAATCGTGAAACTGACTCCATATGAGTCAAACGAAACCAAAGATAACAGTTTAATGCCCCAAGAATCACCAGCAGAAATTTTTTTGTTTAAATATTGTTTGGCACAACTAAAAAATGAAAATGGAATCTCAAATTTCGCAATACAGGCATCCTTTAGCATTATAACAAGCGCGATGGAATATATATATATATAAAAGCAAAAATATCAAAAGATAAGAATTTGGTTTTATATGCATTTTTTGCTTATAAAATATGGTAAAATTTTTAGAATGGCGGAATTTTATAACAGGAATCAAATTGACTCTAGCATTTTCAATGAGAGAGTTAAAGGTCGTGGCGTTTTCATTCCAGGGTTAAGAGAATAAGAAACAGCAAAACTAAATAGTTAGAGCTTCTGAAAAAGAGATGGTCTTCCCAAAACGTGTATTGTACTTAATGACTAATTAAAATCACATATATATATATATAGTGTTCGAAAGGGCTCATTTACTTAAGAAGCGCGAAGTCTTCTTATTGTTATTTATTGTGTAAAACATTGTCTATTTTTGTACATCGCACCATTTAGCACAGTTCGTTCTGTTACTTGCACACAAGTCCTTCTTCCAACTTCGAAGCCATAAGTACTGCCAACGCCATTTACTGCAAAAATTCAGCCGAATATCTTTTTTTCAAAGCTTTCCTTTTTATAAGCAAATTCATTTTACATTACTAATTTTATATATACATGCATAACATTAAAACATTGTGAACGGAAGTTTAATGGCGTTGGCAACATTTGTGGATCGGTGCTCCATAGGATGAGCGACCTGTGCGCTCAGTGATTGTTCTACTTAAGACTGAACGAATATTTTGCTCTGCTCAATCATTTCTAAAAATAAAATATATTTCACTCATTTCGAGGTTTCGTTTATTCTTTTTACTTCTTGTTTACACAGAAAATGCAGTCAATTCAGAACCATACATACATAAGTGAGTAGTGCCAATTTAATTTTGGAATCCATTACAAAGATAAAAAGGAAATCCAAAGACGTAGCGACAAAAGTATAGTTGCTTCGAATGCCAGAGATACCAAAGAGACAAAACATTAGTATGTTTATGCCAATTTTTAAAATTATGATAAAGGAGAGCTGAAATTATATAATTTCCATGTGCCATTTGTTAAATCACTAATGCCAATAGAGAATGGTGAAAAAAAAAAAGCATAATTTGCCTCAGGCGCTACTTGCCCTCGCTACGCCCCTGACAGCGTCACATTATAGCACAGTGTGCAATTAGATATTAGACAGAACTCGCAGTTAATTTAATCTCGCACTGAGTATGGCATAAAATGAAATAATTCCATTAATAATAATATGAGAACATACAATTCATGGATATGAAATATCAACAAAGTAATTCACACATTTTATTTAATTTTGAATGTTTATATATTTGTCTTTTTCCAAGAAACATATCAATTTGTCATAAAGTGAAATAACTTTATTAAATATCTACCAGCTAACGAATCTTCTAACTCGAAACAAAGAGGTGATATTAGCATAATGAGATCAATTCATTCTAACATGATACAAATTAAATGCGTCGCGTCAGTTTAATTTTAGAATGCTTGCATCTTGAAAATAAAATAAAAAGGGGCATAAGACATAAGGGACATAGTTATAGAGGTTATGTCAATTGATTCCATTTTCTAAAAGAACATATAATAATTAATCTACAAAAAGAACGATGGTTAGGAAAGTTTAGGCTGGAGGATTGTGGTTGCGCTTGTTATGTGAATTGATTTCTCTCGGAAATTTTTCATTCTTTAAGAATTTATTTCACTTCATAAAAATTAGTAATGAAAAAAAAAAGGAAATCATGAAGACGTCTAAAATCTCAAAAAACATTGCAAACATTAGCAGAATACATCATCTCCCCTCCCCCAAGCCTAAGTCTATGAGGTACAGAATGTATTATTTTTTCAATCAATTTTGAATCATGGGAAGATTTTAGTATTTTTTAACTATGATTGATTTATTGATTTTTAACTACGGATACGTATTTCATATTCAATTCTTAAAAGGGATGAATGATTAAATGATATCGCATTATCCTAATTCAACTGACAAAAGAGCGGTCAATGATCTCGGTTATAACATGAGTGTCAAAGATCGCTTGGCAAAATTGATAACTAATGTCATAGTGGATTTATAAGTCGTATATTTTTATAGATAAAAATGGCAGGTAATGCAACAGGTTTTTATAGCTATATATATTTTTTATTTAACGATTTCAGTACATATATGAAATTCAAAGGTACACTTGAGGTTTGCGATTCACATAAAATGGGATGATAATTTTAATGCCATTTTTTAAGATTGTTTTGTGAAATCTTTTGTAATTCATGCATTCCAATTCATTACATCAGTGATACTGCTTGAAATTCGGCTATTTAAATCAGCTTTAAATCTAAAGTTTATTAGTGGAATCATTTGGATTGATAACATTAAGTAAAATAGCTCGGTTTGTCCTAACTTTATAAAGTCATTCAATTAGAAGTGATCATTTACAACTTTTGTACAAAGCTACTTTGAAATTAAAACTTCTCGAGCTTAAAGAGTTAAAAGATAGGAAGCAGATAATAAAATACGTATTGTAAGGCATTTAAAAAAAAAATAGCAAACTTTATTTGAAAATACGAAGCATAACAAGACGCAAAAAAAAAAAAAAAAAAAAAAAAAAGGCATTGAGGCATAATTGAGATTAAAACGAGAATTATCTGAAAATGGCTAAATTCACATAAAAAAATGATGCATGTTCAGGAAAGATACAATTACAGGTATTAAAATCACGTTATTGTATCAACAGACAAGTTTTTATTCGTTTTTGAATAAAAAAAAAGTAAAAAGAAACAGCTTAAAAATTTCATAATTTTTACTCCCCAAAATTCGAACTAATGAATGTGTATGCGTATTCGAAACGTAACTACATCTACCACCCATTTTCAAGAAAAGACTTCGTGCAGATATCGTTTAAACTTATTATGTAGACTATTTTCCAACAAACTACATTATAAATTTACTACGACTAGAAAATGTTAATCAGAATATAAGTTAAGAAATGCAAGACATTTCTATGTAGCAATCAAAATTCTGCTTAGCAGTAGTTCAAAGAAAGGGGGGGGGGGGGGGATAATATATCTTCATTGCGTTGTACTTATCTTTCTGATGTCGCCACATGGTGTGTTTGGTACTCATCTAGTTGCGCCACCGAGTTCATACTCAGCTTCAACTTTTATACAACTGACACTTCAAGATTTAGCTTTGCCATTTAGTTTCTTTAAGTTAATACTCAAAAGCGTCCTTCGGAAAGACAAAAGCGATATCCCTCGGGGCTAGCGGTGTAAAGACCGAGTGACCTTGAGACGTGGCGACGATTGTTTCCTTCATTAACAAGTGGGAGAGATACCTTATCAGAAGAGTGATAGTGAATTGATGGTACATCGTTAGAGTTAATTGTTCCGTCTTCAATGAGGAGGCACTCTCAGCAACGCAAACTTTCTCCGTCTCACTATTTGCTCGTTGGCACACGTGCACGCTAAAGCAGAGTAATAGCTCAGACCAGAAAGAAAGGGAGAGGAGCTTTTTATCAGTTTATTTATTTTTTAAGATTTCAGCCAACCGACTTGCAGAGTTCACACGTTGTTGCAAAAGGTACAGGCTTCAAGAATGATGGTGGATCATTATTCAGCTCATTACCGGAATCATTGTATGTAGGCTGCTACATAATTTTCTATCCACTCCTTTCTCTACAGACTAATTTTGATTGGTAAGAGGCAAGGTGGTTTCTATAGCGATACGAAAAATACCCAACATTTGCTTCGAAGTAATTGAAAGTAGGGATAATTTATCAAAGTTTGAGCACTTTTTTTTATGGAACTCCATCATTATATTATAATAGAATGAATATCATAATTAAAGCATTATAAAATATTTATATAAAAAAGTTTTACAGACATTATTCACTTTTTATCTGCGATTAAGTATTCTAAACCAGCAAGAGTGGGTTCTCCAAAACTTTCTCTAATAAAGATATTATCTCCCATCCCTGTAAAAATTTATGGACCTTTGGTAACAATGGCGTAAAATAATTACAAAAATTTAACTTTTGGCCTAAACTAAGTATGCTTTTCAAATTCATCCTGTGATCCCTGGCGATTAGATCTTAGCATGTTGTTAATAGTATCTGAAATTCGAATTTGTTTTCCCCAACCATTTGAAACTAATATTTGATACAAAACTATAATTGAAGTCACAAAATCACATACCGAATTTGATATGTTTAAGTCATTGCGATTTTGAATTATCACTTTATATGCTTCTGAAAGTACAGACAGACGGTCAGAACCGTTGGGTTTGGCTCAAAATCTGGGAGATGCATATGTTATAGAGGAAAATTAGGTTGATTAATTACTAAAGTAAAAATGAGATAATAAGTTATCAATTAAAAAATGAATTTTACTATGCAGTTCAAGCTTAGTTTTGGTTAAGATTAAGAAATTCTATTTTGTTTTCATTTGTTGGGTAACTTTTTAAAAACATTTTTTTAAATACTTTGGAACAATTAAATGTTCCAAAAGAAAAAGAGAGAAAATAAGGCTAGTAATACTTTAAAACGTGATTAAAAAATTTTAATAAGTTTCTTTATGCAATTTTTATTTTTAAAAAATATTGACATGCTTTGATGATGCTAATAACGTCTTTTAAGTTATAAATTTTAAATTATACTATACTTGACATATATTTTAACGAAGCCCTTTCACTTTTACTCTACTAATCAATTATCTAATTTAAACATTTATGAAAAGAATAATGAGTTTTGGCACATAGATCTCTGCTCCATGACTGGACAGCTAATTATACATAGTCATTATCACCTCATTAGTGTCTAAACAATTGTCATCAGTAAAGTCTTCAGATGATTGAAGATGTGGTAGTCACATAATAGAGATGCATAATTCACGATTTTTTAATAACAAATAACTTTGCTGTTGTTATTTTTAAATATTTGTTTCAAATATCTGTTATTTCAATCATATTATTAATTAAAATTTATTACTTAATATTAAATATAAAATTTATTAATTGTACTTAATACCTAATTTACTAATTTAAATAACGTGTGATTGATTAATTGATTTTAAATTTGATTTTTTTCAAAAGTATTTAATTTCTTTATTGGAGTAAACCATTTTCTGAAAAATTTGAATTAAATATGTATGTCACTTCTTTAAATTGCTTACTTTAGTTCTATGTTCTACCAATAGATCGTGCCAGCAGTAAACGGAATGCATGCAAAGTCAAGTCACAAGAAATTAAAAAGGATTTGTATGGAATAGTGCATTATCAAATGCGAATATCGGAAAGTCAAGGTTACTCTCATGAAGTGGAGCGGCGACTTCACACTTTCCAGTGAAGTCACCACTCCGATAAATTTCAGGGATATGTAATTCAATGATACGATAATTCTAATAACCGTTCCGTTCATTTTTCAATTCATTCACAGATTTCTCCTCTTCTGTTTTGCTCGAGAGCTTCCATTGGACAGATCGTATCGATTGTTACTTATCAGTGAAGTCACCGCTCCGGTAAATTTCAGTGATATCGTATCGATTGTTACTTTCTATCGTGATCCAAAACCTGTAATCGAAATATCACCAGTAAGATCGTATCAGGGATTTGAATTACACCCCTCTTTGAAAAGTATTGATCACTGGTATTTGTGACTTTATGATATTGGTTATGTAATAACCGCTCTTAAAATATTCGTCATCTCTATCACATAATAGGGACAGAATAATGAGTGATCAAATATCTCCTAATCACAAATGTTAACCAAACCTTGAGTTTCAATTGCAGCATGAAGTGGCATTAGAGTTCATGAAATGGAAAGTAATGTTCTATCCCACAAAGGAACATGGATAATGATGATCTTTTCAAATTTTCACCAGATTTTTCTCCTAGTTGAAGAGCATGTTATTAATATTGCCAAAAGTGATAAGAGGCATAGAATGCATTTTTTCTATGTAATCTATTATTCTAGTTATGCACATTTCAAAAGAAATATCTTAACCACTGAAAAAATTACCCACAAATTACATAATTCAGTTTCCTTACCAAGAGCTATTTCAAATTCAATTTGGATTGAAATAAAACATAGAAATTGTGTAATTCCTTGAATTGAACTGCAATAACTCATATATATCAGCAACTTTCTTGAAAAATATCTTGATTTTTTTTCTTACTAATTTCTTTCATTAGAAAAGTTTCATATGTAAGAATATTAGAGCATATGCAACATATTTAAATGTGAGAAAGGCCTTTAATTTAAATATTTACAAATATATAGTGCAGTTTTGCATTCAATTCCCAAATATCAAATGATACATTATTTTTTACAAAAAAAGGGTTTTTAAGTTATATTACAAAACAGATATAACCACAAATGAGTGAATTTGTTATACTTGATTGAAAAAATATGATAAACAGCTCATAGTGATAATTGGTCCTAAAGATATTAGTGTATGTGTATTCAACTTTTTGAAAACATTTTATCATTTTATTTTTTTTCACTATGTGATGATGTCTTTATCTGCTATAATTCATTCCAAAGTCCTCAAGGCTTTGAAGCTGATTCTAAACCATTAAAAAGTGTGTATTTTTTAATAATTTGAAATGCACTAAAACTTTCTTTGCACAAACATACTGATATTGTTAAAGAGTGTAATTTTTATTAATCTATTCATTTCTTTAAATGTGTCAGAAATCTGAGAAATACCCTGTTATAGCTGTAATAATGTTCTTGTTCAAGAAGAATCTTGCTTCTTGCCAAAAACTTGGCAAGAACCCATATCGATTTTTAAATCTTATGATTTGCTACAGTGCAACTAACCAAAACCAATATATTTTGCCCTCAGAATTATTGTACTGTGGTACCAAGACTTTCATGTTTAATAACATCAACTGTCCATGCACATACAGTAAATTTCGTAATGCCTCTAGTTGGAGGGGGGGAAACGTTAATAGGAAGAAAATCATAAAAAAATGCAAAGTAAATTTCACATTATCCTCCCCTACTGACCTGAGTATGTGACCTTGCATTGAAATCATCATGAAGCCCCACAATAATGACAAGCATCATTTGCAGTTTATTGTTGGTTGTTTTATAAAATACTTAAGGTCTGACAGTAGGAAGCTGATTTGTGTTGCTCTTGGTGACAGAAAGTCCTCCAATAAAATGTCTCAAACATAATGGTCATAATCTGGTACTTAGAATGTGTCCATTTTAATTTCATGACAATAGTGATCCATTAATCATTGCGTTCAGTCAGGAGCTAAGGAAGATACCCAAGTCCTACTTTCTGTAAGGATAAAACACAAAAGTCATCATAACTTTCGTTCAATAGTCTTTTCAAACTTGGATGCTTTCAAACACAATTTTCAACAAAAATTATCTTGATATTTGTGGGAATTGTGTTATTGGAACATCTCCAAAATCTCCTACAACAAAAATATGGATGTCAAATGCCTGTACTAATTTTTTTTAAAAATTATTCACCAGAGGTTAATTTGCTTTGTTTTTTGTTGCCTTCCTTGAACAATTTAATTTCACTCATTGAATTTTTACTATATATTTTCCCTTCTCAACAATGCATATGTACAACTTTCATGCTTTCTTCAGAAGACTATATATAACATTCAGTAGGACAATTGACTTTCTTTTGACAAATAGAAATGGCTGAACATTATGAGGTACCAGAAGGAAATGTATAAGTATTAGAAAGGAGTAATAATTCAATAACGTGTTCTCTGACATTTTTGCTGCCTGAACAAATCTACTCAGTGATATGATCAGATAGTATAATTTTTATCTAACTCTCAACAATCTCCAAAACAAATTTTCATTTGGTGCTCTTTGAACTTTCTACATTCAGCTGCTCATTGTCAATTCTGTCAAATCTTTAAAAAAATGATTAATGGCCATTCATTACCATTAACCTAATAGATCAAAATGTATATATTTTGAAAAATCAACTATAAATGATTTGAGATGCTACATTCTCTATCTCCACAACCTCCATTTCTTATTGGGGGGGGGGGGAATGTCATCTTCAGTTTGCTTTTTACGTATCAAACTTTTCCTCTTCCTTGATATCAGTTCCCCTTCCCTTTTCTAATCTTAACATCAGTCAACATCAAATCATTATTATTAAACAAATTTTACATTATGTATGCAAAACACATGGTAAAAATGGTTTTAAAATATCAGTTATTATTTTGACAAATATTATTAGCAAATTCATAGATTTAATATCACTTCCTATCATATAGTAAATAATTCAGAATGTATAAAAAAAAACGTGTTTATAGCAGCAAAAGCCTGTTCTATTTGTAATTACTGTTCTATCTGTATGATGAAAATTGTCCAAGGCAATTGAGAACCCTAAATGAAAACTCGAACTGACTTGTAACTTTTATACCCTACAAATCCAAGAAACATATAATTTTTCCACTGGTATAGCAAATAACCTTTGTAGGGAAAGAAAAATAACACTAAAGTCTTTTTTATTTTATTATTTTACTGTGGTTGCAATTAAGTAAACATATGTTAAAAATTTCAATAAAAATAATTAAAAAAAAAAAAAAAGAAGTGTTTATCATGTTTTTCTATAGTATCTTAAAGATGGTGTACATGTTTCCCAGCTTGCTAAGGCTTTACTAGCACATACTGCAATCACTGTTCTCAATTACCTTAAGTGGTCCTATAGCTTTGGAGTACTATTGAAAGTTAAAATAACAGAAAATTCAAATATTTTTAATAATATAATACTCAAAATTTTTCAAAAGGTATTTTGTATTTAAGACTTGAAAAAAAAATCCATGCCTCCTCCCTTTTTGAATTATAAACAAAACTAAGTCAAAATAAAATCACAGCACTAGCAAGAAACATGATTAAATATTATTTCTCTAAAGCATATGGTTGAATATCATTATTTGCTGTGTTTATTTATTTGAGTGTCATACTACTTTTGTTAAGACTTAATGACAATTTAAAATTGTCTGTCTTATTAAAATATTGTACATTTATTTAAGAAAAGTAGAGGAAACTTAAGCAATTTAGAAAAAAAAGTATAATATTTACATTATTACTAAAATTATTATTGTTTAGAAAACATCTGACCAAGGAAAAGATATTGTAAAGGGGCCTTTACATTTGATAAACTTAGTTTTTTCTTCTTTACACCTGTGTTACAACTGTTATGGTTTTGTTTTGCATATTTTAAATAGAGGTCTGAATATTCTAAATTTAATATTCAGATCAATAATAATTTCAATCGCCTGTAAAACAATAAATAATACAAAAAACTAATATATTTTAAAGTTATTTATAAATATTTCACTTAAATGAACAGTATTTTTTAAATTGCATATTTTGGCAAATTTTCATTTACGTAAAGCATAACATTATGTTAGTTAAAAAAAATATTCTTCAAATAAAAGTCAAGTTATACACATTTATTTTCAATCAAAATACACAAAATATATATGCATACATACAAATTAATACTGCAAAAAAATATTTACAAACATTCATTAGTTTCTTTTTCAATCCAGGTCAAAAGTCCAGTTAAGTTTGTGGATGTGTGCTGATGCTCTTGATTAAAAATTAAACCTAACAGCAAAACAAAATTAAGAAAAAGCTTAAATAATTATCATAACAGAAATATCTCATAAAATATTTATTTCATAAACTTTGTGTAAATAACAAGCAAGAAAATAAGCTAATATTATTTGAAGAGAACACCTTTTGAAATAAAGAAGATAAAAATTTGCATTAACTATCACAGAAATTATATATATAAAAAAATGAATAATTAAAACATAGAAACAGGTTTAGAAAAATAAAACTGGAAAAATAATTAAGTCTGAACTTCTAAACTTTGAGATATTCCGCAATCATTTACTAGCAAATTAAGGCAAATTAATGCTTTTGATTAAAAAAATAATTTTTTAATATAACTTACCAATACTATATACAAGTTAAAAATTCATTAAATATAACTACACATCAGTTGTTGCAATGCTGGCATCAAGAAGAGCAAGCCGAAGAACTTCTTCACAAACTCTCTTATAACGCCATGCATCGCCTTGCAACCTTTTTCTCTTGACTCCAACTGCATGTTGATGCTTAGGAAGTTGACAAACTTCTAATTCAAATCGAAGTTGGATCTTCTTTCCTTCACAAATCTTACCTCGTAATGTAAACCTGAAACACCCAAAAGTTTTAATTAATGATCACAAGGGAGAAATTAATTCGTTTTAGAAAGGAGATATACAAAGAAATAAGATGCTAAAATAAATACAATATTTCAAATGTTTCTCTCATTAACTAATTATTCATTTAGCACCACAATATAGAATGATTTAGCAATCAACAGGAAAGAGTTAAAAAATAATATTTATATTGTTTACATATATACATTAGTAAAAATATATGTATTCAAAAATAAATACACCAAACATACATAAAAACAGCATATACATTAAGCATACAATATTACAGCATATATATGCCAATTTATAGGAAACCTCACTGCCCCAAAAAATATTTTTATGCAAATTTACAAGATTTATTTTTCTAACCAGATTCTGACATCATAAAATATTAATTTTAAGTATAATAAAGTTTCTCTGAACGATTACTCTTGCTTGCCACAAAATGTTCAGTTCATAGATACAATGTTAGGAACAACAACCACTGAAACTCTTCAAGATAGGAGTGTAATTGCTCATTTTACCTTCAATGAAATCTGTATCTTTTTGACTGCTTTAGGAGAAAGAAAAGGATGAGGGGTAAAATGCATACACTAAAAAGAACCTCAAATACAAAATTGAAGTTAAATACTCCTTTCCAATTTGGAGTGAAAAACGAATTTCAACTTCTACAAAAGGAACCGAGATTTTTGTTATCTCTGAACGTCCCTGAGCATATATTTTTAAATCTACAAGAGCGTAAGAAGTATTACATTCATATAATGGGAAAGTGGCAAGATTATAAACCAAGTCTTTCAAATGCAGGAGATTGCAAATAAGCAAAATCCTTAATTGCCTCAACAGAAGAAAAAATGATATTATTGCCCATTTCTCTATAACTATTCAGGAATCTATTATGGATTTTCTTACCAATAGGAAGAAAAACAAAGTTTCTTCTAAAAAATTTTTTAAAACCCAAGTAAACACGTATTGCATCATTCTATTTCAACCCTGACTCCCAAAGATAGTCAAACCTAGCATTTAAGCTGGATCAGCAGTGAGAGAATTAAATAAGCCTTAAAACTGACTGCATAAAAATATTGGATCAAGGTTTGTTTCAATAATTATTTTGTCTTCCAAAAATGAAAATCCTTCCACCAACTCTTCTATATTTTTAATGGATTTGAGCATGGCCATAATAGATTTTTTTCAGTAATTATAGTTAGTTAATTACAGCATAGTGCAGTTAATTAATTGTATAAAAGCATTTAATGATAGAAAAAGGTTATTAGAAAAAAACTTAAAGAAATGAAAGTATAGAATATCCCGTCACTTCCATTCTAAAACTATAATAACTATATATAAAAAAAAGGCTGCCCTCCATAGAAAATCTAATTTGAGTTTGAGTTTAATGAATCTAACTTGAGCATGAAGTTTGTAGTAATATTTACCACAGAAAAACCCATTGTGATATTTTGTTTTTGACTGATTGGTAAGGACATGACACAGACTTGGAACAAAAAGGTTAAATTTCATAAACTAATGAATTGTACCAAATATACACACCAAGAAGGAAAATAAGTAAGATTAACTGAACAAAAAATGACTAAATTTTTTTTAAAAGTGTTTGAGATATTAAAAATATTGTAGAACTATTACATCAAAAAAATGATCTCCAGAATGATGAAATTGGATTCTATAGAATTGTGCCATGTCTATTATTATTTAGTATTCATGAATTTCTATAAAAACAAATCAATATAATAGCTTAATTGCAAATAATTTTATGAAGTGTATTATTTAATTTTGAATTAACAGATTTTTCTACTATTGAAAAAGGTATGTGTGCAATGGTTCTCAATAGGCAAACCAAATGACCCACAACCAATATATGTGCCACCACACTTGGCACATATACGCTTTGAAGGGTGAGAATGTTGCATCTCCAAGCAATGTTTTAAAATTTTTTAATTAATTTTGGCATTTTTCTGGTATAATTTATCAAAAATATAATTGTATAAAAATGTATTTATCTTTTTAATGATACTAATTTAATATTTGTGCACAAATTTTTAAAATTTTGGTAAATTCTTTTAATAAATTTTTGTTAAATTTACAATAATAAATTACAATGTTGCCTTGATATTCAAGACATTTTCATTGTTTTATCAAATACTTAACCACTTGATATTTTTTCTCATAGTTGAAAACTAAAGAAGAAGGATTATGTTTAACATCTGTATTGTTTACAAAACAAATTGTTTAAAAATGAAGTAACTATCCTGCAAGATGCATTGAAGATGGATGAAATAGACATTTACTTCATTAATAAAGCTATGATGTCACGTAAATGATCTCAGTTAAGAAGCTTCATGTACACAATAAACAGAACATATGTAAGGCAATTAACATAACAGACTAATTAAAATAATATCTGACAATTGATGGAATCTTGAAGTTATATCCAAATGATTCAACTGAAATAAAATATAACTAATATCCTTGGAGATCAGTCAGACATCAGAAGCAACTAGTAAGAAATAAAATAAAAACATCATACAGACAAAAAAATAATATACCCTTTCTGTTTGCAAGAAATTCCTTTTCGCATCAAGGCATTCTGGAGCGATTCTAAAACTTCTTCTGGGGTCACTTTATCATTTGTAGCAGAGACATTACAAAGATTCTAGAAATAAATTAATTTCAGAATAAATAATAACAGCACAAAAGGAAGAGTTTACAGAAATATCCTATCAACTATTAAAAAATATATAGAGTTCTCAGAAAGAATAAATTAATCCCATTCAGAATTTTTTTTTAAATAAAATAATGCAGATTGTGACATCATTAGATCATTACCTATATCAGCCATATATTAGCTATATGAGCACATGCAGAAGACAACAATTTACCTTATAAACAGCAACAGACATCAGATTGTAATAATATTCCAATGAAAAATCTTATAACATTATGACATGAAATATTACAACATAAAAATTAAAAGTAGAATTCTTTTTTGCTGTTATTATTTCTGTAGTCAGAACTGAATCATTGAATGAAGCTCGCTAGACACTTTTGTTGCTCGAACAAGTTTTTGCAGAATTGTTTCCCCTGCCATCCAAAGCATATATTATATAGCAAAATTCTTTGTGATATTATATAGTGAAGCTCTTTTTGACTTCTGTAAATGTTTCCAAACATGACTACTTGCCTGGAATCTATCTTATACTAAGATATTTCTTCCTTGTAAGATTTAGAAAGCATTTTAACATAACATTTGTAGGATGGCATATTCATTTCAAATTGTAATACGAATAATGTAAAATTTTTTAAAAATATTTTGTAACTCACACAGTAGAACCTAAAGTTACCATATTTAATATATAGTTATAGTGAGTGTGTAGTGAATTGCTAATGAACTGCCCGATTTTAAATACATTAGTTTTAATTTCCACAAACACAGCAACACTACAAATTTACAAACATACATAGACAATTAGGTTAAAGAAAACAGTATGATGGAGGGATTCCACCGTTTCCAACCGAAAGCACTCAGCATTAGCAGAAGGGTTGAGTATAGGGGAAAAATTCAACCTCAGGATGCAGGTCTGCCGTGCAACTGCTTGTCTACTGTAAAACACCACAAGGGGTGTTCTCTGCACAAGAGGAAAAACAGGTGCTAAATAGTTAGTTTTGGAGTTGTATTAATAATGGTTTTTAAAAAACCTTACTTCAAACTTAATTAAAAATTAACCTCATTTAACTTTTAATATGTACCACTACATTAAGAGATTTTTTTTACATAATTTTACATTTTTTTTAAAAAAATAAGCTATTTAGTGAAATTAATCTTATTTCCAAACAATGTTTTTCTTCAATTTCATTTTTTTAAAACTTTCATTTTGTAACAATTGTTATTATTTAACTGGATTTGCAGAATTATAAACATATGCTTTGCAAGAATGTTAAATACATTTTCCTCCTGAATGCTTATTATCGCTATGTTATCAAGAATAAATTTTAAAAATAAGATAAAGATGGATGAATCAAACCCCCAAAAATTACAATACTCTGTGTTTCAGACTAAAGATTTGAAAATCTTTTAGTTCTCTCCCATTTTTTTTCCATGTTATCCTCCTATAACATTGGATTGTTGGAAAACTCAGAGTAGTGAACTTGGGAAATTAAACTTAATAGTTATAATTCTTTAAATTATAAGCATAATTTTTTTTATCTGCCTACTTCTTAAATTCTTAACCATGTACTTGTTTGATAGCATTAAATAAAATAAACAAAATTACATGCATGTATTGTTTTGACTTATTGCTATATA
Organism: Argiope aurantia; assembly: GCA_026543865.1. Taxonomy (NCBI): domain Eukaryota; kingdom Metazoa; phylum Arthropoda; class Arachnida; order Araneae; family Araneidae; genus Argiope; species Argiope aurantia. The sequence goes on from JAPMOR010081789.1 coordinate 185,359, forward strand.
AAAGTAATAATTAATAGCAATTCCTTAATGCAATAGCACAAGAAACTCATTTTATTCATTCTGTAATGACTAATGATTAATTATAGATAATGCATTCTTTATATAGTCAACCTACCTTCACTTGACGTGGTACAAGAGGTCCACACATTCTCTTTTTTGGAGTTAGAAGATTTTTAACACAATCTAATCCTTTTTCAATACTACCAAAAACCTTTTTAGCAGAAGACCCTATATGTCTTGGAGGTCGGCGCTTCGGTGTCATTGAACACAATGTAGGAGATTCAAAGGATTTAGCTCTATACGGAAGAATATATATTTAATCAGAAAAATTAATGGCCTTATATGTATATATAATAAATGCTAATGGTTTTCTTTTATACAATAATTAAATCCTATTAGTACACTATCCTTTAAAGTTTAAACTAAGACAAAAATGTTGTAGGTGGCCTAATTCGGCCTTAAGGAATGTATAGCCAAAATTTTCTGAAGACTGCATTCACCATCTTGATTCTATGATGTTCCAGCAACTGGACTGAACAGCATCACAATATTCCGGATAAAATACAGTGTCATTACATCTCTGAAAAGTGTGACTGATCGAGCACTATAGTGAAGCCTCAAACTGCATAAAATCTCTAGTATTTAAATGAAAAAATAAATAAAAAAATAGTAGCAGATTTAGCATGGTTCAGGTTACAAAAAAGGGGGCTAGCTCAGATTCATGATCCAAGGGCAATTCTAAAAGCATTTTCAGTGCTTTTCTGAGGATTTGTAAACTTCATCATACTATTTCCAATAAAATTAATTTACAATAAAAATATCAATTATAATTATGTTTACAATAAAAAGTAAACTATTAAACACATACACAATTCCATAAAATGAATGGAAGCAAAACTTGAAATCAAAAACAAAAAATTCATGTAAGTCTAAGATGACTGAGGCTACAGATAAAAAGACCACAAAATTTCAGAAACTCAGATTAAGGGTCAATCAGTTTCAATAACTCTAACCCTCCCCAACAACATTTTTTGAATTGAGCTCATTTTCCCTGGAAAAAGAGAAAATAAAGATAGACATAGTTTCTTATCATAGCATCCAGCCATATTACATGATCACTGCAATGTTCCAGCTGATGCAATGTTTATTTTTATTTAATAATTGTATATATGTTTTCTCTCTCTCTCTCTCTCTCTTTTTCAAATATAGAATAAATAACTTAAGATATAAATAACAAAATTATGTAAAATTCTTTACAACTATTTTTGTATCAGAAAAAAATTAAATAAAATTCCTTGAAAAAATATGTTTTAACATAGTTTGCTATAATTATGCTTCTGCTTCATTTAAACTATCAATTATTGAAAAAAAAAAAGCTAAAATTTAATTCTAAACTCAAGCTTACAACATGAATATACTACATATTCATGTGAATCTCTGAAAAAATGCTCTTTGATAATACATATATTTTCTCAAAAAAACATGAAAAAAACTTTATTATTTCAATGAATATTACCTTTTATCTGATGTATATAATGGAATAATAACTGATGAAGGTTCACCAATTTCATTCACAGCTGTGTCCAAAGAGGCAGAAAAAACTAACGCTGTTGGTGACCTTAATCCTAAAAATAATTACAAGCAACTTCAGAAGGATTTTTAAAAAAAAATCAATGTAGGTAAAAAACCGTTTTAAAAGATTTCAGTGCAAATTCTTTTATATACATAGTTTCTTACCACAGTTTTCATTACAAATCAATTTATTCTTAACAACAGAAGTCGTTGATCTCTTATTTTTCTTAGCAGATGGTACTTGTGGTAAAACAAAATTTTCTTTGTCAGATTTATTATTAGGAGTAACAATACTTGGTGAAGCTGTTTTAGATGAATGCATAGAAGTCTCAGACAGCTTCTGGGGGCTTCCCAATGCAAGCAATTCTGAATCCATAATGCTATCCATTGAAACTGTCTTGAACACAGGAGATGTATCAAAAACACTAGATATATTGTTGTTGAACTGTAAATAAATAGGCATGGTAAATTGTAACAGAAAAAAAAAAGTTTTAAATCTAATTTTTTTTTTAAAATATCAAATATAAAAATAACAAAGACAAATAACATTTATATATTTCAAAATATGATCTTATTAGAAAAATTAAATAAACTCAATCATTATGAAAAATTTCTACAAGCCTAACAAGAAATACACTAATGTTTTTAAATGAAGAGCAATTAAAATTCATAAATATTACCTTTGATTCTTTAAGTATAGATTGTTGCCTACGCAGCAAAAGTGGTTTTCTAGATCGTTTCTTTAACAATAAAAGATGATAAGTAGCATCTAAATAATCAAATTTACTCTGTAAAACAAAATATATTATTTCAATATAGTTTTATTAAATAAAAGGTAGTTTCAGTATAGAATTAAACGAAATCTAACAAAATGGCAACTAATTTATGAAGCACCAGCAATGCAATGGAATTTTATCCAATTGTTATTTAGTTCTGATTTAATTAGATTTAATCTGATATTAATTAAAAAACAATATAATTACAGGAAACTAAAAAAATCATATTCAATTTTAATAACAATAATAATAAATTATAATGTTCTAATAGAAACATTAAATAAATGTTATTAATATTGTATAAATTTCATAACTTGGAAAAAGTTTTTTTTTTTAAATTTTTTACAACAAATCAACTTTTAACTAATTTTTATTGAAAAAATATATAATGAAAGAATCCAATTGCTTCATAATTAATTTCAAATTTATTTATATTGATCATTTATTATATTTTGAAAAAAATGTATATATTTTTTCTCAGTGTTTTAGCAAAGTTACAATAATTAAATTAAAAATTTAAGAAATTCATTGAAACACAAGGAATAATAAAACATATTTGTAGTTTAGTATTTAAAGTATTGTGTTTGTATTTAAGTTTTTTTAATTCATATGTTGAATTAATAAAAATTTAACTAACTTGATTTAAAGAAATTTCAATGGATCTCATTGACCGTTTATAATATACAGCCAATTCTGCTAAACAGTCAGGATCAAATTCTTCCACCTAAATCAAAATATAAAAAAAAATTCATGGTTAGCTAATTTAATAGTATATCAAATTCAAATGCATCACAAATATGAATTCATACAGTCCAAGAGAGAAAACAGCAAAATATAAGAAAAAAAAAATACTAAACATGCAAAAAAAATTCAATCAAAATAGCATATAATTAATAATATAAAAGATCAAATGAGCTATTTCACATTTTAAAATCAAATATTTTTCAAGTTTAGTCTAGTTAAAGTCAAAATTCCATTTTCATCAATTAATACATAAAGAAATTATTATCATTTCCTTAGAAAAATCCTTCAGTTTACAAATAATATTTAATAGTTACATTCAAGTACTTAATAAAGCTTGGTCATTTTTTAAAAAAATTTTTGACTCATAAAATAGTTTGTAGAGAATTATATTAAGGAAGATTTTGTTTTCCTGCAGCAATGTGTGCATACCGTGCCATTTACATATACATTTTAATCTTTAAAAAGTAACTTTTTTATGAATAGCTTTCATGTTGAACATTAACTTTGATTATTTAAAAAGCAATACTTAAAAAGTTATTACAATAAAATATATTCCTTATGTTTTTTAAATAAGAAAATCCCCTTTTTTTGTGTAAATGAATTTTTGACAATTATTCTAAACATAAATCCATCGTAGTGAATTTTAAAAGATTTTGCTTTAATTTTAATGATAATTTCCTTTCACAAAATATAGTTTCTAAATTTTGTATTGTAAAATCAAAGGCTTTACAACACTGCAGTGCAGCTTGAGCCAACTTTTGTACCAATTTTATCTGCCACATGAATAATGGGATCAAAACACAAAAAATAACCGGGCAAGTCAAATACAAAAAAAAAAATAGCAATAAAGAAGATGGGTTCCACTATTAGAAAACTTTAAATAATAGTAGTTACAGAGAAAACAAAGATTAAAAAATAATGAAGTAAAATGAATGATTAATTAATCATTAATTTGTACAAAAGTACTTAAAATATTAAAAATATAGTAGAATTATTATGTAAAAAGAAATTAATCTCAACAAAATAATACTTAATTCCAAAACTGCTGAAATTGATGTTTCTGGGAAAATATATAATGTTTGCAATAATTCTAGAGAAAATTTTTCAACATAAAAATCTTATATTTAACTAATGACATTTAAATGAAGAACTACAGAATACAAGTTTAAAAGAAAAAATAAAAATTTAAATGATTCCCTTATTGAAATAATATTAAATATAAAAGCAACAGCAAAAAATTTCCCAGTTATTCTGAATAAGTTAAACGGAATAATTCAATTTTATAAGCAAAAATTGAATTACATATATTAAAAATATCTTTATACTATGTGCTCTTGCATAAGCTCATTTCATGCTTTTGTATAAGGCATACCCTTTTCCCCCCTGCCTTTTTCAATATTTTATTAGATAAAATTGCATTTAAAATATTCAAATTAAAAAGCAATTATTCATATATAAATAACCAACTAGCAAGATTATTTTAATACTGCCAGATAATTATTTTTGTGGAAGGAGGAAAAAGAATAAAGAACCAACTTCTTTGTATGATTCCCAATTTGAAGATTCAAATCCATTCAAAATCCATGGATGAGATTTCAGTCCTTCAATTGATATCCTTTTATTAGGATCAACTTGTAGCATCTGTTGCAAAATTTCCTTGCTCTCACTTGATAACCATAATGGACAAAAGTATCTGCCCTTCTGTAACAAAATTCAGATTTCATTAGACTGAGATATAAAATATATGAGCCAAAAGCTTGTAAATCACTCAAAAATAATTATAAAAATAATTGCCTTTGCTTCTAAGTATTTAAAAAAGAGGGCTACTTTTTTTTTTTTTTTTTTGCCAATGGTCATTTATAATTCATATCAATAATTTAAAATTGAAATAATATATATTAAATTTTAAAATTAACAAATGCATTTATGTGCAAAACTTTTCTAATTTTCTCAAAGGGTTACCAGAAAAATTTTATATAAACAAAGCAAGAAAGAAAAAGTGCTAATAAAAATTATAAATAAATGCTTATAATGTTTAATTATGCTGTTATTTATTAAATTATAGGATTCTCCAATAAAAATATTTGAAAGAAAAACATAAAAAAAAGAAGAAAAAAAAAAGAAAAGAAAACTCTAAATAGTGGACGATGCGATCAAAACAAATAAATTATTTTTCAAAAAAAAAAATTTTTTTAATTCTGTGAAAAAAAATTAAAAAATGTGATGCCAGACAGAAAGTATATTCACATGATGCAAACAAAATTCTTACAATATTGGAACAATATTTAGAAAGCAGAGGAGAAATGTTATGAAGAATTGCTGACTTCATGGCAATATGGTATTAAGTTGAAACAACCTAAAAAACTTTCCACTCGCACTGTTCTCTTCATGACAACAGAAATACCACATACCAAATTCAATAAGACTTCTTCAGTAAAAACCATGCAATCAACTGAATCACCAACCCTGTAAATTTCTGGTATTTGATGAACTAAGAAGATGTTGATATGAAAACGATAGCTTGAAAGTCTCAAAAACCACAGGAATGTTAGAAGAATTTTGTTGCTCATTTGATATGATGATAGATAAACATCCAAATAATTATGGTTAGTATTTTTTAGCTATTATGAATATTTGCTGACCCAAAGTCAATTAGTTATAGAACAATTCTAATAATTATATAATATTTTAAAATAATGAACCAATAATAAGCCAATACAGAAAAGAATTCTTAACAATTAGAGCCTTGAAGATTGGAATGTTAATAATTTATTACTAGATAAAGGCATTACCTGTATTTTCTTGTAAAGTTTTGTTACATTTTCGTCATCAAATGGCAAGAAACCACACAGAAGTGCATACAGTAAAACACCCATACTCCAGATGTCAACCTGGATATAAAACAAGTTAAAAAAGAGGGAGGGGGTGAAATATAAAAATAACCAAAAACATAATTCGAAACACAAGACTAAATATTTTTAAATATCTAAATCATTAGTGGAAAATGAATTAAGCACTTCAACTTTAATAATAAAATATGGTACAGTTGAGATATTAACCCATCAAGTTTAATTCAAGCAATTAAATAAAGCTGAAGAAAGAAATTTAAAAAAATGTGAAGAAAAAATTTCATTCCCATAGATCCTGTGTGTGTGTTATTAAAAAAATTTGTAAATATATGTTAAAAAATATTTATAACATAAGAAAATAAAATTTATTTAAATTCTACCTTAAAAAGAAATGAAAGAAAGAAATAAAGTTTCAGATCATAAAATTGAAACAAATTGAGAAACACTAAACTTATAATAAATTATGAATAAATTTCTTATAAATTATGAATGAAATATCAAAACTAATATTGTTGTGAAGTAAAAATTACTTACTCCAAAAAAATTTTAATAAAAAAATGATTAAAGCGTTGGCAGAAAATTATTTAAAAAACAAAAATTAATTAATTAATTAATCAATATATTTAAAAAGTTTTTTAAATAAAATGAAATATTTAAAAATATTTATACTTTTTTACATTATTTCAAAAATAAATTAAAAGAAAAAATAAACAAAATTCAAAATGATGATACTTTAACTTAAAAATCCAGTTAAAGATATATACACTAGTTTAATGCTTGACTATGACATTTTCCCTGAATGTTTTGACAAGGTAAGATAAATTTTGTTAAATATACTGAGTGAAACTTGTCTATGAGCATGCAAATACATATTTCATTGGTGAGACAAAGCAAAACAAAAAATAATGGAATGCAGCTAGTTTAGCTGCAGAAGCAAAATGTAATATCTAATAAATAAGATGCTCTTAATAGATTAAGGAGAAGAGAAAACTCATACTTTATTTCCATTATAATTATCACCAGTGATCAGCTCAGGAGCAGCATATGCTGGACTTCCACAGCAAGTCTCAAGTTGTTGTTGCATTCCAGTCTGTCAAAAAGAAAATATAATATATATATAAGATGAGGTTGAATATTTTTTACAGGTCCATGAATATTTTTTTCAGCCATTAACATTAAAATATATCTTTCTAAAATATATTCTTCCATTAAAATGCATTCTTCTGTTTTTTTTTTTAAATTTATTAAATTAGAAATTTAGCGTAAATTTTTGTACAGCTTACATTTTTACAGTGATCATATTATATTTATACTACTTATCATGATTATAAATGGTTTCCCTCCATGATAGATAGAGAAAGAAAAAAAGTAGTTTTTAGTCTTAATTACATTAGTATCTTGTTTTAAAGCAACATGTTAGTTATTTTGGGATAAATTTTGCAATTTTGAAACCAGTCAGATAACACGTCTGATTTGGCATCACCTCCTAAATTTTCACATCACAATATTAGAAGAAATCTGATTTATAGTGTTAAATATACACAAGGCCCTGCTATACAGCAGTTCTTTACTAGATCGGATCCCAAAACTAAAAACCAAAACTTCATCATTAGATCATTTTCTGACCAAGGCAAAAAACAACGAACATAGATTATTGTATTTATCTAGAAACGTGATCAATTTCTAAGTTTTCGAAATGCTAAGTGAAAATTTTAGAATTCCAAGTAAGCTTACTGGATGAGTTTCTTTTGGGCAGAAAGGATTAAAGTATCAATTTTTTTTAATCAGAACTAAGAATGTAATTATTACATTTAATTTAAAAATATATATATCATATGCATATAGTTTCTTGTAAATTTAATAAAGAAAAGGATGATATTAATGTAAGTGTTGATTTTGGAAATCAACAAATTTTCTCAGAAAATGCACAAAATTGAATTTAAAAAATTCAAAATAAATTTTATTAATTGAATCAAAGGATTCTCTTCTATTTCCATTACAGGTTTAAATGAGGTGCTTTGGAAACAATGCAAAAAAAAAAGAATGGTTCAAAGAACTATGATGGCTATATAGTGCACAAATGTCAAAAAACATTTCTATAACTTAAAAATAGACAGACTTCTTATTAACAGGGTCAATCTTGGGAAGGAAGAGATTAGAAATGCACTTTTCCATAATTATATATTTGGCAGATTTGTCACTTCATGCTTAATTACCTTATATTGGTGCGGCAGTTTTTCAAGAATTACCCCCTCTTTTTGAAAATAACATGAATATCTTCGCTTCTTTAAAGTACACAAAACAGAAGTAATTAGTTGCCTAATAACAATTATCACCATGCCTGTTGCCTTTCAAAAGCATTCTTCTTCCTCTAAAAAATCTTCTGTTTTATGTCTTTAAGTTAATAATTTGAACATGATTAATCATAACCAATTTTATATTGAGACCTTGAGAATTAAGATCTTGTCACATTTTCTTTTTTTAATTGAAACAGAATTTGATAATTTAATATTTTGAAAATGCATTGAAACTCTGTTGCAAAGCAATTATGAAACCTTAAATACTGGATTTGAATTTTTTAAAAAAATATTTATTGGCAATTGTTTTTACAGGTTAAAAAAATACTAATGATTATTTATCTATATTTATAATAAAGCTCAATGTGTGTGAGTGTTGGTGCTATACAGGCCAGACTGTTTGACCTACAACTACCAAATTTGGCATATGTATACCTTGGAGGTCGAAAATGCGCACCTCGGGGTGATTTTTTTTCAATTTTTAATTAAAATATTAATTAATTAAAAATTAAGCGAAATTTTGGAGTTTTCCTGCTATAATTTTTGAAAATATTACAACAACTATGTTTACTATAATACTAATGTTTTATTCTACAAATTAAATTTCTATTTTTAATGAATTTTTAAAAAATAATTTAATCATATTTTTCAGCAATTTATTTCGCAGAAAATAAAATTAAGCCTGCATGAGCACATTACGTGTCAATAGGAATACTGACAAAAGTTAAAATTTAAAAAATAAATAAACTATTATTGTAAATTAAACATATAAAATTGTAATTTTCAGCATGTGTCTGCATGAAATGAAATATATTATTTAAAAAATAAATGCAAGAGTTTAATGATCTTTTGCAATATCTATATAATTAATTCAATGAATCATTTTTATTTAAGAAAAACATGGTTAATATATGCAAGATGTCTACTCTAATCAGGACCTAACAGTTAATTTGTAAACCATTAGTAATAGACATACATCTGTTAACAAAATAGCCTAAATGAATTAAATAATTATATTTAACTTAAGTCAATAAATGTTGATAAATTACAAATTTTTATTGTTTGCATAGATTTTGACATGCCCTACGAATCACATTTAGCAAAACACCTTTGAGACACTAATCTTCTAAATAAAAAGAATTACATTATATTCAACTAAATCAATCACTAAAGCTGGGTTACGAAAATTTGAATACCCCTATTCTATAAAATTGGCAGATTTTAGACCACTTCACCAACTATCTCAAAGAAGATCGACCAATCTCAAGATTGATTGGTGGTTTACAGGGATTGGGGAACAGGGATTCTTAAGGCTGATCGACTTAAGATTATAAAAATTTTGGTAATTCTAAAATTTCTATATTCAAAAGTTAATGAAATGATCAGACTTGATCGCCTAAGATAGAAACGTTTATTTATTGATTTTTAAAAGTTGAAGTATCAAGAATATTTAGCAAAATATTATTCCTTAGGACCAAAAGACTGTAACATTTAGACTTCATAATTTTTTGAAGTATATTTATAGACCAAAACAAAATAAAATGTTATTATTTATATCATTTAAATCCTTTTGAAAGTAAAACTAAAAACCGAATTTTACAATGAATCAAAGAAATTTTTGTTGAATAATTTTTTGAGACGCATAAATTATGCAATGCATGTATTTCAATGCTGAATAACTCTGTTTTCAGCACTCAATTTAAAAAAAGCTTGATTTCAGTATAATATTTTATTAAAAACAGTTTATCATTTACACTTTAATTAAAAGTTGAAATTTTAAGAGAGATAACAGAAAATTAGAAAATGATACATACTACAATGAACAAAACAGTTTAAGGCCTTGATAATAGTATGAGTGAATTATACGTCTACTAGATTTGAAACTTAAAAATATTTTGCTGATGAAGCTATTAAGTAATCAAGCTACATAAAATTTTTAACTGAAAATTTTAACGAGCATTAATATTGGCGAATTGGCTGGTAGTCAAAGGCAGCTAGTTAAAAATAAAGTTGCAGGCAATCGAAAGCGTTTTTGTACTATAATATTTTATAAAATATAAATTTTTATATTAAAAATAAGTATCTAAAAATATTTCTTTACAGATATATTTAGATTCCAATAAGAACTAATATTATATAGATTCTTACATTTTTCATATGAGCACATATTCAAAATTTTGCTCACAAATATTAATGTATTGGAGATGTTTTAATGAAGTCTTTGTGGCAATGAATGAAATTGTAAGTTTTTCATGAATAAAAAAAAAAGCAACATAAAAGTCATCCTAAGTAAAGATGAATATTTCAGTTATCATATCATTAACATGATACCATTTGATATCAATAGAATAACATTTTTCTATGCATTTTTTTTTTATTTGAGCAGTAAAGGTTAATAAAAAAGATAATGCTCAATCACATCAATTAGTCTATATATGTTTAAAAGGTTAATTGATTGTAAGAAAATTATCGACAAAACATGAAAGATGTGGAATAATTGAAAAATACTGTTAATTATGGCTAATAAATTCTGATTGTGTTAATTATCTATTAACTAATTCTATTTTTGAAGCAATTCTAAGTTTGCATTATTCTTTAGCTGCAATGCTATAAAATTAATACAATAATTTTGAAATTTTATTTTTAAGATTGCCTCAATTGAATTCTATGTGAATTTGGAAATTCAGTTTTTAATATACATTGAAAAGTTCAAACTTGATTATATTAATTTAATATTATACATAATGATTAAATATATAATTTAAATAAAGAAAAAAAAATGGATTTAAAATACTTACTTTAGGCTTAGCGCACAGTCCAAAATCTATTAATTTTAAGTTTTGTTCATTATCCAACAAAAGGTTTTCCTAAAAATAAATAAGATTAAAATCTTATTAGAAATAAAACAGAATTTTGTAATGCAAAATAAGTATTCACTAAGATATACAGGTAGATATTTCATCTCAGAATTAAACACCAACAAATTCAAAAGTTCATTTTGATTTTCTTATCCATATATGAATATATAATCAAAAGAAAATTATTAGTATATCAGATAAAATCCTTATAAACTCAGCAATGATACCTAACTTTAGAAACCAAAATAATTTCAGAATTTACTTTTGGTAAATTATAATTATTTAATACAATTTTATAAAGCTATCTTAAGCTTGCATATCAAAACCAGTTTATCAATATTACAGATGTGTTTTACAAGATCAATTAGCAAATTGTATTTAAATCATCTTTAGTGAATTATGTCCACACATATGTAAATATACAACAAATAGAGCTATAGATGGATTTAGTCCAAAATCTAACACACATCTACAGCTGCTGACTATCTACATAAAATTATGAAGATAGCAAAAAAATACCCAGATTTAAACAAGATGCAGCTCTTAAAACAGCAAAGTTTTTGGACATGCATTCAAATATTTTTATAGTATTCTGAACAAATATAAAATGCACTTTTAAAAGTCTCTTTTTAGTTTCAATATATTCCACTAGAATTCAAGCAGCTTGTAGTCATCATCTTAATATCAGTAACTTTTTCTCAATTTCTGATCTGTGCAGAAGAAAAGGGGAATGAGTAGAAAAGGGATGAGCTTCCACTGTTTAACAGTCATGAATGGTATTACTTTTTTTTTTTAATTATGGTCTTTTGTTCTTACAATGTTTAAAAAGAATGGCATTTTTTTTAATGAAAAACAAATTGCGAAATTTAAAATTCCCTGTACTTTTCTGGTTTTTATGAAAAATTACAAGATTCCCAGCTTTTTCTTACTTTGTTGGTAATTTTTAAATTCCTTGTATTTTCCCAGTTCTTCCAATGCTACATCAACCCTGACAATACTTTCTTTTCAGATACTTCATACATAAGGAAGTAAAAATCAACTATATAACAACCAAAAATAATATTGTGCAACTTTCAGACTCCCACTTCAAAAAACATTCAGAGATCAAGGCAAATTCATTTTGTTTTAGAAAAATGTGAGTTGTTTTTCATTTCATCTTCCATTCTCACATAACAATTATGCCAGTACTCTTGACAATCCTTTGATGTTCTATTTCTGTCTGCCCTATATTAATGCTAATAAATGCTAGTAAAATGTAGTTCTATAAAAATCAGTTTCCATGTATTTTTGTATTGCCTGAATTGTTTATTAACTGAGCTCTCAATATATTTCAAAATCTGACAGAAAAATAATTCAAATATTTCATTTAAGCATAAATTGGTTGAAAAATTGACCTACTGGTTTTAAATCACGATGAGCATAGCCTTTTTCATGGATGAAAGCAACAGCAGCAATTATTTGTCTGAAAAAAACTCTTGCTTCCTTCTCTGTAACACGATCTCTCTCAATGATATAATCAAACAACTCTCCTCCAGGACAATACTAAAACAAAAAGAAAATAAGGTTGTTAAAAGATCACTGGATCCATCAATTGTTCTTGAAATGGTAATAAAATTTGAAACACGTTTAATTCAAGATCATTAATATTCTAAAATTGTTAATACAGATGTATGTTTATTTTCTTATAAGTGCATAGGCAAAATATTTCTAAAATTCAAAAAATTAATTATTTATTTGTATACAAAAATCTTTTGAGAATGTTTGTTTGAGTACTTGAAAGAAAATATTCCAATATCAAGAAATTGTAATTTTTATGTTAATAACTAGATTCTGTTAATAAAAGAAGTAGGATTTTAACTCTTTTTAAACAGAACACTTTGTTATTCAGGCATAAATAAAGCACTAACAAAAAAACTTTTTGTTAATAATGTTTTTGGACAATGAATAAATAAATTATTCTAACTTTAAAAAAAAAACCTACAGAGTGTCTTGAAAGATTGTTTATAGAATATTCAGGATGAGGATAGGCTCAAACATGCAAGTAGAAGCAAGATATTCTTACAATAGAACATGACGGCAGAAATTCATAGAGGACTATTACAGGGGATTCTTTATCAGAATTTTGTAAAAGGAAAAAAAGAGGAATCATATGAAATAAAATGTACAACATAGATTTTAATGAGGGAAAAAATCATAACACTACAAAGTGGTTACACACAAACTATATTGCTTCAAAAGCAAGTTCTTTGAATATTTTAAATACTCCAAAAGTTATTTATTGAAACAATATCCTTCCTGTCACTATTATATCACTCAAGATGATGATATGGATATCCATATTCAAGCAATTGGGCCACTATACAATGGCAAATCTGTATATCATTACATCTGTATTGTGCATTTTATTTGGTGTATCATTTTTTAATATTGCTCAAATCTTCAAACAGTCTCCTATAGTGTCCCCCCTTCTTGCATTTCATATTATATATATATATGAAATGCAAGAAAGGGGGACACTATAGGAGACTGTTGTTTGTTTGATATTGTTTGCAATATCTATATATATATATATATTGCAAACAATGAGTAGTCTCTACATGTCTTGGAACAACTGTATACATAACAGTAATAAAAACTTCAGATTTACAATAAAGCAGTGATAAGATTTTAATATATAATAATTAACTGGCAGGATTAGATTTTAATTAACTGGATTTATCAAAGCTCATGCAGAAGATGGAATGTATTTAAATTTCAAAATTCAAACAAATGTATTTAAATAATGAATAAAAAATATACAAACACAATTTAAATTTTATTGAAATATTTCTATTTAAACAATCCAAAGGTGTAATTAAATACACAGTGCATTCATTTTTTAAACTCCTCAAGTGCATCTAAATAATTTTAAGATTTAATGTTTACGGCTTTTTACTCCATTTTTCATTTTCTTTTTATCTTTTATCCATTGATTGTTTATTATATATATGAAATATTACTTAAAATGTTTCTTCTATATTCAAATCCACCAATAAGCCATCATATCTTACCTCTAAAACTATAAAATAATTCTTCTCTGTTTCAATGACTTGATATAATTTGCAGATATTAGGATGATTTAATATTTTCAATGCTTCAATTTCTAGTTGTACCCTAGGAAGATCATCCTAGACACACGAAATAATAATAATAATAATAAAAATAGATTCAACTGACATTGATTAAATATTCTATGTAAACTAAGGTTAGCCATATCATATTAAAAACAAAACATAATGCAAAATTTATTTTTTTAATTATATCAGTTCATTGGTCATTTTTAATGAAATCACATTTCAAATCTTGGAGGGTGTAGAACTAAAAAGATTCAACATGCTGCATAATTGTGGATTTTTAAATTTGTAAAATATTTCATCAAAATTGTTTATATACTTTACTATTCTTGCTTTACCCTTCTTTTAATGGCATTTAACTATTTATCCCATAAATCATGAATTTAAAGCACGTTCAAAGTTTAGTATCCAAAATTTCATTGAAAATATATAATAATTTTCATAAAGTATACAATTTAATTTTATTATCTATACAAAAATATATTGAAATCCCAACAAACTTTTTGCAAAAAGAAAAAGGATAATTTATATACAAGAAGGCTTCAATTCAATTAATTATATTAATGATCATATTTTAAATTTAGAATTATAACTATGTATTACTGACAATATATAATTTAATTATTACATATTTATTATAATACTCTTAAACAAAGTAAAACTAATTTAATGAACAAACAAAAAATATTTTAGATACAAATTTAAAAAAATGTATACTTCAGTTGTGAGTTTGTATTATCAATTCTAAAAATGACTCTATTATTGATTTAGAATTGCAGATAGTGTTACACATATTTAAACTGTTATGAAACTTAGAAGGAATCCACAGAATTGAGACCAGCTGGCCAGAAGGTCATATATCAGTAACATCATAGTTAAAGTCCAATTTTCAAATTCCTATACCAGAAATTGCATCATTGGCTATGGTATTTATGCTGGTGCATATATATCTGCATGCTAGAATACCTTGTTTTGATATATGCTGGTTTCCCTTTTCAAAAATTTACAGCATTATAACCATGTACATAATACCATCTTTAACTCTTTTTTTTTTTTTTTTTTTTTTTTACTAAGCCAATGACATTATATAGCTGAAATTTTTGATACAAGTTACAATTTTGAAAACTATTGTTTGAAAACACTGACGATGATGAAATTGTGAGAGAGTTATGCTTACTCCTTGACAGCTGAATCTCAAATCATTCTAGGTTATAAACTGAAATTAATAATAACCATATTAGTGTAAAATATCATTTAATATCATAACAACATTATTCAATATCCTAACTTTTCTATTGTTAATAATACTGTGCATCATCTTATATTATCAGATAAAAATGATTATAAAAAGACAAAAGAAAAAGAAATAAGTATATAAAATTCTGAGCGATAAAACACCATATTACAAGACATACACACTAAAATAAGTTCACCAACTATTTCAATTAAAATCAACTTAGCCTTTCATAATACTAATTCTGTCTATACATATATGTAAATAGGATACAATAAATAGTCAAATAAGGAATATAAAACAAAATCAGCAATTGCTTATTTAAAGCTATTAGCAATGAACTAACATTAGCTTCCTTTTAATAAGAATTTCAATCAATCCATCCCTTTCCCCATTTTCTAAAATTCAACATCCAATTCACTGGTAATGTGAAATGCTTCAAAGGCTAGATAAAACAAATGTGGAAAGGAAAAATAATCCTAAATGCATAATTTTCATAAAAATGCAACATTTTTTTTTTTTACTGAAAACTAAATACAATAAATACTGTCTATTACTGACTATTTTAATCAAATATGCAATAATGCTGAACAATATAAAATTATGAGACATAAATTCCAATTTCAAGACAAAATTAATAATTTATAAAAAATTATCAATAAATTAATCTAATAAATATATATATTCTTACTCCTAGGGATGCTTTATTCATGATTTTAATTGCCACTTTCTCACCAGTAAGTACATGAGTTGCAAGTTTTACTTTAGCAAAACCTCCTGTAATTTAAATAACAAAATGTAAATTAAGATCCATGATGTTAAAATAACATGATAAATGTCCAAAGTGATCAAAATTCCAGAATAACAATTCAAGATAAATAAAATTAAATTTCAATTAGTTACATAAAAAATGCACACTTATATGGAAAAAAAAGAAGAGAGAAATACTATACTATACATGAAAGTTATAAATGTAACATCATAAACAGATATATATATATATACAACAAACTTTTTTTAGTTTACATTATCACATATAATAGAATTTTTTTTTAACAGAATGTACAAAAATAGTTAAAAGATGCTTTAAAAACATGATTAAGTTGCACCCCAATAAATAATCATTAAAAACAAAACTTATTTTAAAATTCAAAGTATTTATTAAATCAGCATTTTTTAAAGATATCAACTAAATTCAAAACTTTTAAGATAGAAAAGAAAAAGGTCCAGAAATCTAGTGTTAGAAATATAATTTTTTAAAAATAAATTCAATTATTAGTAATACTTATCCGGTATGTTTTATTGAAAATAAACAAAATAGTATGACACATAAGTTTAGTTGCAATTCTTTACAAAGTTATCTTTTGAATAACCATCTTTGATGAGAATAGTATAATGAGAGTAGTATACTAGACACAAGAGAGCTATTTTAAGGCAGGCCTTGTAATTGGTATGGTTGTAGAGGATTGTGATGCGAGAGGATAGAAACTGGGACCTTGTGGTTAGCAATCCAGTAACATAACCATTATGCAAAAGCAATTGCCCATGCAGCCTAGTTGTTAACTGGCTTATATGCTATTCACCACAGACTCTCCCTCTAGTGAGTCGGAGGTGAGATGAATGATATGACTATTTAGTGGCGATGTATTTAGCTGTTGTCTAATGGGCCTGTACCCAGTTGAGTAGCGAGTGTGTGTGGGTGAGTGGTTGCTGATGCTGCGTCACGCGAGTCTGACGACTTTGGTTTTGCTGTGGGTAGATGGCACCACAACAGCTGTACGAAGGTTGAAGGTTCATCGTCCGAGGTCACAAATTTAGTGATATGTGATGAGCGAGGATAGAACCTGGGACCTTGTGGTTCGCAGTTCAGTAACATAACCATTATGCAAAAACAATTGTTCGTGCAGCGTAGTTGTTAAGTGGCTTAGCTTATATGCTATTCACCACATGGTAATTGGCCTATGGTAAGATAAAGAAGTTGATATCTGAACCAGCTGCACCCTCAGCCAACTTTTATTTCATAAATGTAGAAAGATGGTTGACTTTAATGGATTTAATACTCAATATGGCCACATGTGTTGCATATTTTAGCAGAAATCAATGATATTTCTCAATTCCACAACCTACCATTCTAAACAATGAAAGTTTATTAGTTGCTTTTTTAAAGTAATGAGATTAATAAAATAAATAAAAGAAATTTGAATTTCTAGTCTGAAACGTCATGAAAATATTTTACGCATCATTAGTATGACTTGCTATTGTCTTGCTTGACTGCATGAGGTTAGTGATGACTAAGCTCAGAAATTGGTTCTATTGCAAAAAATATCAATCAAGAAATTGCAATCTTAAAAAAGGTAATTTATGCATAAATAGCTTAAGACTTATAATTTCAAAGCTAGCTATGATGTTTCTTGCAAAATATTAAATAACCAGTATATGATCTAAATTCTTTGTAGTTTTAATTTTTCAATTGAAAATTTTAATGACGAAGTGATGACTTAGCAGCTAAAAGTATCAAAGACCCCACAGCCCCAATTATCTGCATAATACTTACTCAAAAATGAATATCAAATAAGAAATGCAATAAATATCCTCCAGTGTTCATCATTTTTTTATACACAATAATTAATACAGTACACTTCCAAGTATCTGGTTTGCGATGATCCAGCCTAATTTTCTTTTATCATAATTAAATGAAGAAAACAAGGCATTTTGTTGGCAACATTGCCAAGACATTGAAACTTCTATTTTAATCTATTAAGACTTCTATTTTAAATCAACATATTATGGCAACTTCTTCTATGATTCATTAGGTAGCAGCTGTGTCCATTCTATGTGGCTTGGGATAAATGGAGGGCTAAGTACTTAATAAGAAATGAGAAATTATATATTATAGCAGTGAGTTTTGGTAAAAAAAACTTTGTCTTCTGATATTAGTGGGAAAAGAAATGAATTCACAGAACTTCAGCTTATCCAGCTTTTTTTATTATCCGGCTTACCCTTCCACCACATTAGGCTGATTACTTGGGAGTGTATTGCACCACTCTAGAAAAATGCTCACTAGAATAAAAATTTTGAAAATTATTCACATACTTTTTTAAGTGATCTCTAACAAAAAACAAATTACCAATAAACTAAATGTGTTTCTGTCTGGACAGCAAGAATCAAAACTCATAATGGTCAATGAAGAAATAAAAAAATAATAATAATAACAAGAAAATGAAAGTAAATTTTGGATTGGAGTGGAAAAAAAGAGTTTGCCACACTTAAAATGAGACTGGTTTAATTGTAGCTCTAGTGCCTTTGAAATGAAAGAGTTGCTTTCATCTCAAATTAATTAAGCAGTTGAATATGCAGCGAGCTTTAATGAGCTACTCACAGACTAGTTCTGATTGGCATTTCGCTTGCTTGTTGATTCAACTCTTGTCTTATTTTAACATCTTTATTGTTTTTCTTTTTTCCCCCCATTTTTATTGAGCATCATATTCTCAGAGTGAAATGAAGCTAAGACTAACAAATTCTCAGAGTGAAAATACAAACTAATTAGATTTTTTTTAAAAAAAATACCACTTCAAAAATTTCAGAAGATGTGGCAGCTATGCAGCCCTTATGGGTGAGCTGCCAATGCATTCAGTAAATAATGATTTTTATATCATTAGTTTTTACAGAAGAGGCCATTGTAAAAAAATAAAGTTAAAAATCATACAATGCTTTGGAATATATTAAAGCATTAGTAAAAGTATTTGACAAACTGAAAAATTTATTTTTGCTTAGTTATAAAAAAATGCTCAAATTATTTATGCAGATTATTCCCAATCTTATCATTTTGTAATAAGCACTGTACAAACAAAAAAGAGTGTCACAAAACTAAATTTAGAATTAATTATTAAAATGAACTAAGATTCATTAAAATTTTTAAAAAATGAATAGAAATAAAATGGTATGACTGAAGATCTAATTTTTTTTTATTTTAAGGTGGTGCAAAAATGGTTTTATTTGATAATTAATCTACACCATGGCTATTGAAAAAACATTAAAATTTTAATTAAGTTCCAATTAATTAAAGTTTAATTAAAAATTTTTTAAAATTCTTCTTAGTGAACACTTAAAATTCTATGCCGGATTTAGTAGTTCTTCTTCATGGAAGTCTTCGAATGATTTACTTAAGAAACTTATATATAGTATATAAGCCTCTAAAATTTATCATTTTAGAAAATAAACACTGATTCTACTAGTTATTAATTGATTGTCTTTTTTATGGCACAAGGATCAGATGTCATAAAAAAGATCAAGTTGTGCCGAAATGGTGTCTGGTCAAGCTGTGCTAAACATATTGTGGTGGTCACTTCATAAAAGTCAGATAACAACTTCCGGACACGAGTGTACGCTTTTATCAAGTGGCTATGTTACTCGGCTATGAACCCTAACGTTGCGAGTTCGAACCTCAGCTTGCACATTGGTGACCCGGACGTGATTTGAACACGCAACCTTCTGTTAACACTAAACCTACCGGCATTTCACCGATACATTGGAATTGCCATTGGAAGCGGGTCAAATGACCCGCTCGTGGTAGCTTTAGTGTTAAAGTACAAATCTTCAAAAAAATATTGATAAAATATAAGTATATAAAATATTGATAAAATATAAATATATAAAATATTGATAATAAGTGTATAAAAATCAAAAGTAATAAAAAAAAGAAGTCCAAATTGATAGGTAACACATACCTGTGC
This sequence comes from Argiope aurantia, assembly GCA_026543865.1. Lineage (NCBI taxonomy): Eukaryota > Metazoa > Arthropoda > Arachnida > Araneae > Araneidae > Argiope > Argiope aurantia. Next base: position 205,535 of record JAPMOR010081789.1, read on the forward strand.
CTAATGTTTTATGAAGGATATATTTTCCTTCCAAAATAGCATAACTGGAGGTTTTTTCTGGCATATTTGCTATTGTTGGTAGAACTCCTATTATAAAAAATACATAAAATAAGGTGTAAAACATTAAAATTAATCTTCAAAATGCTTGTATCAAGAATACAGTGATTACATTAACAGATTACAAACAGGATAAATGGAAAATAATTGATCAATTTTTCAAGGGTTTTTTTTAAAAATTAAAATACAAAGTGCATTTCCTAACTGAAACTTCTGTCATTTTGCTTTATACTTTCTGAAAAGCAAATATCAACCAGGAAATAAAATGTAATTATTGACGATGGGCAATTATGATTAACTTAAAAAAAAGGTATTTTACTTTTAATAAAAATTTCACAACAGAATATAATACATAAAATATGATTCCTAATTAAATATAATAACGGTGCCTATGTTCAATAACAAACTTATTTGTAAATTAGGATAAAATGTATAAAAAGTTAGATTAAGCACTGATTAGTTTACTGTACAATGATTTAACAACCTTCTGAACATAAAATAGGAAAAAAATTAGATATTATAGTCAAGAAAAGTTAGAAAATACAATCACATCGGCATAAAATTAGAAATTACCGAAAAATGAAATGCTTCCTTATTCTGTCCTCTTTATTTGTATTTATAATTATTTTTATATATTTAAATCAAAACATTCTAAATCAGTCAATCTTACCTCCTAAAATTTTTCAAAATAGGTCAGTTATTTTCCTCGCACATCACCTGCCACATTGATATTATACATTTTACGAAGTAAACATTACATTACATTTGAAAAAGCCGCTAGAGTAAAGTTGAGCGGTTCACGACACATTTTCTATTCTGTTAAAAACATTCCTGTTTCCTACTACCAATTTCACTTCCGGTAAGATGCGGTGTTATCAGAGATCAAACTCGACAGTCAATTTAATAAAGTTATTATGTATGTTTAATTTGCATTTAGAATCTTTTCTTGATTACTACGTCTTAAGGATACTTCAAAAATTATTTTTTTATTAATCAAAATATAAGCTTATTTTTACACAATGATTGTTGCTCATTCATTGGGGAAAAAAAAATCAACTGAATACGCAATTTTATATACGATTTCTTTTCCTCAATAAACACGTTAAAGAAATTATCAGAGATAAACATAGATTTAAATTTGTAAAGTTAAAAATAAAAATGGAAACTTAGGCTTTTGGAACTTTACATGGTAATTCGACTTTTTGAATAGAAATATGCCTCTCGGAGAGAATTTTTCAGCTTTTATCGAAATTAAAACATTCTTTTTAATTTAAAAATAATAATAATCAGATTTAGTTTTAGAGGGATGCTTATAAATGTGTATCTGACAAATATTTCCTATTGTTGTTTTTTAAACATTTGTTACATGTGGTCCTGTTACTCTCAATCACGCTTTTAATTTAAAAAAGATCTTATTAAGTATACCCAGAATCTTTAAAAAACAAATTAGAATTAAAATGGTTCATTTAGTTTAGTGGATTGCGGACAATAAACCGTTGTGGTCTGGTGTTAAGATCTCGGCCTCGAGAGTGAAAGGTTTCAGGATCGAGTTCCAATTCCTCAGCAGACCTGCAGGGCAAGAGAATCTGGTAGGCATTTATTTCGTTGAAATATATGTCTTCCAGTTTCCGTGATGTGAATGTTTGGAGAAGAGTCACTAGATCAGATGTCATCCTCAACACTTGACCACCAATAAAAATTGCAAGGTCCGTCCCAAACAGTCTGGAACATTAGAGTAACTAACTAAATTATATTTCCTGCAACGTTTGTTTTTCAGTTTTAAGCGCTATCAATAAAAGACACACTGAAGTTGGTTTTAGAAAACTTACTGAAGAATCATAGTAACAAGATCCGCAAATATACAAATTCAGTTACCGATAGGACTCGACTTTTCACAGCAATATACGATTCTTCTTGTTCTGAACATTCTTCAGCAATATACGATTTCAAATTATTGCAGTGGTTATGCAGTTCGAAGAGGATAATGAATAATGCGTTAATTTGTCACCACATTAATGGAATTCACCGTACTTGATTTTCCCCTCACGATCAGTACTTTTTGCCTTGAAGTAGGAGTAGGACAGTCTCTTTTTCTGGTCGTGATTAGAGAGCTTCTGCTATTTTTTTATTTTTTCTTATCGCTTCGGAAAAGGAAATGAAACATTGCGTATATGGATGTAAGATTACTATGCAGGTCTTTTCTTGAAAATTGAGTTCAAGAAAAATTCCGTGTTCAAAAGGATAGTGCCTAAAAATTAATTGATTCCTTTCTCGAACTTAAACAGACTGAATCGATTGAATACATAGTTCAAGAGCTCTAATAGAAAAAAGCATTTCGATGTTTGAATCGTACATCTCTGTCAATAATAATTGTTATTAATATTTGAAATTTTTCGATATTGCTAACAGAATGACAGTTCTCCAAGTATGTGTCATCTCTGTAACTTTAAACAAAACACTTATAAAAAGTTATAATTAATCTAATTCTAAATATTACTGTTATATACATTTCTGTATTATATAATTTGATACATGAAAATATATTATCTTTATGTTATCTAGTTACTCTTCTTTTATTTAACTTTATCTTTTTTTTTTTTTTTTTTTTTTTTTGTAAATTGAATGTTACTTTTTCAAAAATAACTGTAATTCATAATAAAAGAGTACTGAGTTCCCACCTTTCTGAAGGAAAAAAAATTCAAGATATTTAATGGGATTTTTTTTTTTTCATTATATGTGCAAGACAAGAGTGTCAAACTCAAATGCAGATAAGAACAAAATCAGCAAAACCTATGGTCTATGTGGACTGTAAAAATCTTTATTTTTGTAAAACTGTATACTTTCTTTTTTTAAAAAGTAAAAATGCGCAAAAGAAGTAAAATGTTTTCTTCCCGATATTTGTCCTCTATCCAATTTTGAAGGATATCTTGCTTGGAGTGATTAATTTCAACTGTGAACCAAGGTGAATGTGAAGTCACGATTAGAAGCCGTTCGTTAGAGAATGTTGTATTTCATTATTAATATCTATATACAACTAGTCTTTAAAAAAAAATTAACTTAGGAAATATCTATAAAAATATGGTTATACTCTTATTATGTTTTTTGATCTCCAAAATATTATTTTGTTTCCCGAAAAGATTGTTTAACATCGTATATTTTTTTTAAGTCTTTGCCTTACATTCAGATCTAATAACATGCTGAAATATATATTATTCTATTGTATTTTTCTTCCGATTAAATAAATCTATCAAACAAGCCTCATTAGCATTTAAGTTTAATTAAACCCTTGAAGTGTAAACCAGATATTCATAATTCTCCCAACAAAATATTTTCAAGCATCGAAGAGGTGACAGACATCAAAGGTCAACTTATTAATTAAAATAGCTTTATAATTGTCCTAATGGATTCGACTCTCATGACATCAAAGTACCAATAAAAACTCAAGTATCTTTGTAATCAATTTAAAATTGTATTTTACAGAAATTGAAATTACATTGCAAATTTAATGTAATTGCATTTTCTTATTCTTCACGTAAACTGTTCACATAACAGGCAGAATCGTTTTTTTCCCCCCTTAACTTTTGACTTGGGGGGGGGAGTCTCCTACGATGATATGCAGGATGAAAACTATTTAATTTTCATTCCAGCAATGAGATTTATTTTTAAAATGTACACAATTTTTTTTAAACTGTCACCTTTTTTTTAAAAAAAACCACGTGACAATTTAATTAATATTATGAAACAATGTTTTTTTTTTTTTTTTTTTTTTTTTTAATTTTAAGGTAGTGTAAAAATTATTTTTATGTTGTAAAGTTTCTGAAAGTAATGGTGTAAAAATTTAATTTTATTTTAACCACATGATTAAAAAAGTTAATCCCCAATTTAATGATAAATTTCAAACAAACAAAATTTAGACATTTTATTCATTTCTATTTTAACTAATAATAAAGATGAATGCAAAGTGTGTACGCTCTACAAGCTAGCCCATTTAACCTATAATTACCAAATTTGGCATATATATATAATCTTGGTGGGTCGAAATGTGCACCTCGGCGCAATTTTTTAAAGCATTTTTAATAATTGAAAATTAAGCTGAATTTTTAAGTCCTTCTTCAATAACCTTCAAAAATATTATTACACAAAAATAAAATTTACACTATCAAAAAAGTTTTAAAATTATCTTTTTAAAAATGTCAATTTAATGGCCTTGCAAAATTTCCCAAAATTTTGATAATTTTTATTATTTTGCTTAATTTTCAACAATAGATTTACATTGTTGACCAGAAATTCAAAATGTATCATTGTTAAATCAAATATTTTATCATAGGATTTTCTTCTTGTTGCAAGTTAAAGAACAATTCTGTTTAATATCTGTATAGTTTGCAATACGAATTAAAAAAATGAAATATCACTACCGCAAATTTTAAATGATGGATGAAATGGAAGATGTTACGTTTTGTTACGGGACTCGCCTCCATTAAAAAAGTACATGCGCCCAATAAACAGAAAGCATGAAAGACAATTAGCACGGTTTCAATATCTAATATTTGGGTAGAATCGTGAAAAAGAAGTTATATCTGATCTATTTACCTGAAATTAAATTTAACCAGTATGCCGGAGGAGCCAATTGATCGACAGAGGAGGCTGGTTAAGAATATAATTTCATCGATCTATAAGTTCACCAATTTTATTTTTGAAGAATGATCTTGGTTTTCTTTGAAAAAAAGCTGTGAGATGCTTTTATATATCTTTTTGTGTTTTTGCTTATTTAGCGGATTATATTTTAAATCGATGAATTTTAATTTTCAAAGCAAATAAGCGGGCATTCTTTCAACAACAAAGTTTATTGATTTCATGCTTCCGAAATGATGGCATCCGATCGACACAATTATTTAAAACAAATTCTTATTATGAAAAGAACAATCACCAAAATGAGTAAGGTCTAATAGTTCTAAGGTCTATGAGTTAAGGTCTAAACAGCGTAGGTATCAATAAAATGTTTGCCACCTAAACCATTTTGCAAAGATTGAAACAGGTTATATAGACGGTGATAATTTCTGACTGATTTCAGGGGCTTTTAATTAAATGTTTAAAATGTAAGGACTAATTTTTTAATGTTCAATATCAGAACTTTTTTTTTTCTGAACTGAAAATCCGCATTATGCTTTTTATGGAAGTAAGACTTTTCGTAAAATTTCAGAAGGTATTAGTTTGCATTACTTTCCAAACCTCATTCATCATGACGGGTTTGCACTTAGAGAGTTCTTTTCAACAAACCAAAGGTACAAGAGCCCATTGTTATTATGGAAGGTGATGTAAAGGTATATATGCAATAATTATCTCCATCTTTTCAAGAAATACAGGGATACTTCTCGAATTATGGCCTGTAGCTTTGTCTTGTTGAAGTTTGACTTTTTGAAACTCTTTGGAATAAGGAGTCAGAATTACTTTTGTAGATATTGGATGTAAAACATTCTGTTGATAGTATGTTGAAGTGATTTTAGCAATTTTTCTCCACTCTTCTTTTTTTAAAATTTCCTATTGTAGAAGAAATCTGCGATAATCATGAGCTTTTTATTAAAACTTTCCTTGTATTGACAGAACCAAATTTACCTTTTTCCCCCCCACGTCGTTTTCTATAATAGAGAGACCTATTCATAGGTAAAACCAAACTTCATTTCCTTTTACCTCCAGTTAAATAGTTTTCACTCAGGATTCTACAAACAGTTTTGCCTTGAGCACCAATAAAGACATTTTCCTTTTTACATTCTAAATTTTGATTTTTATTTGTTTTAATGCTGATACAGATTTATTGTAAGACTTTGAAAATGATTTCTTTATCGCCGGATTTCTCTTGTTACCAGCCACTTCACTTTAGAAATATGTGAAACAACTTGCACTTTTTTCGGGTATTCCTTGAAATTTTCTTAGTAGAAAATATGATTGATGACTTTTCTCTCACTTAGTTTGCATTTATAAATTTTAATACGATTTGTTTCACAGCGTTTTTGAATCATAGAACAGGAATATTTCCTTTCAGAAAGCTCAAAACATAACCTTCAATCCACAGCTTGTTTACATGCAACATTTTGAAAGAAATTTAAAAGTAGTAAATGATATTTTTCATTTAGAATAATAAGTTCATTCTAATACATTTGCTAAAAAAAAAATTCTTTATCGAAATCTTTCTTAAAATGCGTAAATACCCACTATAATCAAATCGTATAAATTGGTAGAATATGGCTAGTAGTGAATTTTTTACCATTTGAATGCGGTTTTCTCAGTGTTTATTATGCAACATGTGGTTAAGCATTGTTGTAGAGGAAGATTTCAGCATTCAGATGCCTTTCTTGAACAGTTGCATTGAGCCTTGTGAATTATATTTATCTAGCATGATTGTTTCACCACGTTGCAGTAGTTCAAAATGTATAAATCTGGTGGTGTCTCATCAAACACACAAAGGGTACATCCCAGTAATTATGCCAGTTTCTGCATTTTCATCTGCCCCTCTATCCTCATATTCTTTTGAGCTGAAAATTGTTATATAGAATCAACTTCTCAACGCCTACTATTGCACGATCTAATAAAAGTTTTTCATGTACTATGAAAGGAAAGAAATGGATAATGTGGACAGAGAAATGTAATATTCATGTAGCATGGTTAGAAATGAATCCAAGCTTTTTTTTAAACCGTGAAATGCAATCGAATTATTAATGGTCAGCTTCTTTGTAATTTTCTCAGTGTTATTTTAGGACACATTTTAGCCATCAGTGTGTAAGAACCATAGCATGCTGAATTTAATATATTTTTTACTAAATGAATGCATACAATAAAACAGACATAAAAACAAATTCTAGATAAATTTTAATTGATATTTTAATAGAAGCATAAATTTTGAGTAGTTAATTTCATTTTCCCACAAGTTTTCTTGTTTTATTTCATTATTTAGATTACAAAATGAATTTAATATTTTTTTTGTGCATACTGTGTAAGTAATACTATTGTTAACAAAATGTTAAAAGTGTTACAAATTACATAAGCCATTTTAAATGAGCCCAACTAGCAATAGTTGTTGGTGATAAAAATTTGCCTAACACAAATTCTAACAATTTTTTACAAAAAGTGAAATACAAATGTAATTGTTCATTAAATTTTAATCAATTATCTAAAATGTTTCCTTTATTTAATTTTTAGCTCTATTTTACAGCCTATATTCAAACTGCAAAGTCTCTTTCGTTCCTAGTGTCAACAACATACACTTTTACATTTTTCTATGGCTTAAATAGTATATATATAAAATGGCATTGCATTTGACTAAGTATTTTCTTTTTAACAGAGCTCCAAACAACTATAGTATAAGGTACAGTTTATATGATTGAAAATGACTACATCATGTGTCACACGATAACTTTGCAACTCACAGCACGATAAAACAATGTTAGTAATATAAGAATCAGATAACCAAAATTCTTAATATTAATTTGAAAATGTATAAAATTTGGTGCACATGTTCACATTACAATAATAAGATTTACTTTTTATTAAATAAATTATTCTTTACTATCTAATTTTATAAAACAATACTTTATGAAATGAGAAAAAATGCATTTATTTTTTTCACAAGTAGATATAAATTATTCATATTTACAAGAATTTCCATCATTTTCTTCTTTTTCCTTTAACAAATCCTTTAGAATTTGTGCTTTTTTTCATCTGCCCATGAAACTTTCCTTGAGTTTTATTTTGGAATTTTACATGTTTTTTATTACCAAAATCTTCAGAAAATTTCACTTTTTTTCTAGGTTTATGTTCCACACTTGCAGCCTTGCGTTTCCTTAAAATAGGCAAAATACCTATAAAGAAGACAATATTATAATTTCAAAAATTAAAAAAAAAAAAAACATGATTAGAAATGTAAGAAACACTTACTCTCATCAGGTTCTTCACCAACTTCTTGGCGATACCATTCTAGATCCTCAGCTCGCTCATCATCACCACCATCTTCATTTTCTTTACTAGCTTCAGATTTCTTTTTTTCCACATTCCTTTTCTGTTGGGCTCGGCGTTGTTCTTTCAGAAGTCTGTACATAAAATGAAACATACAACTTATAGCATAATTTAAAATAAAGATAAAATATTTGGAAAGCCAAATTTGCTTCTAAACTTCAAAACATATCTTTTTTGATGTAAAATTGTCAGACTAAATTTGTTTAGTTATAAGAGATGTTAACATTTAAATAATATTTTCCCATTAAACTTACTTTTGAGCTTTTATTTTAGCTTTAATAGCTTTGATTTCTTCAGGAGTTTTTTTGATGAATTCATGGAACAACACTTCTCCTGACATCAATCCTTCTTCAATTTTAATTAGCTGGAATTTAATTCTTGGCCCCATTTCAAATAACCTGCAATAAAAATACACATTTACAAATGGTATTTTATCTAACTTTCAATTTCAAAAACTAAGTACATATAAAAAAGAAATAAGTAAGAGACATTAAAGATAAATATACAAAAAAGGAAATATTTTTGGAATACTGAGATGTGAAATTTAAATAATCTTTATAATGGAATATTAGATATTATCAAACTAATTTTCATTAAAGAAAGAGAAGAAAGAACAAAAGCCAGATTTCATATTCTCATGTCTCCTAAATGTAAGTATAATACAAATAAAAAAATATTCAATGGACTTTCTACTGTCCTTAAACTTTCCATACTAATCAAATACTCTTTAAATTTATAAATAGTCATCTTTAAAAGCTTTTTGCAACATTTCAAAAAAATTTTTTGTTGCAGAAATTTAAAAAAACAATGTTAAATAAATTATACCTTATAGCACTTTTCTCTGAAGTTATATTGCCTCTTGTGGAAATAGGTTGAGACAGGACTACAGTGTTCGCAGGAGTGTCCATTTCAACTTCACTTTCGGAAAGATTTCCAGATTTTTGAAGGAAATCACCTATATCATCATACTGACTCAAGTTTGGTACTTTACTTTGAATTAACTTTTTTACAGCCTTGCTCATTCCAGTAGGTACAACTTTAATTGCACTAAAGAAATAAAAAAGTAACATATTTATATTTTTATAAAGTGTATTATTATTATAACTGTAATTTCATTTTCATGAAACAAGCAAACTATCAGCAAATATGTTTGATTGATATTTCATATTCAACGACAAAAAAATCTAGCTAGATTAAGAATATAGTATTTTAAATCAATAAAGATCAAAATTTAGTTTCAGTAATATTCTGTTTTGAAATTATATACTAGCCATTTTGGGCTGAAACTAGCAATTCTGAGTTGTGGTCAGAAGAGGAAAATAATATCAGAGATGACATTTATATTTCCTGATCTCCACCACACACTAGCAGAAGGTTGAATGACAGCATTTAGATTCACAATGAATTCGGTTCCAGTTTAAAAGTCAAATCTGTCTTGAGGCACAAGATATATGGAAATATACTAGGTTAGGGTTTCAAATATGTGGATGCATTATCTCCCACTTTTTTGCTTGAAGAAATAGTTTAATAAAGTATTTCTATTATTGCTAATTTTATTTAACTTAGCATGTTTATAAGGATGGAATTTTGTAACTGATTTTTCAGGCAATTGTTGTTTATTTTTGACGACAATGTGTTACTTTAATATTATCTAAATATCGAAGTATCAATTAATTTAATCAAATTTTGATTTCCTATCTATTAGTAAATTGGATGAGACTTAATGGTTTCAAGTTTCCATATTTATATTAATGAACTACAAGAAGAAAAGAAAAAAATTTATTTTATAATATATTAATTGATGTGAATTAATATAAAACTGATTAACACAAAATGGCCTCATTTAATTATTCGACTTTATTTATTACTTTTCCATTTAAACAGGTTTCTTATACAAAAAGAAAGAGAGAGCATTAAGTTAAATTGAAATTCTATTTGGAAGCTATAAGATGACTGTTATGGAATGCATAATAAAAATGTGAACACTGGTATATCCAATCATTGATCCGCCATGACAGATATCCAAAATAAAAGGCTGTTTACATGGCATATTTAAAAATGGAATCATGGCTCGGAACAAGGACAGTTCATCTCTGAAGACAAAACATTGCCACCTAGCAACCATAGTCCTAGTTGCAGCGAAAGAAATAAAGAGATATGATAACAAAAATAGCGGTAGCAATTAAAAGTATAATCTGCAGCACTGGGGTAATTTTACATGAACAGAGAAAAACAGCACAAGAGATAATATTTTATGGAATTAAAATATTTTGCACTTACTACTGTCTGAGATCAATTGTTTTGTCTTCATTGTAATTTAAAAGTAAACATCTTCTTATTGTGTTTAAATTTGTCTGAAAAAAATGTAAATTATACATAAGAAATTTTAAAGCAAGTATCAATTCAAAACAATGTTCTTAAAACTTTATATTTCTGTATCACTTTTACAAAGTTTTATATAATTATTTAAAAAACTATGAATTCTATAAGAATTATACTTAAACCTACATTTATATAAACAAAAATTTAAGAAAGTGCAAATTCATACTATATTATGAGCATACATTTTACCACAATATGCAAATAATAACATGCAACTAATTAAAATAGGGAGGGTGGAAATCAATATTTTGAGATTCCATTTTTGGGCATAAGAAAATAAACCCTCAATATTTTAAGATAAATATAAACAATGAACTAACTAAACATTTTACCTTACTTAATAATTTTATGCTAAAACTGAAAAGATTCAGCCAAAAATATTTTCTTTAAGGTATCTGAAATCATTATATAACCTTGATTTACTTATTAAAAGTGTGAAGAATTAATTAAAGCAACAGTAATTGAAATAATTTTAATTATGAAAATTTCTCAATCAATAAGTTTTTACAAAATTATAAAACAATATGAAGGATAAGATATGCATACAATATGCAGCAAATAATTAGAATTATTAAAACATTATGTGTAATTATTTTTTTAAAAACTTAAGTAAACAATCCATACCTTATTTACATTAATTGATGGAAACATATTTTGAAATGTAGTAGTCATGAGCTTGAAATGCATTCCTTCACCACTGAAATTATTAAGAACCAGTAGAGGATGATGTTCAAAAAGTTTTTCATACATAAGTGATTTTTTCTGAGATGAAATAACATCACTTATGAGTGAATATTCTTTTATTTGAAATGTCAAAGTGGGTCCATGTGGTAATTTTGCTATTCGAAGATACATTGCTTGTGAGGATTTTGTGAAAATAACTAAATGTGTAACATTCAGAGGACCAGCTATATGAATGAAATCTTTCAACACATTTGCTTTTTGAACCTGCAACAAACATACAATTTAAGAAAAAAGAAATAGTTTTCATTTTTTATTGTTTTTCAAAATTTTATACAGAAATTCATCAAAAGATATAAAAATATTATTTCTGCAGAGTGTTGAAGAGAGTGCTGTATAAAAACAAATATCTTCAAAGATTAACAGTTAATTAATCAGACAACTTCTGAACTAGTTTAAAACAAGAGTATCTATGATAGGAGACATCATTCACAATGTTATTAATAAATCTAATAAGAATATTATTTATGTATTATTATTCATTGCTTTAATAGTTGTTGAAATCATTTTTATATTACACTGGTTACAAATGATTGTTTTTTTAAATATTGTTATAAATTTTATTTTACATTAAAATTGCTTTCTTGAATTCAGTAAAGGTCATTGTTTTGTCTTATCACCTGCACTTTTTAAATTCAAGAATTTGTACTCGTAGAGCAAATTTTTTAATATTTTCAGCATATTGCAAATATATATTTTACTGGTCTCTTCTGCTTTTGTTTTACAATGTTTTAATTCAGACTCCTTTTCAAATTTTTACATGACAATATTATGAAGAAAGTACAACACTTACTCTCAAATGAGATGCAGTGAAAGGCTCCATAACTTTTCGAAAATTTAGTAAAAGTTCATTGGCACTTTTCCCTAATTTCCCTCTGTTGATTACAAATGAATGAGGTGCTTTCACAATTTCTTCTGGTTCTGCATTATTAATACCTTTTCTTGCATTTCGAGCAGTTTTTCCTCTCTGATAAAAAAAAAAAAAAAAAAGTTACATTTTTCAATAGCAAAAAAGAGAGAGATTACTTACAATCAAGAATATCTCAAATTCTAACTATTACTTTAAAAAGTAGTATATAAGTAATTTAACAATTATTTTATATAAAAATGTACAGTTATTTAATGCAAAAAAAAGTCAGTAAGTAATAAAATCAGCAAAATTTAGAAAGTAAGTTCAAATATCATTTATGACAATCAGTTGTCCTATTAAAAACCTTTGCACACAAACTTTAAAAAAAATTAAATACAAATTAAGTTAAATAAAAAGATAGTATTAAAAAAAACATAGTAGCAGGGATTCATTGAATGACGATGATTTGAATAACATTAATGATTTAACTACATTACATATGAAACAAGTGTAATTAAAATACTACCTATACTTATAATAAAGATGAATACATTTACTTGTGTGTGTGTTAACACTCTACAGGCCAGGCTGTTTGACATAGGTTAATATCAAGTTTGGCATAAACTTACTTACTTTATAGAGTGGAAATGTACACCTTGTTGCAGGGGTTTTTGTTGTTGTTGTAATGTTAATATAATTAAGGTAGATTTTGATGTTTTTTTTACAATAACTTCCTAAAAAGATTCCCATACAAAAATGATTTTTACACATTTTGAAGTCCAAAATATTATCTTTTCAATAATGCCAATTCAATCACTGCAGAATTCTTCAGTCTAGAGTTAATTAAACTTTAAATATATTTTTAAGTATATTTTCACAGATGGGAAAGAAACCTAATTGTTTCCATTGTTTCATCAAACATTTGATCATGTGATTTTCTTCCATTGGTCTCTATTAGAAAAGTTCATGTATGCAATAAACAAACCATAATTAGGACAGTAAAAATAACACAAGCTTAATAAATGTCTAATATATTGAAAAATTATAGACCCAATGCTATTAGTATTGAAATATACCAAACAGCATAAAAATCAATCTTTTGGAAACATAACATTTTATAATTTTGTAGGGTTAAATATAAAAATCACTACTTAAAAGAGGGGGAAAAAAGCATTTATTAAAATCTGAAGATTTGATAATATGTTACATCAGTAACCAATATTCTGAATTATTACTGAAAATGTATTACACTTGTAAAAATATGATAAAACCATATACCAATAAGCTAAAAAGGCAACAAGAACATTTGGATAATTATTGTTAATTTTAAAATAAATGCAATGGGGAATAGTTTTTTAGCTTTTCCTAATAAACAATGCACACACTGTTCAGAAGTGTCAAAATTTTACACCTGCAGATTAAATAACGAGAAATTTTAGTTTTTCAGCAGACAATTTCTACTTTACATATCTGATCCCACCATTACAAAAATGACAGTTCAATTTCTTGGATGGGAAATCAGAAAAAGTCATTCAGACAAAGATAACAGATCCCCCTCCTTAGAACTTGATGGTAGGAGTAAAGAAAAACCTTTTCTTTTCTTTTACCATAAATAAAGTTTTAAGAGATTAATATCTTTAACTATTTTTTAAACAAATAACTAAAGGCTTCTTCTTATCTTTGCTATACAGATTTTAAAAAAAAAAAAATCCTGGAATTCTTGTTCTGAAAAAAATTTCAGAATTGTTCTTACATATTTGTACCTTGAATAAAAATCATCCAATAATAATGATAAAAAAAAATTCAAAGCATACATTTTTTTTAGTCAATCAATGTAGTAACAATTGCTCCAATAATAATAAACTACAGATGTCATAATACTTATCCCAAAATGAAACATTCCATAAGAAATTACTATATACATTTCATCAAAGAAGCTTGGATAAAATTAACATATCACAACATAATTTAACAAAACAATAGCAAAGATATTTTTCAAGAAAAAACGATGGAATCAGTTGAAGAATTTTAGTTGATTCCCACACCAGGTTTTGCAAGAAAAGAGCCAGCTTTTTATACAGATTTGGTGCGTGGCTTAACACGCATTGCCAAATTTACTTTAAATTAAAGTATTAAAACATTTCTAATTAATGAAAACTGCCAGTCATGTAGATAACAAAAATAAATTTTAATTACAAATTAAATTAACAAATATAGCTCATGATACATTGGCCGTACATCCATCGACCAGCACGAGGCAGAAGTTCGGAGCAAGCCGGCGAAGCCAGGAAGTGAGTCACTGGTTTTCGTTGGAGAGCAAAGTTCATCTCCATAGGTATGATTGATGCTTATCGCCAGCTGGCGAAACAAACAGTCATTTATCGCCTGTTTGGCCGCTGCACACTCCCCCCGCAGTCTCATTGGAAATGGACATAACGACGTGGGGGTCGAACTTGGCGTCCTGTGCGAGTTGTTTGCCTTGCTGGAACGAGGTTAGATGTCTCAGCTGGAACTGTCTTGGTACACTTAGTAGTGGAACTTGCTTCTTGCTTGGCTGGTGGTACACTTGTACACTCAGGAGGAATTATAAAAGCAGGTTTCAGACGGTCTATGGAAATGGTATGGGAAGTTCCCTTGATCTCCAGATCAAAAGTTTTCTGTCGCCTGAAAAGAACTTTGTACGGTCCATCATATGGTGCTTGTAGGGGTTTACGCACACCGTCATGTCTCACAAATACATGTGAACACACGTTGAGGTGAGGATGCACAAAGATTGTTCTTTGTCCATGACAGGATGTTGGAACTGGTCTCATCGTTGCAAAATGGCGTTTTAAGTCCTCCAGGAGCTGCTTGGGTGATGCGTCTCCAGGTGTTGGATCGAAAAATTCACCCGGTAGTCGCAGAGATTTGCCATAAACCAGCTCAGCAGTCGTCGCTTGTAGATCCTCTTTGAAGACGGACCGGAATCCTAGTAACAAGGTGGGCAGTGCTGCAGACCACTGATCCGTGTTGTAGGCTTTCAAAGCTGCTTTTAAAGGACGGTGGAACTCTTCGATCAGGCCATTGGCCTGAGGATGATAAGGAGAAGATCTGATCCTTTTAATTCCTAGTAGGTGAGAGAGAGCACGGAATAAATCACTCTCAAACTGTCTGCCTTGGTCAGTAGTAATTCTTACAGGACAACCAAATCTGGCTATCCAGTGCTTAAAAAAATTTTGTGCTACTGTCTGTGCTGTCATGTCTGGAATTGGTACGGCTTCTGGCCATCTGGTGAACCTATCTATCATTGTTAAACAGTAATAGTTTCCTTGAGAAGGTGGTAGAGGGCCTACAAGGTCCAGGTGTACATGTTCGAACCTCTGTGATTGGTCTACAAATTTTCCTACTGAGGTCTTAGTATGGCGAATTACCTTCGATTTTTGACACGGGATGCAATGCTTAGCCCAATTGTTGCAGTCTTTTCGAATGGAAGGCCAAATAAAACGCGATCGAATTAATTTTGAAGTGCTGCGAATGCTAGGATGAGATAAATTATGTAGTGATGCAAAAATTTGTTGACGAAATGATTCAGGAATATAAGGTCGAGCTGTACCTGTTGATACATCACAATATAAGGGAATTTCGCAATTTGGAAAAGCAATTCTTTTAAATTGTAAAGTTTCAGAATTATCGATTAAATTTTTTAATTCAGAATCAATTTGTTGCGCTTGTGCAATTTCGTTATAATCTATGGGATTTGGCATGTTTATAGCGTTTATCCTCGAAAGTGCATCTGCTAATATATTCTCAGAGCCCTTTATGTGGTGAATATCGGTGGTAAATTGCGATATAAAATCTAATTGTCTTGCCTGTCTGGGAGAGCATTTGTCCAAGCGTTGCTGGAAAGCGTAAGTTAACGGCTTATGATCCGTAAACAAAGAGAAATTTCTAGCTTCAAGCATATGCCTAAAGTGTTTGATGGCAGCATAAGCTGCTAATAACTCTCTGTCGTAAGCGCTATAGTTTCTTTCTGCTGGGGAGAGTTTCCGAGAAAAGAATGCGAGCGGTTGTAATTCTTCATCTACTAATTGAGACAATGTCCCTCCGATTGCAAAGTCTGAAGCGTCGACTTGTAAAATCAATGTGGCATCTGGTTTTGGATGTGCCAATAAAATAGCATTTGCGATTAATTTTTTACAATTTTGGAATTCTTCTTCCGCTTTATCTGACCAGTCCAATTTTGTTTTATCATTCTTTTTCGCTCCTTTTAAATATGAAGTTAAATGTACCTGATGTTTTGCTATGTTCGGTAAAAATCTACGGAAGAAATTTAAAAAACCTAAAAATCTTTGTAGATCCTTAACTGTTTTTGGTTGTGGATACCTGAGAATCGGTTCAACTTTATCGGGTAAAGGTTTAGTTCCCGAACTAGTAATTAAATGACCTAAGAAAGGAATTTCTGAAACGCCAAACATGCATTTTGAAACATTTATGGTTAGTCCATATGTGTTTAATCTCTCCAGTACGATTCGTAAATGAGCTTGATGCTCTTCTTGGCTGGAACTAAATATTAAAATATCATCCAAATAGACATAGCAAAATTTAATATCCCCTAGGATTTCATTCATAAATCGCTGAAAAGTTTGTGCTGCCCCACATAGTCCAAAATTTAAGAATGGGAATTCAAACAGTCCAAATGGTGTACAAACTGCGGTTTTTTGTATGTGATCCGGATGCACTGGTATGTGAAAATAAGCGCGGACTATATCAAGTTTCGAAAAAATATTTTTTCCATGGAGTGCATTGGAAAAATCCTGGATATGAGGTATGGGGTAACGGTCCGGTACAGTACAGGCATTCAATCTCCTATAGTCACCCACAGGACGAATACTGCCTGAGCTTTTGGTAACGACATGAAGGGGAGATGACCAAGGTGATTTTGATGGCCGGCATATGCCTTGATCCATCATGAACTGAAACTCTTTTTTGACGGCGTCATACATTTCTGGATTTAGCCTTCTAGGTTTACTATGGAAAGGCGGACCGGTTGTTTCAATAAAATGCACCGTATTATGTTTAACAGGTTTTACCCCAAATGTTAATTTTGTTAATTCTGGGAATTCTTCCAAAATTTTATGGTATAGTGATTCACCTGAAATAAGTTTTAGAGACGTATAATCTGTTGATTTTGAAATTATTCCGGGTTGGGTAAATTTAGTAATATTATCAATAAGTTTGCGCCCTTTGAGATCTATTAATAGATCAAAGGTTTGTAAAAAATCCGCCCCTATTATTGGAACAGGCACATTAGCAATTAAAAATTTCCATGGGAAATTTCGCCTGAGACCTAAGTCCACATTTAATAATTTAGATCCATAAGTATAAATTTTGGAGTTGTTAGCTGCAAAAAGTTGCAGGGAATCAGGTTTTAGATTTTTTTGGTTTTTGTTGAGCGGTATGCACGAAACATCAGAGCCAGAATCTATCAAAAATTTTAAATGGGATCTCTTATCAAAAACATGCAAACGATACGATTGCGCGGCTGCCGCCGATGTAGGTTGATCGACAGCCGCTATTGGGAGTTTTCCTGATCCACGTTAGTCGAGTAAGAACACGGCGATACGCACTTCAGTGCCTTTTCTCCGAAACGCGAATGATAATAACAGAATTTTCTCCCACGATCACCGGAACACCCGCGAGAAAAACTGCGCTGTCTGTTTTTCCGATGGAACGGGCCTCTGCTTCTGTCGCGGGAAAGCCGTTGTACCTGCTTACTTAAAGCGGCTATTTCGCTTCGGAGTGCAGTAAACTCATCCAGAGTGGAAGCTTTTCGCATGGCAGTACTTTCCGCGCCTCGGCTGACGGCAAAGACGCTGTTTTCTGTTGAGGAAATACGGACCTCGGCAATTTTGTCAGCCATGTTGGCCAAATTGTCCAGGGGTTCAGAACTTATTGATAAAATTGCCTGCATTTCTGAAGGCAGTCTTTGCAGCCATAAAGTTTTGAGAAAATCGTCTTTTATGCCTGTGCCACCACCGAGTTCGCGCATCTTTCGGAGTAACTGTGACGGTTTATCGGCGCCTAAATGTAATTCAGAAAGCAGTCGACGGATCTGTTCATTTTCCGAAGCGGAAAATTCGGCTATAAGTCGAGCCTTTAACGCATCATATTTGTTGGTGTCGGGGGGTGCAAGTAAAATATCAGCTACCGCTGATAAAGTTTCCGGATCAATAGACGCAATCAAATGATTGTATTTTGTAAGATCATTAGTTATTTTAGCTAGAGCAAAATTGCTTTCTACTTGGATGAACCACAATTTTATATTGTTCCTCCACAGCGGCGGTATTTTCACCGAAAGATGGGACACCTGCGACTCTGTCGGAGCGTCAGCATTGACAGTTTCGTTTTCTGTATTAAGCATTTTTTGTTACTCGAGGTGGAAAATGATAATTTTTACAATAATTACGAGTATTTGAAAAAGTTATGATTATTTAAATATACTTTTCTTTTAATTATGAGTTAAGAATCATAATAATAAACATGGTAGCCAAAACGAAAGTAATAAGAAATTAATACTTCGAATGCAAAAAATAACAAGAAAAATAATACTGAATATAAATAATACGATTTCTTCGCCAAAATAATGGGGAAATGAAATACTGACCAATCACAGAGAAATGAAAAGAAAATTCGAACACATACCTGGTCCTTGATGCATTACTTCTCGGCACAATTATCCAAAATTATCCATAATGGGTGGTAAGTATGAAAAATAATTGAAGAGATCAGTTACTAAAACTGATTTGAAAATATTTTAGAAATTTTGAGGCTGGACTTCGCAAGTTTTAGAAAAGTAAAAAAGAAATTGCCGGGTCACCAGTTTGGTGCGTGGCTTAACACGCATTGCCAAATTTACTTTAAATTAAAGTATTAAAACATTTCTAATTAATGAAAACTGCCAGTCATGTAGATAACAAAAATAAATTTTAATTACAAATTAAATTAACAAATATAGCTCATGATACATTGGCCGTACATCCATCGACCAGCACGAGGCAGAAGTTCGGAGCAAGCCGGCGAAGCCAGGAAGTGAGTCACTGGTTTTCGTTGGAGAGCAAAGTTCATCTCCATAGGTATGATTGATGCTTATCGCCAGCTGGCGAAACAAACAGTCATTTATCGCCTGTTTGGCCGCTGCACAGATAAACTGTCAATATTCAAAATAATTGGTTAAATGGGGAAGGGGGTGGTAATAATGGGAATCATTTTAAACAAAAATGAAAGTAATCATTAAAAGCAAAACATGGTGATAGGAATAAATCTTGCTTTCAAAGAGCAAACAAAATAAATTGTTTAAAATCAATTGCGGTAAAACACTACTATTTCTAAAGGTATTGCAACTGGGCTTTAACCAAAAAGCATGGGAATCAACTGGGTGGCAAAAAGCATGGGAATCAAATCAATAGTGATGGGGCTTTATAAGATAAGTTATCTAAAAATAATATGTGTACAAAAATTCATAACACTTCAACAGCTGTTGCAACTTTTTTAGTAAGTAAATATTTCTTATGGCTAGTTTTTGAGTATTTTCTTATAGCAAATAATAAATAAATATGAAGATTTATAATGAAACACAGATTAGAATATAATAGACTAAATCATAAAATTTGTTTATAAAACAAAGTGACGCAAACATGCCACACAACTATTATCAGAATATAATATTTAAAATCAAATTCTCATGCATCTATTTCATTCTATGAGATTTACAAAATATTTCAAAACACAGTTACCAGCTTATAAATTATATTCAAACCTACAATTATAGTTCATTTACATAAACTCAATTTTATTATTATCACTATGCCTAGAAATTAATAAATTAGTAGATTAATAGACAATCTTTAAGTTATAACTAAATCTTATAATTAATATATCTATAAAAACTGTGTTTAATTTATCAGTCACTAAAATACAGGAATAAATGTAATTAGCAGATTATAACAGAAGCAAAATAATTTTTAAACTGTTGGAAAAAATAACTGAACATTAACCAATAACATTTAAAGAATTAGATGAACAATTTTCCACTATTTGCAAAATGTAACAACAATACAAAAACGGACAGCATTTTTTATGGAAAGGTCAATCAAATATATAAGATTTCCCAAAATGAGAATGCAGTACTGTTAAATTGACAATATATCAGTATTGAAACTTTATTAAAACTGCAAAGAAACTAAAACTATCTTTATTCCAGCTACAGTATATCTTATCACAATTAATTCATAAATGAAATATAAAGGTGCTTAGCTTAAAAGGTTGGCATAAACCAATGCCAATCTGCATACATCCAATACATAAATGTAGGATCGATGAATGTTCTTGAATAGATAAGGCATATCATACACTTTTCATGAAATAGTTAGAACTCTTAATTAAAATTTCCAATTAAACTGATGGATGTGTCGTAAGCAAACTAAAAGTTTTGTATAGAAAGTAAAAATTATTTTTAAAAAAAATCATGATGTAGTGTATCAAATGATTATGTGAAGACAAAATAGGTCCAACTTATACTAATAATAAAGTAGAAAAAGACATTAGGAATCTTCTTTTCAAAAGAAAAATGGGAACAAGCAAAAGTTTCCTGTACAGTAATGTACTCTTTTTCATATCTATTTACAATCAATGAACTAAATACACATACATTTTCTAAATTCTGTAATCATTTTATGAGTTACAAATGCAAAATGGAAGGGGAAAAAGAAAAAAAAAGCTGTTTGATCAGCATTATGAAAATTTACACATGGAGTCTTCTCCATGTGTAAATTTATATATGTAGTTTCTTCTTCTTTCTAGATCAGAAAAAATCATTTCATAATACAAAGCGTCTGTAGTATCTTTGGCTTTCATTTCCGACTCAGCAATTAATGACTCGAAATGCTTGGTTTGATCAGCGCTGCCAGCAATTTAAGCCAGACCCACCTTTATTAGATACCCCCCCCCTAGTGAATTTTCCATTCATATATTTATGCAAAATCCATTCTGTAACCCGTTTCAAAACTAAGAATATCAAAATTATAAATAAAACAGTTCACTGGAGAAAAAAAAAGTCCCAAAATATTTATTACTTATATGATAACAATCATAATCCTTTATTTTTCAAAAATCCTCCAAAAGTACTATATGGCAAAACAAATTTTGGAAACATGTTTTAACCATGATCATTTTATTGCACAGACCTCTTCTTCTTTTCTTAGAGTTACATTATTAAGTAGTTTGTCTTCATAAAATGTGTTTACTGCATTCTAAGTAAAAAGTCATACGGCAAAAATAAACTTTAATGTAATTGAAAATATTTAAGTACGAAAGAAATAAAAATATCTCATTTTTATGCAAAAAAAAAGCAAAATTTTGGAAATTAATCGAAAGAATCGAATCATTTGATATATTAAGATTCATCATAATTCGTACGAGCACAAACAAAGGCATGAAACACACACAAAATAATGAGGTAGAATATAATTATAGCGACAAAAGCATATTTTCTAAAAATTACCTTTCCTTTGCGTTTTCCCATTTTGTTATATGATCAGAAATTACGATATAATTTTCCCCACATGTGAGAATATTTGTTTTTCAGTCATAGTTGTGGTTAAGGTATGTATCACAAAAACATGATGATGTGAAGTAAATATTTCTTTAAAAAAAAGGAGTAAAAATTAAATTTTTAATTTTTGCTAAAACAAATGTGATTTTTAAGTTGCAAATACTTCTAAAAATTTTATTTTTAATGATCTTGAAGTATCTAACGATTATTTTCTGGTAATTTTTCTTGAGCAAATTAACATCTTAAAAAGAACTTCGCTTTATGATTGGCTAACTACTAATTGCAAGGATTTAAGTGAACAAATTTCATTGAAAACGCTCTAATTAGTCATTTAATTTTATTATTATTATTATTTGGTTAAGCAGTGTGAACATGATTCCAGTTATTGCGGCATAACATTAAAAAGATCATGTGATACTGACAGGATAGTGGCAAGTAATTGTCCCATCCCGACAGCACTGTTTCAACTGTTCACATTAGCAGGACAGAAGCAGAAAGGCAACTATTGCCTCCAATAGTTGTCGTCATATGAACGCACTTATAAGAGCAGGCAGTACTTTCTCTGTTTTTGAGAAGCACGTGTTGAGATTGGGAAACACATTTAACTGTTATGTGGTAAACAAAGTTTTGCCCTGTGGTTTTGCCAATGGTTCTTTGACAAAGTAGGAAAACTCTGAAAGGCGGAAAAGAGTTTAGAGAAAATTAAGTGTTTGTACAGGTCAACAGTAAACAGAATTAAAATATTTTTCTATCATGCATCGTTTAGGCATTGTAGGATGTGGAATTACTGGTGCAGTAACTGCAATGCTTTTAAAACAAACGATGCCGAATTTAAATATTGTAATATTAGAAAAATCCAAGGGAACTGGTAACATACATTTTACTTGCTCACATCATAAATTGCTATGCTACTAAACAATATTCTTTTCTGATGTTTTGATGTACCTTTTATTCTAGCTAACTTTCAGGACAATTTTGGTGACATTTTATAAATGCAATGCAACAAAATCGCATTTAAAAACTTTAAGCAAACTCCTGCTTACTAATTTTGAATTTTTTTTATTTATGATTAGTGTATTTTTAAGTCTGCAAAATATCCATAAAATGTTTGCTATTTTTTAAAAATATTTTTATCGACATTCTTGTAAATTTGGGAATTAATTTTCATATTTGAATTTAGTTTAGACTTTGCTTTGACTTTTTTGAAAAGGAAAATCAAGTTGGATTTATTCCTTTTTTTTTTCGTCTCACAGTTATTAACCTATAAAATGCAATAGTTAAAATTAAGTGGAACAAACTGAATAAGCTTTACATTTTGATATTTTATCTTCTATATATATATATATCAATGATTTATAAAGTTAAAGTTAATAAGTAATCTGCATCCTTTTTGCGAAAATTATATCTTGAATAGATTTTTATATTAACTCAACTAGTGCAATATACATTTTTCACTGCTTACTAGAACTGTATTTTATAATATTTTTTTATATATTATCTTGCTTCTCTAGCAATTCATTTTGCAAGGATTATTCATTATAATGTTTTATATTTTTTTCCTATGAAATTGAAGTCAAGAGAATTTCTGGTCTAACATATTAGGTTTAATCCCCAGCATAAATTTATTTACATACTTAAAACTATGATATCTAGTCAAGTTATGGAATGCCTTTTCAAAAGTTTTCAAGAATGGTTTAGTTTTGACATTTTTATTGACAAGTTTTATTTAGTTTTGACATCTGTTAAACTAAAATTAAACTTCTAGTATAATTTACTGTGAAAGTTCTTTTTTAATTTTGTGGGCATTTTATTGTTCTTTTATGTATTAAGAATTTGTTTAATAATAAATGTTTGTAATTTGAAATCGAAAGAAACATTTTGTTACTCTTCCGAAATACAGTAAAACTGCTATAACAATATTATTGGAGGCCTTTAAACAAACTCTTATAAACAGGTTACTTTCGCAGACAGTTTGAGTATTGCATGTCTAATATTTATATACATATGCTAATATACTAACTTATTTCATTGCTCTTATTGACTCACTATACAAATTGTTGGTATAAAATGTATTTCATAAATTTTTAATTACAACTTTTTTAAGATCTTGAAAACAGATATTTTGGTTATAATTTTTATTAACTAAAAAATATGTATAAAAGGAAAATGTAAGCATAACTTAAGTAATAAAGTAATGAGCATTTCATAGTAAAATTACAGTAAAAAAATATGATAATTTTGTTAATTTATTAGTTGAGGCAAATAAAATTTGCATACTATTTATTTCAAGATTCCAAAACTAGCTTTTTTGGACAAATTAACTTTCGAAAGGGTTGATCATATGCAGAAAGATTAGCACATTTTTCAAATTCTTTACAAGGTTTTGACCTGGACTTCCATCCTGTTAGATGATTTTTTCCCTGCTTGTTGTTTTCAATAATACTATTTTAATTTGAAACAAATTTATTTAATTTTATAGATGATTAATTTTATTTTAATTCGAGCAGTATTTATTACTCATATAGATTGTTCAAGAGTAATAAAGCTTTCAGCAGTGGCACTAAGAATATTTCATATAATATTGACCAAAAAATAAAAAATGGTAATCAGAAGGTGAGCGCGATCCAAATTTTGCTTCACCAAAAAAAGAAAGTGAAAAGGATAATTTTGAAAATGTCTATTAGTTCATTTCACTGCAGCATTATCAGACAAAATGTATTCTCCCCATAACTTTTATGTTATTGGCAGAGGAAAAAATCATCCTAATAAAAAATCCTCAGAATTTAAGACATATAAATTTAATCTCATGTAATAAAAACATGGTTTGAAATATTTTGCCAACTACCGTATTGCAGTTAATATAATGAATATATTTTTAAATAGATTCAAGATATAAATCTTGCAGTTGACATGGATGTGAATAAATTACTCCAAGAAATGGGAGATTCCATAAATAAAGCAACCAGCAATAAGTAGCAGTGGCATTGCAAACATGTTCAGATACTAGAAATGAAATATTGGGAAAGATGCTGTTATTGAAGAAATATATGAAACCCTTCAATTTTTTTTTTTTTTTCCCCTTCATGTAATGGATGATGAAGGAACTTATTATGACAATAATAGTACAGCCATCATTCCAGCAGAATGTGAGAAGGACAGTATATAATGTATATAAATTTTAGTTAGCTATTTTGTATAATTTCTTAAGAAATAATTTATTAAATTTTTAAAAAGTTTCATATTTTTAGGAAATCAATAAATAAGCATAAGATGTTTTACATAAAGTAAGCTCTCGCTTATCTGCTTTTGTTGATCACAAAATTGTTGTTTAAAAAAAGAGATGTTTTAACATAACTACTTTATTAAGCCATAATTGTGGTTTAGTTCCCCTAACTGTAAGTGAAAATTGTTCTAAAGTAATTTCATGTAATTTTTTGTATTTTTTGACAATGTTCTTGGTTATCTACTGTTACTACACCATGGAATTCTGAATATTCTGAACACCTTGAATATTCTGTGTTTATCTTACTGCTAGATGTGAACAACTCCTCCTCCATCTTATTTCTATTCTATTGAACTACCGCATGCACAAAAGTACTATGGCTCTCCACATTTGATAGTACACATATGTTTCAATTCATCTAGTGATTTCAAATGTGCATTGAGAACATCTGATGTTGTTAAAATAAAATCCTGTTGACGGTTAATTAAATATATCATAAGAAATAATCTTTCCTGCTAAAGCATTTGGGCTCATTAGTTAAGGGAAAAGTGATCCACAAAATGAGACCGATATGCCGTCTTTTCAAAAACTTAACTGGAACATTCAACTCCTAAGCAATGACATTATTAAATCTCCAATCTCTGCAAATCTTTATTAGATCATATTGCAAAAACTTAACAGAATATAAATATATTTTAAGAGAAATTTTAGCTTTTGAAAATTTTGATTAAATTGATTATTTATTTCATTTATCTGAACTCGATCACTTCTACTTCACCCTCAAATTTTAAATATATTTATGATTAAAAAAATCAAAATAAATAGTAAAGAAAAACAGAAAAAAAATGCAGGTAGTACAAAATATATTCAGTGCATGCCAATGTGAAAGAACAAGAGCCAGTCTTCAAAGAGATCTTCAATATATTGATTTCATAATGTTTTTTTACACCATTGCAGGCTTTAATATCTTGAATAAGCTCAATAACTAAGCATGGCAGAGTTAGAATATTCTTTATTCTGTTGTTTCTGAATTTTTGGTTCAATCAATAAAGCAAAGAAAAAAAAATACTAATTCACTTACTTGCTTTCTAACCAATGACTAGAAATCAATATTTTTTTTTGATAATATTTGATCTCCTTATAGATTTTTTCTTATTTTTAAAAAATATATATATTTGTACTGTTTCCCATTTTCTTAGATTTCTAATATGAGCAAAAGAAACAATATATCTTATCGATATACGAGTGCTAAGAACAATTTTTGAAGTCTTTCTACACACAATATTCCTTTCTAAATGCATAGGAATGAAGATTTGAGAAGCATAATTACATAGAGTGTAAACTACTAATTCATTTCTTGCAAACTTGTACTTAAAACAAAAACTAACATTTCCTGCTTAAACTGTATTCTAATAATTAAAATTAAACATCTATGCTAGATTGTATGAAATTTCACAACATATAATATGTTTTTAACATAAAATGAAATCTTAATTGATTTTTTTTTAATTTTTAAAATTTTCAGAAAACATATGAATGGTTATGAGTTAGCCTATTTAAAAATGAGCATGATAAATGAAAAAAGCTGGTTCTGACTTTTTGGGGCTACACAACAACCAATCATTAATTTTCGATTTTTCAGAAAATGTCAAAATTGGTTTATTTGTATATTTTAATAATGCTTTACTGGATATCTAAGAGGCAAAGGAAGTAAAAAAAAAAAAATAATTTGTTTTTATGTATGCATATAATCACTTGTGTAATTAATTCCATTGATTGTATTATTATATATAACCATTGAAGCTGAAATAGCTAATCAGGTGAGGATAATATAGATTTAGCTTTTGAAATGCGATATATTATCGAAAGTATAAAAGATAATTAAAAATGTGTTTATATATTTTTAAATACTAATTTTATTTATCATTTCTGGTCTGCATTCACAAAAATCAAACTGAATGTTTGAATTTTTCTGATCAAAATTATATATGATGTTACAAGGATCAGAAAATTAACAGAATTCTTATAGTCAACTTAATTATAAGTAGGGAACTTTTTCACTAACATAAGTTATAGAAAATGAATATATATTTTTTATAATACACTAAAATATGATTGAATTATTGATTTGCAGTTTTAATAGACTTAAAATATAACAAAAAAAAATTAGTATTTAAAACTTTATTCAGTTTTTTTTTTTAATTTCATGTTTAAATACTTTGTAAGTGGTTGATTATGATGAATTATAAAATAAATTTTAAAGGATTATATGTTTGATAATTTGGTTATTCAATTTCTAATTAAATTATGGTGTAATGTTATAAGGTATCCATATAAAGAAACTTCATTCTTACAGGTGGGCGTATGTGTACATCTAGAAGTTCTTTTGGCAGTACAGTCGATTTAGGGGCACAGTTCATTACAAAGTCAACTAATTTAACAAGTACACAGGAGAAGTAATTGAAATAATCTAATATTTTGTATGGCAGTTTGAATGTTGAATTTAATTTAAAGCTTTGATTCTATATATATGATGTAATTAAACTGTCAATTGGTTATGATTTTTTTGAATGGATTATTGGAACTATTTAGTAGTTAAAAGCAAATATATCTGAATATCTATAAATGGCAAAAATCAATATATTTTCAAATTTAAAAAAAATTAATATTTTCAAATATTTTTTTAAGAGCCAATATGAACCAATATATTTTGAAATTTTTTTTTCTAAAATAAACATTAGGCAATGTAAATTAGAGCCATTTGTTATGCTTATTTACATTACTTTCTAATAATTAATATAATAAGTAATGTTTTTATTCTTATTGAAGATTTTTAAAAATTATCTATTCTTTTCATCTATTGTTCCATTTGCTTAACGTGATCCATTAACTTCAAAATGGACTAAACATATACATATTTGATTTCTTGTAAACTTTGTCTCAAAATCTACTTTACATAAAATTTTTTGTATCATTTGACATCTACCACAATAGAAAAATTATGTTTTATTCTAAAACTAGCCGCCTTTGGCGACCAGCCGGTTCGCCAGCATCACCGCTCGCTATAATTTTCAATTAAATATTTTAAGTAACTGGTCTCTTAAAAGATTCTCAAACAAAACATTTTTAATCTTCAAATTTTGATAGCCATACCAAACTTATACTGTTTAGATCGTTTCGTTCAATTTACTATATGTATTTTGCTAATTTGTTGTCATTACTTTTACAATTTACTATATATATTTTGCTAATTTGTTGTTGGCAAAACTTTAATTTAAATTGTAAATGATGAGATTGCAATTAATATTAAGATATTTTTTAATAAAACCAATCATTTTATTTTATTTATCATCTTTATTGTTATTTATTAATTATTATTATTATTATTGAATGTGAGTATTGCAAACAGAATCGCTCGGTATTTAAATCTTATGTTAACTACAAAATATTTTTCATCATTTATGTAATATCTCAAACAATAATTCAACAAAAATTTCTGAGATTCAGCATAAAATTCAGTTTTTACTTTTGCTTTCAAAAGGATTGAAATGAAATCAATAATAATATTTTGTTCCGGCCTCTAAATATACTTCAAAAATTATGAAGTCTAAATTTAATGCAGTAAGGTATCATATTCTGAGAAATATTCTGGACACACCAAATTTTAAATAAATGAATGAATGTTTCTATTTTCCACGATCAACTAAGACTTATTTATGAAGTTTTAAATGTTAAAAATTTAGAAAAATTCAACATTTTCATAATCTTAGGCCAATTAATCTTGAGAAACCTGCGCGCTGAGTGGCGTATTTTCTTTGAAGCGATCGATGGAAAATCTAAAATTATCCTTTTTTTATTGAATAGTTATATTCAAATTTTCATAAATCAGTCTGATTAAGTGATTGGAAATTAACTCTTAAAAGTCAGTGATTTAGTTGATTGGAAATTAACTCTATGACCACCATAAAATCTGTGCTTTCTCTTGTGGTGTATGCATTCTCCTTAATATCCGCTCGAATAAAACATCACATACAAAAGTACTACATAGAACAAACGCATCAAAAGTAAACATAACATTTCAATAGTTGCCAAAAACAAAAGAGAGAAAAATCCAATTAATAAGCAGACGATATTTAGAA
The DNA here is from genome assembly GCA_026543865.1 of Argiope aurantia. Lineage (NCBI taxonomy): Eukaryota > Metazoa > Arthropoda > Arachnida > Araneae > Araneidae > Argiope > Argiope aurantia. The sequence goes on from JAPMOR010081789.1 coordinate 234,523, forward strand.
AAGTACAGATATTTAGACTGGAAAATGAAATTATCTGAAATTAAAAACACGCGCAGACAATATTTACAAAAGTAAAAATATTCAAACCTGAAAAGGAAAATATATGAGTTATTCCATCAATAAATGCCATAAGTTTGTTTATATCTTCATTATTTTATGAGTCATTAAATATCAAAATGGATCCGGGACTGAATAAAAACCCTGTATAGAGAGTGTAAAAGATCATAAAATAATTTTTCTTGAATTTGTTTTTTAGAAAAAATAATATTTCATATTTGTTTCATTTCCTACAGACACTTGCCGAAAATTATATTTTTGCAGATTTCATTTCCAAAAAGATTTAATTTATTTTCAGTTAGAGCTTTAATCAATGTGATGGCAACACTTTGAAAAAAGCTATTTTTTTCTTATGAATGCGAAACGTGCTTAATCCACATTTTTATTTTTGACGAAAAAAATTATTGAAAAACATAGTTAAAATATTTATTTAAAAATTCATTAAAAATAGAAATTTAATTTTAAGATTAAAACAGTAGTATCATTCAAAAGATAAATTTTTTATCTTTAACTTCATGTAAAAATCTTTTTTGTGCAGTAATATTTTCTGCAGTTATAGCAGAAACACATCAAAATTTTGCTTAATTTTTAAATAAATAAAATTCTAGTTAAAAATTCGAAAAAATAACCCCCAGGTGCACATTCCCGGCCTCCAAGGTATACACGTGACAAATTTGGTAGCTGTAGGTTGAATGGACTGGCCTGTAGAGCGCCAACATACACACTCTCACACACACACACACACATTGAGCTTTATTATAAGTATAGATATATCTTTAATAGTAGCAGCTGCTGTTGAACTAATAGAAAAATGTCTTACCATATTGAATTATTGTTTTTAACATTTTACAGTTACCAATGAAAATAATGAGACATCTTTGTAATTTTGCTATTTATTATTGCATCTTCACAAAACTAGAGTTGATGGAAATGGTTCAAGGGCACAGTTTTATTTAGATAGATATACTGATTAATTGGACTAATTAACATAATTAATTAATTGATTTCTTCAAATTTTCCCATTACACTTACCAATGTTTATCACTCAGTTGAATGCTCATTATAAAATAAAACCCAAAAATAAGTTTTGTATGCATTTGATGAAAATTTCAATACTTATAAGATTTTGAAAAATAATGCTTTCAATGTTAAATTAATTGTAAAAACTCTTGACAATATCTTAGAAACTATTATATGTTTCTAAAATTTTTAAATGCATTAAAGTAATATAATTTTACTTTACATATGGTTAAAATAAATTCATAAATAAAAAATTAAATATTTTTACAAATTTTTAAATATGACTATGAGAAAAAAAAAGTAAATTGTAATATAATAAAATCTTTACATTGCAGTAAAGCTGAGATATTAAAACATCAGAATCTTAATAAATACATGCATATCTGTAATAGTTTTTAAAATATTTACAAAAAAAAAAACTATAAAATTCACACTGTTGTGCAGTAACAGCTTGATATGTTTTATTGTTGAAGGACCATTTATTATTCCTAATTGTCTTGATCAATTCATCTCGAATCAATAATTTTAAATAGCATTATAAGCTTGTCATCAAGTAATTTCTAGATTGTAATATAGAGTAGAATTTCCTTTCTAATAAAAAAAAATAGGTATTATGCATAGTTTGTATATATAAAAAAATATAAAATAGAATTTCTTATTGGAAGGAAAAATAAAATTATATTATAAATTTGTGCAATAAGTGTAAAAAGTTCACTGAGCTTAAAATACACATGTGAGGAACTGTATAGTTTACATATGAAAAATTCACAGCATCTGTAAGTGATGACTTCACAGTTTTTTTAAAGCCGATTTTTATAAATACTATGTATTGTTTAATGCAATAAAAGTATATAGGTGATCAGGAATTATCATAATGTTAACCAATCCCTTTTAGAGAACAATGTCCCTTATTCATATATCAGAAATAGATAAGATTTTTATAAAATGAATAAGTATATAGAGTTGATTTTTACCTATTAATTGGAGAAGAAGACAAAAATTTTCTTGTTAAGAAGAAATTTTCATTTCACATTATTTATAATTAATAAAAATAATATTGCAACTGATTAGTAATTAAATTTAATAATCATATTAAAATTATAGTAGACACCATTTAGTGTGATCATTTTAGATCTTAAGAATGTGATTATGAAACATTAACCAATTGATATGAATAACCAAAATAGGTATTATCAACTATATTTTTATCATACTAAAGGGAAATAAAAAAGCATTTACTTCTGAGCTATTTATTAAACTTTCCAAAAATAAAAATAGTCTATAATTGTTACATATCGACAATCATTCCTTAACAATCCACTTATATATATTATTCATATATCATTTTTTATATGTAATGAATATTCTGTCAAGTATGTGACCATGTTACTTGTAGAAAGAATAAAAAAACATTATATGTCTTACAGTTATTTTCAATGACTTATTTTCTGAGCAATTTGATTAGCATGCATTAAAATATTAGTCTAAATCAGTTAGAATAGGAATTGATTGAACTCTGGAAGTATAAGCTCTTATGTTAAGACATTTAAAGTTACATTTTGTGGAAGAGAATAGACATATTAATAATCAATAAATATACTTAACAGAAATGCTATCATTTAGGGTAACAATATAGTGTTTCGTAGAAGTAGTATATCATAAAATAAGATCATTGATTTATGTAGCTCCATTAGTAAGCATTAAATGATATTATTTCATTGTTTTTAAGGTTATATAATCATTTATTTGATGAAGGAGTTCTTCAACCAATGCCAGAAAATGTTGAAGGATTAAGGTCACTACCATCTGCCGTGGGTCATTTCATTTGCCCATCAGGATCAGGATCACTTGTGAAATATTTTCTTAAGAAAGCAGGTAAGTGCTTTTATAGATGATATTTTTTTAGACTATAAGTTAAAATTCTTTTCATTAATGCTTTGTATTTATGTGAATTTGCAGTTTTGCTTTTCTTTAAATACTTTTAAACTATAAAATACTACCCCCATAAATTTTCATTTTTTTTTAAATTTTTTTTTTTAAATTATGACAAATTATAGAGAAACATTTTTATTTAGAATATATTTTATTTATATATTTTACTATAATACACTTTTTCAGTCAGTCAGTCCATCTGTCTTATTATAATAATTCAATTATATTTATTATTTTATGGAATAATGTCTATTTAGTAGTTGCTGGTGGAGAAAAAAATTAAAATTTTCCTTAATTTCTTCTTTTAATTAAAATTTTGAATAAATGACCATGAAATGCATATTATTAACATTTAAAATGTGTTGGCACCAAATTTTGTCACTTTAGATTTAATTATCAGTCTTGATGAGTGCCAAGAAAGAATTTATATTTTGACTTTTTAAAATTATTTTTTCTATATTTAAGTTATAATCTAAATGAGTAACTTTGCAAAATACATTCTCTTCTGAAATTTGATTTTTTTTTTCAAAATATACATTAAAAAGTAATATTTTTATAACTAAATTTAATTTAATATTTAGAAAACAAAATAAGTCGTTTTTTAAGATGATAATTATTTATTACATGAAGTATATAGTAAACTTGAATAATATAGTACTTAATATATTAAATCTTAAGAAACATATTATCGAAATTTTATTTATTTATTTATATATTTTTAAAAGTCGTCTATCATAAAACTCTTTTACTATCTGCAATTTTTTTTTTTATGCTTACTGCTTGACTGTAGATATATTATTCTGATTTTTATTATTTTAAATTAGTGATGACATAAAGTTGAAATCACAGCTGGTTTCTAGTTGAGATCAGAATTTATTTATAATTTATTGTATTAAAGTTAATTTGATGATTTTAATAACCTGAAAATACTATATTTGAAAACATTTTGCATAAAAACTATTATTGAAATTTTTTATGAATTATTGTCATCAAAAATGCTCATAACTTTTATCTGTTAATTTGATCGTAATTTTCTTTTAAGATTGTGAGATTTTATTTGAACACAAAGTAATAAAAATAAGTCCCTCTAATGAAAAATGGGAAACAGTTTGTGAGAATGGTGCAAGTCATGCATTTGATGCTGTGGTTTTGACTATTCCTGTACCTCAAATATTGCAGCTAGATGGATTAATAGCTCATGTTGAAAGTAAGGTATCATTAAATTTATTTTTAACTTATATATTTTTAAATATTTTATTTCCCATTAGATTAACTGCAGTCATTGATTGTGTGCATGTGCATCAATATACTGAATTTTATGATACTAAGTTGTGAGAAACTGCATTATGTGAAATTGCTATATTTTGCAGTAATTTTTACTATTATTTAGTTAAGGAAACAGCAATTTTTTTATAAGTGTCTTTGTATAAAGCATCATGAAAAGATTTATCCAAGGTCAGAAAAATCAAAAATAAATAGTAATGTAACCTTTGTAGATATTTATTCATTATTAACCTTTTTTAATAAGTCATTTGTCCTCTCATCCTGATTTTGGATAGTAAGTTTTTGTAATAGATTTCTTACTTGCCTTACCTATCATGTTAGCATAGTTTTACTTTTAAGTACTAATTACAAATGAGAGGAAAAATTATGGTATGTTTGAGCTGGCATGAAAATAAGTAATGCACAAAAAATTGTGTTAAGTACTACAAACTACATCTGTCGAAACATAATTTCTTAAAATTTAGTAATTAATTGCTTTATTGAAAAATTATACATATTTTAGCAATCTTAACATAATTTTTATATTGTTGTTTCTGTCAACTTAATGGAAAAGTTCCTAATTTTAGAGAAATGCTTCAAGTATATACATATTTCTGAATGTGAAACATCATATTAATATATTTTCCTTCTTTTAATAAATAAAAAAAATCTTTAAATCTTTTATTTAAATGAATCAAAATTTTACTTAAGAATATTTTGTTTACTTTAAACCTCATCATTTTTTTTAAACTTTGGAACTTAATCCAAGAGTTTCAAATTAAGTATCAAACTGACTCATAACTTAACTATGAAAATTATTCTATAGTAGGATTTATGAGAATTACTTCCATTAATGATGTGAGGTTCCCACAGAGTATAAAAAATATTAATAAAATTAAATTATTTCATTAAATCCAAATATTTGATCTTATATATGTAACAAAAGCAGAGAATCTAAAATAATAAAAACTACTGCAGAACAGAACTTTTTTGTTTCAATTTTTTGTAATTCTGTTTCACTTGTAACCCATCATATCAATATCAAAAATATTTTGCAGCCTCTTCTGGGATCACAAAATTTTTTTTACAATCCCATGTCTACTTATAAGTAGGAAAATAATGTTGAAATCAAAGCATAAATTATAAATAAATTATGTAAGCATAAATTATAAACATATGTAAATTTATTTACTAAATACAGTGGTCTTTCTTGTAAAGTGGTTTCTTCAGTAGTCTATTTTTTGAGAGACCATGAAAGGGAAAACATTCAGTGACCTTAGAGATGACATAAATAATATGGTACTGCTCATATTTTGCAATATATATATTTTAAGCACAATTTTTTGTATAATTTGAGGCATAAACAAATGTTTAATATTTTATTATTAACCTTTTCTAGTCCAGCAATCCTCTGTCCAATATTTACTGGATTAGAGATCTCTGTACATTTTATTTGTAAAATGTCAAAAGATATCCATGAAATTAATAAAGTTTCCTAAATTATTTTGATATTCAAGGTCTGGACAGGAAAAAAAAATTGATTTTTATGATTTTACCTGAAATCAAATCTTATAGATTGTGACATTTTAGTTCAGAAAAGAAATTAATTTTTATTTATTTATTTTCATATAAGTAAAAAATTTTAAAACTTAAAGTTGAAAAATAGAGTATTAATTAATGTCACTTAAAAAAGAAATATAATTTAGAATAATTTATTGTTAAATTTTAATTATGTTATGGACAGATGATTTTTATTTTTGTTGACAAATACTGAAAAAAAAAATCTGTATGATATTTTGAAACCCTGGTTTTCATTACATGATCCTATGCAGCAACAAATATAAAAATTAAGAAATTCTCTTATGGAGTATTTCAAAATACTGTTTAATGAGTAAACGTCTGCTTTATTCATTTGCAGCGCTTTTTAGAACTTTTATTAATCCCTTAACTTAAAACTGTTTTGTGAACGATTGTTAAAAATTAAAATATATTCCAGAATATTGTCAGAAAACTCGAGTCTACTCAGGCTTTTAAGTGTATGTAAAAATTAAAATTTCCAATTATACTCTAGCTTTTAAGATAAGAGGTTAAATTAACTTAAAATTTTATAAGTTTGGGCTAAATTGATGTTTTTTCATTAATTTTTAGGTGACCAAATTGAAAAGTTAAAAGCTGTGAAATATTGCTCCAGATATGCTCTAGGCTTTTTCTATGATAGTGAGTCAAGTTTTTTCAAAGACATTTCATGGTGTGCAAAATTTATTAATGATGATATTATTCGATATTGTGCCGTTGATGTCCATAAGAGAAGTAAGTAAAAATGTATTTATTTATTATTGTTTTGTTTGTTTGACGTTTCAGTATATATTTTTATATTATTCCAAATTCATTGCCTCATGCCAGTATCCCCCGATTCCATTTCTGATAGTCCAATAAATATCATCAACTGAATTGACTTCAGATGAGAGAAATCAGTGTTTCTATTCTGAGAAACCTGAATCAAGTTAATTTTCCTTAATCAAAAATTTGATATAATGTATTTTATTGTTTTTTCAATAAATGGTGATATTTGCTCCACATTTATTAGGAAGTTAAATAGGATTAGATATTAAGGCACTGATCAAGAATAATTTTGTATGTATCATTTTAAAGATTTATGAAATTCCCATTTCAAAATCATATTGTAAAATCAAATATATCATTTGTTTATTACACTATATTTAGTTTGAAAATTAGAATGTCACACTATAATTTAACTTTTATTTATTAGGACATGGGTATTATTTCACTCATTTTTATTATGAAACATATTAATTTAAAATATTAGCATAATTTATAGAATTATTATATGTCAACTTATTTTGAGGAAGTTTTAATTTTATTTCTCTAGAAGTTTAAAAGAATCCCTTCCTTTTTTTAAACATATTAATTCACTATTTCATTTTAAAACTAAGTACAAATGAATATCTGAAAATTTGCATTTTTCTCCTCAGAGCGTTTTTCTTCTTTTTCTTATGTATGTTGTGTCATGTTTTATTTATTTTCTTTTATATGTAGCATAATATGTGAATTTTACTCTCTTTTAAGTGACCAAATGAGTTTTTTTTACACATTTGATATTGAAGTAAATAATCTATTGTTATATATATATATATATACTTAAATTTCACAGATGTAATATCTTACGGTTATAAAGATATCATCAAATATAAAATTTGGCGGCTTATTCACTTTTAGAAACTTTTTTTAACATTGCAATCAAAATAATTAGAAATTTAGGATAAGGAAATAAATCATTAAATCTGCTTCTTTATAATTTGTATTTTTTTTCTTTCTGTATTCTAAATGAATTACATTATTCTATAATGTACAAGTGAATGAAATGTTTTCATTAATAAAATATCTGAAAATTCCTCTCAAATAAATTATATTAATTTTGCATTTTGATAATTATATATCATTATTATTATTAGTGATAAGGTCTGTAGAGCCATTTTTCAAGTTAATAAGTTGTTGTGTTATACTGTATCTAATGCAAGGTTGTTGTTGTTTTTGCATGTATTTTTTTAGAAGTATCTAAATTCTTAGATCCTATTAAGATTTACAATATGTTAAATAATTTCTGAATATATTGGGAAATTAATTATTTCATATCTTAATACATTTTAATTATAGAGATAGCTTTTAAAAATTTAGAAAGTTAGTACTTGTTTTAAGTATACAAATATTAATAAAGATTTTTTTAATAATCATTTTTGGTTTTATCATACATCATTAACAAATGCAATTTTTTGTTATCTCTTTCAGAAGGCACTGGATTACCTTCAGTAGTATTTCATACTTCCAAGGAATTTGGTGTATCGTACATAGATGAAAATGTTGATGCTGTTCAGGATTTGATTGTTAAGCGTATTGAGCAACTATTCCCCCAGATGCCCAAACCAAATGAAATTAAGTTTCTGAAATGGAGATATTCCCAGGCAAATTAAATTTATTATAACAACTTTAATACTTGTGTAAATGTAGTATATATAGAACACTATATTTTGCATCACACCGTCTTTAAATTCACTTACACATTTATTGTTGCTTTTGAAAAAATTCAATTTGTATAATATAATGTTACTTAAAAATAGCATTTAACGATTCTACCATTTGGAAAATATTCTTGTAATTTGACATTGCACTTTTTGACCATGATTTTTATTTTATTTAATTATATTTTGAGAATAATATGGTGTAATTTTCTATTACTTTTTGTTTCGAAATTTTGTCAAATCATTCAATAGTAAAAAGTATACTATAAATAAATAAAGTAATTTCTAACAAACCTATTAAATTTGATTGATAACATTACAATCTTAATTATGTATCCATTAAAATGTTTTACTTTATTTGTTAACATTTTAATACAGTTGTTTACCTTTATTTGTACCATCAGTTAATTAGGGCCAAAAAGTGTATGAAGCCAAATATCTAATTTGAAGGGTGAACTGGCAATAAGTTATAGTTTGGTTTCAGTTTTCATAAATTAATGTTATTTTTCTCTCTCCCTTATAACTAATATATTTATGATTATACAGCACTTAATTTGCTATTATTTTTGCTCCTATTCATAAAACACTGTATTCTCCTTTCAGCCTCTTATATTTTGGATTGCAACTGCCTGGCTTCAATATTCATTTCATTATATATTATTGCATTAATTTCCTTAGTGAACTATTCTATCATTGTTTGAACAGTATGTGAATGATATTGACAATTATGTTTAATTCACATTTGCTTTGAAAAAGTGAAATATCTCTTCACTAATTTTTTTTTAAATCTCTAAATTATGTTTTGAATATAAATTTGCTAATCAGAATAAAGCATCTGCCTATTTATTAACATTTAAAAGAAAACTGCTCCATGCAATCTAATCTTTAAATTTTTTCCCCTCATCTGATTTAATCTTTTTTCTTATGAAATCTTGAATCCTGATCTTGTTGCTCATGATGAATACATAACATTATTAAAGGATGCTACCAAGGGAAATGGTGATCATCAAGGTTAGCAAAGTACTTATAGAATGTAATGGATTCATGAATAGAAAGCAATAAGAAAATATTGTTCATGCAATTAATCTCGAGATTAGATTTATAGCACTTTGTATTTTAACAGATACATCATTTTTCAACATTAGAATATGTTGAAATGTCCCGTTTTACAGATAGCCATATTGTATCAGTCTAAGCAAGGGTCATGCTTGTTTAGATTGTAGATGTTTGTGTCGTTCAAGAATGCTGTAAGCCAGTCGTTGAATTTTGAATAACAATCTAGAATCACATTTTTGCACTATCTAAATATTTCAACCTTTCCAGAAAATAAAGGATCTTGTAATTTACAACTGCTGAACCATTCAGTAACTAGCATTTATACCAACATTTTGATGTACTGCCTAAAATCATCAGATTTCAAAATGACCAAGAAACAAGCCACATGAGGAAGATAAGGTTTTTTAGTTTTTTTTTTTTTATTTATCTTATGGTATTGGGGGACATAATATAATTAAGTGCCAGCTTCTTTTCCTCATATACACCTGGGCAGATGTTATTAAAAAGGAGTATGACCATGATTGGAACAGTAAGAAGAAACAAAACGTTTCAATCTCCCTCCATTGCTCCAAACTAAAACTAAATTTATACATTAACATTTGTGTTTAGGAATGATATGCTTCTATTAAACATTCCAAAAGAAATATTATTCAATGCACACTGAAAAAAAAAAAACTTCAGAATCCAATATTGAGCAAAACTTGATTATAATTCTACAAAAGATGCATCTTACTATGTTGGAAATATGGTCATAAGGAGATAATTTTGACCATACATATGATAAAGAAACTGAAAAAATGCAATTTTTATATTAATTCAATTACTAGTATTATTTTTTATGCAAAAGAAATCTAAGTTTCAGATATTTTTTGTCTCATCTTGAAGTAAATGCAGATAAATATGTATAAAAAATTTTGAATGCTTTTTTTAAAGACAAAAAAGCATTTCAACAATTTTGTTCAAAAATTGAATATGAAAGTATTGTTGGTAATTAAAATAAGGAACACTAGTGTGCATATATTCGAAATGAGCATAACAGCAGGGTTAATGAAATTTTGAAAGTATATGTCTCGATGTAATAATAACTAGTTAATAATTTTAAAAGGTATTTTAACATACAATAAATCTGAAAAAATATTAAATTAATGAGCATGTGGTGACGCTTTATAAGCCAGATAACAGCTACAAGACATGAGAAATTTCTTTTGTCTTATGGTCATGTTACGTGGCTACGAACCAGAAGGTTGCAAGTTCGATCTTCCCTTATTGCCAATGGCAACATTGGTGACCCGATTACATGATACGCAAAACTTCATACAACTGTTGTAGCGCCCTGTACCAGAAATAAACAAAAAGCTGATTAAAAATCAGCCAATAAAAAAAAATGGATAAGGTGCAACAGCCAATATATAGCCACTAATAACAGCAAAAACAGGACAAAATATCGTTCGTCTCACCTCCGATGCACTGAAGGAGGAGTAATATGGTGACACTTTATAAGCCAGATAACAGCTACAAAATATGAGAAATTTCTTTTGTCTTGTGGTCATGTTACGCAGCTACAAACTAGAAGGTTGCGAGTCCGATAGCTACAAGCAGCTTAGTAATCAATTTTTCTATTTCCAGTTTCTATATATTTTTGGGAATATGAAGCTGTTTTCATTCAAGAAATAGTTTAACAAAGCATTTAAAATTATGGTTCCAAGTAATTTTAGTATCAATTTATAAGGTAATGAATGACTTGATTTTAATTTATAGGCATATCAGTTAAGTAATTCAACATTATGAAAACTCATTCTAACATAACAATCACAAGAATTGTTTATATATATTCTTTAATCTGTTTTAGTAATATAGCTAAAATGAGATTTTTTTTATTATTTTCAGACAGAGAAAAGTTATGGCGAAAAGCAAGCTTGCTTAATAGCTTCTAAAAAACCTTTGCTCATTTTTGGAGGAGATGGCTTTTCAAATTCCAATTTTGAAAATTGTGTTCTTTCAGCAGAAAATATAGCCCAGAAGATTATTGAGACAGTAAGTTAAACACAGCATGCTTTCTTTTGTTCACGAGATACAGTTGATTGACATTTGTGGATGCAAGTTCCAGTACTTGTATTGAACTTGTTATAAGAAAAATTTTATTACATCCTTTTTAAAAAATTGGAAACCACATTTTATCACAATTATTTTACCACATACAAAACAAAATAATTTTGATTATACCTATGTTAACTTGGTTTGATAATAAAGTGTATATGTGGACAAAAATTCAGTTGCAATGTCTAAATTTCTGTTATCAATAAAAGAACAAAAACCATAGTTTTTAATTTCTTTTAAAACTTTCAACAACCTTAACTTCAAGTGGTAGTCTTTCAACCTTTAACTTTACATTTAGTATGGAATCAACACCTTTGAAAATTTTTCACATACTATGCCCAATAAATTAGTTTGTTTCCCTACTCATTCTTTAACAGTATATTTATTCAAATAGCAAGATTCCTATCAAAATCTAAATTAAATTTTAAATGGTTGCAGAAATCAAATGTCATTGAGCTATAACAAGAAAGATTTTTCTAAACAAAAATAGACTTTTTATAGATGTAACAGTAAGTTGTGTAAATGAAATAAAACAAATGCATAAAAATTATTCCTAAATTTGCCCAGTTTTTTCAAACGCAAAATGGCACTGTAAAAAATATTGAGAAATTGTGAATTTGATATTTCTATATTTGACATAGCTAATAAAAAATGAAAATTTAATTAACAGTAATAAAGCCGAGATCAATTTTTGTGAAAACTGTGAAGATAAATAATGCTGCTCAGAAAATTAAGCTTGATATTAATTTAGAATTCTGCAGAGAAATGAAAAATGTCAGCATCTATTTATGAATTCATACATGGACTGACAACTTAGAAATAAAAATTTTTTTTAAAAATATTTAAATTCAAATAGAAGGAAAAAAAATAAATTATGGCATTAAAATTTTATTTACCAATTGGGAAACAACTTTTATCCTGAAAATTATCAGTTAGTCACCATGAACAAGATGATTTTTTTTTCTTTTTACATAACAAAGAAATGATACAAGGTTGTATTTTGATGGTTAACAAAAATTGAAGTACAATGGAATTGAAATGGAATTATTTTGAAGCTTTAAAAGACACCTGTAAAGGCTTGCCAAAAAACGCAACACCATTCAAAGACTCAATGGCTAAAACAGCTTCATCATAATTAGGCATTGTAACAAACCCATATCCTTTTCCTGCACCGGTTGCACCTTCTCGAATGACATTGACTTTTTGTACTGTACCATATCTGGCAAACAGCTGCCATAAGGTTTTTTCATCTGTATCTGGACCAATATTATAAACAAAAAGAATATGACCTTCACCTCCAACACTGAGTCCTGATGGTGCTGAATACCCGTAAGATGCTCCCATATTCGTCATTGGATTGTATCGGAATCTTCCCTGAACAGAATGCCTTACTGGTCCACCACCACCAAATCTACCACCCATTGGTGCTGCAAATGGTTCAACATAGGGTGTTGCTAAAGGATTTGCCGTCATTGGTGCACGGACTTTTTTAGCATTATCTTCTGCATATTTAATCATCAAAGGCTCAGATCCACCTTCCAAAATTTGACCATTCAGTTTCTTAATAGCATCCTCTGCTTGCTTCCTTTGATCAAACAAAACAAAGCCAACCCCTTTATTCTTATTACCAGTTGCATCTTTTAATAAACGGACTTGAATAATTTCCCCAAATTCAGCCATAATTGACTCCAATTGATCTTCGGTCATACTTTTGGGAATTCCTCGCAAATATAAATTGGCATTTTTAATATTATCTCCACCTGGACGAGAATAAGCAACTTTAATTCTTTTGTTCTGCAACTGAAAACCATTCAGTGTCTCAATTGCTCTTGCTGCATCATCCTCTCGTGTATACTCTACAAACCCAAATCCATAACTATATCCTGTAGCTTTGTGGCGCACTATTTTTGCTGCTTTAAGTGGACCAATGCTCTGGAATAAATTCTTGAATTCATTATCAGATAGCATCTGAGGTAGGTAATTGACGATTAAATTAGTCTTGACATCATTAGCGTCGTTTTCCATCTTTAAGGTATATCAAAATTCTCTTTGAAGTTTTTATTCAAAAAACCAGTCACAATTAACCACAACTTCACTTTGTTGATGAATTCCTAAAAAGACAAAGTTTATTATAACGTTTACATTAAACAGCATTAAAAGTTACAACAGGATTTTAATATGTCAATGTAATGTTTCTAGTCCATTACATACCTACCCCAATTTAACATTTAACTTCTGTTACAACAACACAAATATCAATTTTTAAAAATATAAACCATACTAACATACATATTACCTTTTAAACATACTATCTACACCTCATTATATATATAAAAAAGTAACTGCTAATTATATTCTTAGTCAGTACAATTGTAAACTAAAATGTAGTCTGTTTTGTCAGACTGAACTTCAACAAATCTTATTTTATTAACAAAATCAACCCTTTAAAATTTTTACACTCCTTTGAAAGATGAACTATTAGATTCTTCTTCAAAGCAACAAAAATGAATAAAAAATATAAGTATATGCATTTCTTCACAAAATAAAAGTTTTTTTGGCTAGATTAATGCCAAAAACTGTTTTATCGCATCATATATTTAATATAAAATAGAAAACTTCAGTTGGTATTTTGTATGAAATCATTTAAAGAAACTAATAATACAAATGAGATATGAAAACATCTCCCATTAAGTCTTCATTGACATTACTAATGTCAATAATCAGTTCAATGAGTAACTATATTAACTTGGATATGTAGATATGTTTTTCTGTTAAGATAGCTTGAAATACTAAAATATATTTTTACTGTTAAAATATGTTTCTGCAATTGAAAGCCATTAACAGAAAGCAAATGAATTATTCAAAAATATGGTATCATTGTCAATCCTTTTGGAAAGCTTAAATGTAAATAAAAATATAAAAAAGAGAATAAGATATTATAATGATATATTAATTTAAATTTCCACCTATTTTAAGTTCATCAATTGCTATGAACATAAGCAAGTGTGCCATTCAGCTTTATTTGCTATGGAAATCACATTTCCTGTGAATATAAATCAATTTGCTATTGAATGCTTTAAAATATCCACAATGATGAAATTGCAAGAAATAGAAAAATAAAGTACATGAGAGTGACAGTAAATATGATTCTGGATAAGGAAAAGGTAACTTAGTTAGAAATTCCCTAAAAGGAGAGTGAGTAGTTGACAAATTCTTAAAGATTACGTTGTTGATAATTTGCACTGGATATGATATTAAAAAAAATAAAGATCATGAAATATAAATAGATCTACAACAATGACAATAACACAAAACAAACATAAATTTACTCAAAAATATTAATTTATTGCAATTTTTATAATTATCTTAATAATATTAATCTCAGGCAGTTAAACTAAAAGACAAATATTAATCTAAACAATTTACCATAATTCCTTAATATTTATAATTGCCAGCAGTGATTTATACAATTGTATGACTACACAATTTTGTAAAAGCCCCCACCCCTACAGCAAAATTGCATAATGTCAAATTCAGTCAGAACAGTACTGAACATGATTAAATCCAGATTCATTGATTAAGGATGGTAGAATATCCAACATCCCAATAACATTATATAAAGATAAAAAAAAGCAGGTCCACCAAGTAGGAAAAATAAAACAAATTAAAATCATGCTTTGAAATGAGGAAATAAAAGTAGCTCTTCACTAATTACCATATATTATCACCACCATACCATCTCTTAACTTTGGAATTATCCCATTTTATATTGAGAAACACGTGCAAATGTTACATTAACTGTTGTGAAAATAAAATAAAAACGAATTTTTGACAGATTATTTAGCAACAGAAGATAAGCATATATCAACTGTATTAAAAAAAAATGTAACTAATAAATTTAGCAACAGCATCAAAAAAATCTAAATAAAAAAAGGGGGTTAGTGAAATTCAGAATGGTATCATGATTGTTACAGTTTCTTCAACTGGGGATCTATTTATAAAGGATAATCGTAAAGCGACTAATAAGAATAAAAATACAAAAATATGAAATGAAACTATTATTAAGAAAAAAAAAATTACAGAATCTTAAAATATGAAAAAGTAAAACAAACCAATGCCTTCAACGATAAACATTTTGTGGCACTTGACTTTAAAAATCTTACCAGAAAAAAAAATATCCCTCAAGAAGAGCTTCAAAAAAATGAGGAATTCTGGAAAAAAAAATCGTAAAGATTTAATAAATAATTTAAAACATTTTATAAAAAAAACTTCATAAATACGATATAAAAATTAGTACAGAATATTAATTTGAAAAGTAATAACTAATGTAATTGATTTTGTTCTAAAGAAAAGAAAGTTATGAAAGAATTTAGAAAGAGAAGGGAGGAAAAATTCACTATTGTTTTAATATGCATTTGAATTATTCCAGATATTCGTAATAGATGTGTATTAAATCTATTTTATTAAAAATATATATATTCACTGCTGTTTCTTTTTTTAAAAAAATGCAAATGAATAAATAATATTTAATATTAAAGATATTTGGAGTAATTAAATATTATATGCTAACTTGTGGATTAACTCATGACGAGAAATGTCCATCTAAATCAAATTTATTTTATTTTTTTAAAAATTTATGAAGATTTTTCCAGAAATTTAAAAGAATGAGTAATTAGAAATATAATAAAAGTTTATACACGATAAAAATTTAAATAATGAATCACTAAAATTTTGACATCCATATCATGTTTTTTTTTAAATCAAACATGTCTATATTTCGGTTAATTATTCTGTTTGATACAATATTTATGGCAATACATTCTATGCAATTTATCTCCATCACTAGTACTTACTCAATTTATTCACTATATATTTATTTCTTGATAACTTCTGCTTATAACTTGGATTTACTGTAATGCATGTTCATTTAACATTATTTCTATCAGAAATATGAAGACACTATTAGAAATTTGCGTTAAGAAATTTGGCCTCTCTTAATTCTTTAATTTAAAATAGTCATATTAATTTCCTTTCTTAATTGAAAATGTTTTTATATATCTAGTTTTACCACATCACCTCCAGTGAAAAGTGTATTCATTTATAAATTATTTTTCACCTTTCTATAAATTGACAACTGGCCATATCGGGATTCTATATCACTATTTTTAAATGTTTAATATTAATTCTTTCAAAAGTATGAAGACACCTTGGGTAGAAAGAGCATAATATTTTCTATATTGGCATAGCACTAGAAGTTTTATCCCTTGACAACATAGAAATTTTTTCCTCCGTTTATTTCCATTTTCTGTCATGCAGTTTCTTATATTTCATTCAATTGGTAACTATCATTGCATTTTGAAATATAAGTTTGAAAGACTTAAATTGTATTCCTCAATTATAACAAATAGATAAAGATGCTAATTTTTCTTGCAAACCATTAAATAAAATGAAACTCATTCCCACAATTAGCAATAAAAAAAGAAGGAATTTATTTTTTGCACAGCATTTCTTAAAATGGTAACTAGTAAGATTAGGGCCTTTTTTTGTTTTAGAATATCTGAAATCTTCATCATTCATTTCAAAATAACAAGTATTTTTTTTAAGATAATAATAATGAGAAAATAAGTCAGATCAGCAGAATATTCTATTGCTTTTTCAACTGAAGAACAATGAATGTTTTATTAAGGAGACCAGGAGGACTAGGGCTCACAAGATGTAGAGGATAGAATTAAAGCTGTTCTGTCAACAGAAATCAACCTATAGGCCTGAACTAGGTACTTAAGAGCAAATGGTTTGGCAGATTTTACTCCATCAGTTATCTGCAAAATCATACAGTATAATGTTATTCAAAATGTAGCCAGTGGCTTCAGGGATTACTGGACTATTGAGCATTGCAAAAAGAAAGGAGTTCATGCAGAATATTTGTAACTATTCAGAAAAAAAAATCATAATAAAAAAAATTTGAAATGTTATTTTTCATATGAGGTATTTAATTTATTATGAAATATAGCAAGTTTAAACCTGATGACTATTTTTCAGTTACTTAATATTTCAACAAGCTATTGCACAGATATGTTAATAATCATCCCATTATATTACATCTCAACAATGTATTGCCACAAATACAGGCTTCTAAATGAATTCTCTTCATGAATCTCTCCTATTAATTTCAAAAATTTCTTGATTAGACAGTTTATTTTTAAACAATAAATTGTTAGTAATTTAACATTTACTTTATTAAGATAAGACTTTAAATCTACACAATTTTATTCTCATTATTATTAAGTAATAAAAAAAACATGTTTAGTGGCCATAAAAATAATTTTTTACAAGATGATCAAATATTTTCCTGGAATTTGACATATATTTAAACTGATTAATGAAAGCAATTCTTGAAATCACTTGTTAAAATTACCTATATTTATTTGAATTTTTTTAAATTGACTGAATTAAAAGTCATCTATAATATGTAAATGTTTTTTTTTAATTTTTTAAACTGTTTTTAATGTATTTGCTAAATATTAAATTTGAAGTTATTATTTTATATGGAAATGTATAGATACACATTTTATTTTTCTCAAACTTTAATTATTCTTTTAAAAATTTATTTACATATAATATGTAGCTTAATCTTAAATGTAATTCTGATATGTCTATTGGAATGTTATTTAAAATACTTCCTTTTAATGATAATTTTTAAATAAATAGCAACTAAAATTCTTTGTTTTCTAATGATCATGAAAAGTTTATCAACTGATTTAAGATTGAATATAAGATCATATATTGTTTGAGAGAGCAGCAAAGTGAACAGTCAGTTTCTTTTCCCCATTTTAACTGACTTCAATTCTGAATTCAATTTTATGCAACAATTTTTAATGTTGTTTGGCATCTGTTTAGATGTTGCTGCAGATTAATATTAAGCAAATAAACATCCAAAAGCTGATTACATAATTAGTATCTGTTGGGGACATCTAACTACATAAGCTGTTGCCTATACTAATGAACTTTGCTGTGCACTGTATTATGAAATATTTCAATAAAACATAATCATTATGACATTATAACAATAAAATAACACAACTTGTAAACAGACAGGTATAAGCTTCAATAACAGAAAGAGGTCAGTACTATTAAAACCACAAAAACTAATTAAATCTTACTTAAGCAACATAGATTTATTTATATGTATACAATATATAATTATAATAGGTTCTCCCCAAGCTTCTCAAAGTAAAAATCTAATTTTTACTATCTACCGAGAAGCTACAGCATCATATGAATATCATGCAATTAAAATAATTAGTAAAATACCTTTTGCATTTACAGTCAAATCTCATTTAATGAATACCTTATGTAACAAGTGAAACAAAACATTAAAAAAAAACATTTAATGAGCAATGTTTCATAAAATCAGTGGTGAGGAGATATATCATGCTGAAATGGCTTCTGTATCGAGTGTTTATTTAAAGAGAACCTTTACATTGACATGGAAATGTTTTAGATAGATAGTGCAACAGATGTAAAGTGCAACTCCAAGGGATTTGAAAAGTGCCCATGCCTGTTAAACAATAAGATTCTGTCTTTGGCCAAGATTATGATGCTGGAAGTAAATAGCAATGACATCAATGAACTAAAGGACGACCATAGCCAGAACTATTAACGAGTTTATGAAACTACACCCTGTATCACAACAAAAAGTTGCAGTATAAGGAGAAATAATAACAGCAAGAACCTTCCAATGAAATAATGATGCTGAAAGTATGATAAATTATTGCATCTTGTGTTGAGACACATCATTCTGATAAGATATTGCTATGCGCTACAAATTCATTTAATGATAATGCTGTGCCTCATTTTAGCATTGTGATAAATATATAGGTATATAAAAATTTTATATAGAGTTTAACAAAATTTTGCTAAAAACTGAAGTGCAACAAATAAAGCTGCGATTTACATAATTGGCAGTTTATCTGCCTATAAACAAATTTTACATATATATATATACATATACACATACAGTAAAAAACCTTTAAATAAAAAAATGCCATGATACAGAGATAAGAAATACCAAACAGAGAAGTACACTGCAGTTTTATAAAAACAATAACCATTCTGTTCACAGATTCATTTTATTTCTGCTATATTTCATGTTGAATTATAAGATATGAATTAATAGTCCCAATGTAACGCAGAAAAGAATAAAGATGGAAAATTACCTATAAATTTGGAAGCTTCAGTTTAAAATTACTTTTTTCATCATGAAGTCCGATTTTAAAAATTATAATGAATGTAAATCTTTTAAAATTTTATCTCTAAGTGATTCTACTTATTTTTTATGCTAAAAATATAATTTCTATGTACAAGTTAGAAATTTTTTTAATGGCAATTCATGTCATTAACATTGAATGCAAAAATTTGGAAATATAATGAAAATCTTCACATATGTATATTTCCCATCCATATAAAAATGCATACAAGTTTTCAGAAATAATACTTTTTTTTTAGTGTCGAATTCATAATGAGTGTGTATTAATCTTATAAAGAAGACTTCTCTTTATTTGCTACTCAAAAAAAAAAAAAAATAAATAAATAACACCTTTTGTTAAAAATTAATTACTTTTGTTGTATTTAGGAAAGACCATAACCCTTTGAATTAAATCGGACCACCATGATAATTTTCTAATATAAAAAGTTATAATTTCATACCCTCTGACATTGGTTATAAAGTCATCAGTTGTGCTTCTTACCGATTATTATATATAAAGCAATATCAACAAATTATTGAAAAATAGACATTCCCGAGGAATTTTAACAAATTAAAATAAATATTTTCAAACATTATTAACATTATTTGAGACATTTACTAGCTACTAAATATATAAGTAAAATATTTTTTTTTTAAATCACACAGCATCATTCTGTTGATTAAATAAATTAATTCTATTTTGTTAGACATTTACAATTTTGTTTCATTAAGAAAAGTAAAAGTCCTTGCTGCTTTAAGTCATTGTTGCTCAGTTTAACATCATAAATTCTCACATTCATTTTTATTATGAAGAGCCACCAGTTTTTTGCATTCATGCTGGAATAAGATTCCGTTTTCTCCCAGTCCCCCATGCCAAAAATACTTTCACTATCCATATTGCTGTGAGCAGATTCAGGAAAAGAGTATTTTCAGTATATTTTGTAATTTTCTCTCTC